>SELE01000028.1:0-182234 GCA_009805495.1 Pezicula neosporulosa
TCTTATTCTTACTCTTTGAAAAAGCTGCTAGATACTATAATCTAGCAGTAGTTTTTTGATCTCGAATGTGGGTAGAGATATGACCTACTCTGCGCTCTCTTGGTTCGACCCCCTACTATTTTAATTAATTCTATTAATCTGGACGCTTAACAGAAAAGTTTGGTATACATCAAAGATCCGTTACAAATATTCATTTCACGTACAAACCAGACATTTTTTGAGCCAGTACAGTACAGACGTAGATATTACTTCGAATTGCAAAAGGACGAGAAGGTGTGCCGTCGGCAGGATGAGGATCACCGTGCACTACAGTACTCGTACCTCACTCACTGTCGGGTTACTGTATCTGATTAGCGACCTCGCCTCGCCACGCGATGGGTGAACACCGTAAGGTACCGGGTTAAGGCCGTGCTGCTGTCAGTTTCATTCATGGCCTTGCACAGCCAGATGGGTTGGTTGCTGGCAGTAGCCAATGGCGATACGCGTAATCATTTGCACGTGAGCACGACGCTATATTTACCGGTAAATTACCAAATCTTGGTCGGTTTCCTGGCCTCGCTTCCCGTCTCTTCTTCCTTCTCCTTGAAATCGACCCTCATTCAGCCTCATCACCACCAGCATCATCTTCAAAAGCATTGATATATTACTACTACCCATATCAAAGTCTTTCAAGTACCTTCTATAGTGTCTCATAGGCCTTACTCCTCAAATATTATCGCTTTTAAACAACTTTGGCCTGCTCCCGACAGGCAGCCTCATATCACATTGGGGACCATGGAACCAACTGCACTTCAATACTCACGCTGTGGGAAAGACCATACTCATCATCCATTCGACTGGCCTAAAAGCGGCGATATTATCATCGAGAAGTGCGAAAGACAGTGCAGATTTCCTCAGTGCAAGGCATGGTCAAAAACAGCTGCTGCTTTAAGAAAGGTTCCTCTCTCCAACAGTTTGCATTGTTCAAAAGCTTCTCAATATTTGTCACTTGTTCCTCGCTACGAATTTTGTTTTTTTGTTCTTCAACTATGGTTCACTTTATTCTAACTAATATTTGCTTACAGCATGTAGTAAAAACCATATCAAGTACAACCGCCTTCCGCTTCAAGTTGTACCAGCATCGAATGGGCGGCCTCGCTTGTAGGATTTGTTGCTCCTATTGTGAATTGAGGATACCTAACGAGTACCTAGGGAGATAAGACTTGAAGCCAATTCAGTCGTTGACTCACAAAGCGACGGGCACAACCGAGATGAACCTGAAAAAAGACATCTAGAATATACATCATCTCCTAACATTCAAGCAACGTCAAAACCTGAAGCACCCCCTTTGGATAGCTTGCCATACCCCAGCAGCACCGAAATAACAAATGGCGACTTTCAATTGGAACATGTCACCGGCAATAGTCAATCTTCACCAGTCACTTCAGTAGGGCGAGATGAATATAATAAGCCTGCTGAAAACTCCACGCTATTTCCTACACACTTATTGCAAGATGATGTCAATAGGTCTAGTTCCCACTCAGCCTTTGAAAGTGCCCAACCAGTACCATCGTATAATTCAGGTGCAAAAAGGACCCATGCAGACTTTCTAGGAAATCCTAGTGATGTTGACTATTTTAATATCTCCTGGTTCGATTCCACCCTCCTCCATCGCGCAATCAGTGAGTCTGGCATGGGATCTTCCACAGGTATCAGTAATCATATCGGTTCTCTCCTGACTTGCCCTACTTGTGGTAAATCAATTCAGAGTGTGTCAGAATTAAAGTACACTAGCTTTACCTCTTGTTTCTAGACAAAGCTAATACATTTTGACTAGAAGACATGCGCTTCATCACACAAAACCCTACTTTTGTAACCAAGCTGGATGCCCGAGAACGGAAGGTTTCTCTACACTCAATGATTTAGATCGACATAATAGATCCAGGCATCCGACTGCTATGCCTATACCGATACAATCCACAATTTACCACTGCCCGGTCACAGGGTGCAAATCCAGAGGCAAACCCTGGCCTCGGTTAGACAATTTTCGCTCGCATATCAAGCGCGTTCATGGTGTCCAAACCGAAGAGAAGATAGCGGAATTAGTAAATACATCTCGGAGCCAGAGTGATGGAATTTACAAGCTCTCGGGAGCCGAGTAGGTCTTTCCCGCATCTTTTTTCGAATTTTGAAGGCACTCTCAGCTTGGATTCAATAAAACTATAACAAAGTTACAGATCTACGGTCTGGCCTTCCCATCTCATAACTACTGAAAAGGCACAGAAACTGACACTGAAATTTTACAGTAACTCTGACTATAGTCAAAATCAAAGGAAGACCAAGGAAAGAAACACTCTACCTCCAATTATCTCGCTTTCGCCCCGAAGGAATTCAAGCGATTCAGGATACGATACGCTCAATTTTTGAAATATGAAGCGCAACCGTCAACTTCTCATGAAGTTGAGCATAATATTTCGCTTTCCCAAAGTAACGAACCTGCCCCAACTCCGTTTTCGATTCAGGAATGGTACCGTATCGGTGGCCCTTGGACATTAGCAGCCAAAAGGACTTCCTGATAACGGAAGACTCTCACTTCCAGGCGAGAGCCCGGCTCGCTTTCCCAATACAAATATAACAACTACAATCAAATTGAGCTCAAGCTCTCAATGCCACAGGAAATCAATGCCGTCATTGGAGATGGCTAATCTCACCCACTCCGCATATTTAGGATGCTTAGCAGAACGCCATCACTTTCAGATAAAAATCCAGGATATTAAATGCTCGGATTGAGAAAGTTTTACGCCTTGATATCACGGGTGATAATGATGTCTACGAAAGGAGAAACACAAGAAAACAGATTCGTCGACAGCGTGTGTATGTCGTATTGCATCAAGGACCCTTATTCCCGAACTTCGTGATAGCGTAGCTAACAAGAAGTCTAGATTATATCGGATGCTTACAGGAAGCGAGAGGATAATCAAAACAAAGATATTTGCAAGGCACTTCAAAACATTTGTAATTATGTCACCTTACAGTTACTAAATCTCCATCTTGTATTCTCTACGATCCATTCCACATCCGAGCTACCGTTCGAAATAAAGAAGACACATCCCACGATCTTTAGCGAGAGCATCACTTCACGAGTACTCATCCTAACAAAAGGCAACATCCTTCGCAACTAGTATATATCATCTTCGAAATGATATTTCTTCCATCTACAATTCTAATTCTTCTTCTGAAGTCTCGCGATATCGGCCTCGAAATCCTTCTGTGCGAACGAGCACTTCGCCTCATCTATGTCATCCTTGAACTGTGCGCCCATGTGGGTAAATTCGATTCTGCCGCCGCCAGGCGTAAAGTTCGTCTTTGCTTGGGTAGTATAAGAAGTAGAGTCTTTCCAGTCTACTGTTCGGCTTTGGTTTGTGTCGGGATCTGGAAATGGACCACAAGTTAGCGATGGTGGGTCCCAAAAGTGGAAGTTGAATGGCTGACGCACTTCAGATGATAGAAGATGTCGGCCTCCTATTGGACACATATTGAGACCCAGTGTTCATGTTGGTTGAGGACGACTTTTCAGTAAAGACTATTTGTTAAGGCTGGGAAAATTAAAGTATGTAGAGGGCTTCCTTGGCTTGGAGGAGAAGGCAGTGTAGGAAAGGTGAAAAGATGAAAAGGTAGTGGAGGTCTTGTCCTCATGAACTGATGTGCTTCGAGTAAAAAACAATTCAATAACGAGGCGAACGAAACTCAGCGAGGAGACTGACAAGGCAGAAATGTCATTTTTACAGGGATTATCTTAAGAAAAAGCTTGAAGAGACCCTAAACTGTCTATGGGGGTGGTCCTGCATACCTAGGGAATGATGATAAGTGTATCAGCAGAAATTGTAAGAAAGGTAATCATGTACAAATGAAGTCACGACACACTTTCTCTACCGCTGAAATGGACCTTTGTACTGTAATACTTATCTCGCTTATGTATTGGTGTGCCAGCATTATTTCATGACGCCCAGACACAGTGGCGTCAACGCCGAACAAATACCTAGACAGATCAGTCGAGGGTGCCTGCGCCAAATTCACCTTAAAAAAGATGAAGAAGCGAGTATACTAATCCACAATAGGTCATGCGACATCTTAAGGTCGAGAGGGTACGATTGGTTTTGGATCACCAGCATATGCAGGATGCGTTATACAGCCAGCCAATCAAAGTTTCCGCATCATCATGAATACAATATACTACAAGAACCATTTTAATAACATGTGGTAAAGTTACCATAGTCGGAGAGGGGGAGCTGAAGACCCCATGGATAAATAAAACATCACCAGTCTTGAACAGCAGCCATAAATCTGTGAATCGAACCTTCGTTCGTGATATGCCGTCGAACCATGTATACAAAGGCATTATTTCGTTATCGACAAACTCTACATAACATCGCATATCTCGTAAGGCCGTAATACTGTTTCCTACTGTTTCTAGAGTCTCTTCGCTTGAGTCTACAGACTTTTCCGAAGTATGATCAGTGTCCTCTGAAGAAAAAGGTCTATCCCGTGCATCAGTATTGACTGTTACGGGGGTCGTGTCTTTAGCACTGGGCGTATCCTCCTCAGTTCCTAGACCATCAAGTTTTTCGGCCTCCGCCCACTGATTTTCTAGTTTTACTCAGAACTTTTTTCATTTGGGGTTGGAAATGAATCAAAGCTTTAAACGGCCGTATGAACGTGAAAAGCGCTGGAAATTCCGGGTAGTTTGAATTCCATTCAAGTAGGTGCGCAATCACTGCTCTTGACTGGATTCGAACCCTCTGAATCCAGACCTCTTGAGATTTGCCACTCAATTCGGTAATATATTTGATTCTTCAATGGACGCTGTTTTCTTGACCTTGACGTCCTTCGCGGTGCCTTCGCGCTTTGATATTTCTCTTCGGATATCGTCGTTGAGGTTGGCGCCCGCGACGAGGACCTCCTCAATAGCGTAAATCTCATCGTTTTTATCGAACCGATTTTTGAAATGCTCATAGTCGAACTTTTTGACACCGTGGATCAATTTTGGCTCAGAATTCTTCTCTTCGTCTCTCTTAGTATCCTCAGGAAAGTCTTCTGGGGTTGATCGTCCGAGGCTCCAGAATTGGACTGGCGCTCTTGTCTTTCTTCTCTTGGTCTGCGGACGAAAAGTCTTATGCGGTTATTGATAACTCATTGGATTCGGAATTCGGGTTCTCTTCGTCGGGCTTATCCGTAACACTTACAACTCTGAGGATTCTCACTCCCAGGCCGAATGAAATCATTGACTGAGATCAATGTCTCTACATCAGGTGATCTAATCTGGTGTGGAACGAGCTACGTACCATAGTCCGAAGAAGCAACTTACGGTAGCGGCCATATCGAGATTTCTAGTCCAAAGATCAAATTTTTAGCGAGCTTTATAAGAGAGTGCGAGAACACTTCGTAATTGTACCAGACCACAATTAGAGAAGTTGAAACAAACTCAAGATGTTGCGGTAGATATTTGGTTTCATTACAACTTTCGCAGCCTTATATGGAGGTGTTTTGACAAGCATGCTAAGTGACACAGAGCGTGCTGTTTCACGAGCATATTGCATGCACTCGAACCCAGCCGTAGGAAGCCACCATACCTGTCATACCAATCTTCTGTATATCTGCTAAATAACTGGCGCACGCAGCTTCGACTGAGGTGTGACTTATATGCGTGCAGGAAAGTTGAACGACCATGAGGGAATTATGCTCCAATTGTAACAAGGAGAGGGACGGATTATTGCATAGCTCTTTCGGTGTCACCAATTTTGAAACTTACGGGCCGAATATTCTCCTCTGAGGGTTGGAGTTTGAAGTCAAATTTGGTATGTAAATTCCACTGAAATAAGTTGCAAGGAATCTCGCTCTAGCTACGACAGTGTCATCATTATGGCAGACGCCGTTGTCAAATTTATTGAAAACGAAGCACCAAAGCTTGCCGAAGCATTTGGAGAACCGGCACACTTCAACAAAATGAAGGGAAAGTTTGAGCCCTATCAACCGTATCAGTAAGTTCAAATCATCAGAAAGATCATTGCTCAAACTTACTACGGCAGCGAACTCGAGAAGGCTTTAGAACAATACCAGAGCTTGGGACTTGTCCCACCTCTCAGTGTAAATATTGGAGATTGTTCTTGGATTGCTGTCCTGGATCAAATTAGCAATGCCAAATCTGGCTTTCAAGAAAGTGCTAAGGGGCTCAAGAATTTCTTTCGAAATATATGGATAAAGGCCGGTGATGCATCGGAGAACATCATCCCGCTGCTTGATTTGATCCCTAACGACTATGAGTTAAGCATTCTTCGGTCAGGGTTGGTCCTGCTGTTTCTGGTCAGTTTGTCCCAAATCTGTGACTAATGTTCAAATCTATGCTGAATCACAATAGTTCGCAAAGGCATCCTCCGAAAATCGACAGAAGATATTTGGAGCATTCGAACAAATACCAGCTACCATCGCCATGGCAATGTATAAGCGACAACTCTTCCCATCGGACATAATCTTGGAGGACTGTGCCAGACGATTACATATCACTCTACTGGCGGCGGTTACAGACTTCGTTAAATACCTGGTACCAAAGACTCGACGTGAGTAAAGTCAACCCTCCTTCAAGAGAGCTAAACCTGATCTGATCTTCCGAGTTCAAAGCGAGACATAAGATCACTTTCTCCCCAAAATCCCTTTCCAACGCTTTCTCTTCGAAACCTCTTTCGACCAAAGATATTGATTATAGGCTGGAAGCAATGCAATCGGATGCTAAATCTCTGCGAGATCGATCGGACACTCTTATCGAGACTGCCATTGTTGACACGAATACATTGTCTAAGGAAATGCGGTCCCAACTTCAAGAAATATATGAGAACGCCAAGGCTGCCGAGGAGGAGCGTCATGCAATATTTAGCACTCTCATCAATGTTGAGACACAGATCGAAGAAGCTATTTCAATGATCAGGGAAAACAAGGTTGAAATTGTCAAATGCAAAGACGGCACCGTCATCCAGGAAGATATCCGACAGTTGCTATATGATCATTGGCGACAAGAGGGTAAAGTCCCAAAGTCCAACTCCGATTATTCATTGTTATATGATGCTAATAATCACAATAATTAATAGAACATAATCGAAACCGAGAAGTTAACCGACTTCGAAAAGAAATCATTCTACTTCAAAGCTCACAGACTTCAGTCTCAGCATCCACTGCTCTGATTACGCTGCGACATCTCTTTGACGTCCTTGCAGTCCCTCTCAGGAGCGGAGTTATCGACATTGAGAAGGCACTCAAATATGGAGGGAGTTGCGATGCGATAGACCAGGGCCAAGCTCGCTGGCTTTTGCGCACAGAAAAATTCCTTCACTGGTTTACCGCTACTCGCTCTGGAATTCTACTTATTGACCGGAACACAAATTCGACCGATTCAGGGAGAATCTCGGCAATGTCATATTTGTGCACAACACTAGTTGCCAGCATCATCCAGACACAGGAAGAAGTGAACGCGGTCTCTCTGTACTTTTTCTGTGGGCTTCATACTGCCTCGAATGACGAATTACGAGGTCCCAATGGGATGATGAGAGCCATCCTCACAGATCTTCTCATGGAGCTTCAGCAGCGAAAGATTCTGAGTCTTGATTTTGTCGACACCCACGATTTCAGGGAGGCTCTAGAGCGCAGCGACTTGAGGGCAATCTGTGATGCCTTTCAAGAATTAGTCAAGCAACTTCCCCTGGATACTCCCGTGTACTGCATCATTGATGGTATATCACTTTACGAAAAGATGGAGCTGCTTGATGACTTATTTCTTGTCTTTGACAAGCTGAACGAGCTTATTTCAGATCAGCATCTTCGACCAATATTCAAGATACTATTAACGAGTCCTCATAGAAGTAGATTCATTCGCAGCAAGGTTTCTAAAGAAGAACATATATTTCTTCAATCGGAAATAGTTGATAACGGGATCGTTTCAGAGAGGTTTCTGACGGCAAACATTCGTAACATGGCTTCTCTGTCTCCTAAGCCTTCTTTTGCCTCTTTTCAAGAACAAGAAACTATGGAGGATGATGAATGGACCGCGGAGGATTACAACTAAGATAGGATAGTGTATATTAGAAATTCGACAAGAATTCATTCCCGAAACTCCTGGTTATCATCGTCGCTCAGAGAAAGTTCTTGTTGGTATGGTCTATCCCACCAGCTGTTCAACGAGCAACTAGTGAATTGTCACGGAGGTGCCTTTTTTGAGTGTATCGGTAATGGATATCGATTTATCTGGTCAGAGATGCTAATCGGGCCATTCCCGACCAGACCTATTCTCATGCTATAGCAAGCATGGATTTATGGTCTCTGATTGGCCATTGCAATGTGGTCGACAGCGGAAGTAGTCAATGAATGAAATGGTCCGATGACATCCATTATCCATTATATATATGTTCTGTGTTCTAAGGCTGAAGCGAAACCCTCCCCCTTTCTTATCTCGCTTATTAAAAAGCTCCGGAGTTGATATCCAATCTGGTAGTGAATGGTCTTGACGAGGTTTGAATTCGCTTTTACGGAACCGAGGGATCGGAATTGAGTTTATGTTTATATTTAGTTAAGTATAGTTAGTATAGGTTTAGTTCGGGTTAACACTATTTAAATTTTGGGTTTGCAGTTATGGTTATAATAACAGAAGTTGGGTAGTTTTTGTCCAATTTCTTACAGTTAGATATATTTATGGGAAGAGAGGCGTAGTAGAGAAGTACATGATATATAAAAACTAATTTGTATACGCTGAAGGAGAAGGAGATGGTATATATTAAGACGATTCCTCCTCCTCTAGAGTCCAGTTTTCCCCTATCTATGATCCCACCGTACTCTTCCGTGCCTTTCTTACCACCAACCAACCACCCAGCCAACCAACAAACCATCTTTATGTCATAATAACAAAGACGCCAGGAACACCGACCCAATGAAAAATGATCATTCCCACGGTCAATAACTCATGATCCCCCGTCTTCATAATTATGTACGACACCTTACGACCCTCCTCTTACTCGCGATGCTCATCAAACAAAAAATCGCCCAAAGAAATCGCCCAAATAAGCCGACCAACTCAACGAAAATGTAAAATGATTAATCGACAATGTCATTACTCAGAATCTGACCACCTACCCAGCATGACCAACCTCTATAAACAACCTCTCCCTCTTCATACCCGCACTCAAGACCAAAACCAAAGCCCCAGCAACAATAACCAAAATATAAGTCAAACTCATACTATCAACAATAGCCTTCAAAACCTCCTCCTTCTGCACACCACTCAAACTCTGAACAAAACTACTGCCAGCACCCGAGATGGCCTGCTGAATCTCCTCAGTCGGCGTATTCGGTAAGATAGCCATGATCTTCTCCTGGGATTTATTAAGGAAGATAGAGTTAGCGATTGCTAAGGAGATGGTAACGCCTGATACTTGAGCGCAGGTGATGAATCCGACTGCTGAGGCGATGAGGTGAGATTCTACTATTGCTTGTGCTACGGAGAAACTTGCTTGTAGGAATAATCCGTCTCCGAATCCGATTAGGATACTGTAGCCATATACGCGACTTGTGTTTGTTGTTGAGTCGACGGTATACATTAAGGCTCCTCCTACGATTACTAGGGCCCCGCCTACTGCATACCATGGCATGTAAAATCCGTATTTTGAGAGGATAGCTCCGTTGGAGAGAACTGCGAAGATTAGGAGGAATATAAATGGTAGGAGTCGTACTCCGGCTTCTAGGGCTGAGTCGGAACGTGTGAATTGGAAGAAGATGGGTATCATGTAGATGGGTATGAAGACTGCTGTTCCGCCTGCTGCTGTCATTGCGAACAAGATTAAGATGGTTCGTGATTTGAAGAATTCAACAGGGAAGATACGGCGCGAGGTCGTTGTGAAGATTGTCCAGACTTGTTGGATTCCCAGTAGGATGAATAAAACTCCAGAGCAGACGAAGAGTCCGATTATCTTCCCTGAATTCCAAGGGTAGGTTATTCCACCGAAGGACACGGCCATTACTCCAGAGACGAAGGCACCACATGTAAGAACTGAACCGACGTAGTCGAGTTCTTTGAAGCGTGCTAAGAGTGGAACTCCGGGTCGAGGGTCTTTGCTGGGAAGTAGGAAGATGTAAACAGGTGCGCAGAGACCGCCAATGCAGAGGTTGATGTAGAAAGACCAACGCCATCCAGCCGAGGAATCAGTGAAAGCACCACCGATGATAGGACCTAGCACTGTTCCCAATCCCCATGTGAGTCCGGTGCCTCCAATGTACAATGGACGTTCCTGGATTGTTGTCGTAAAAGCCAGAAGAGTCATGACACCAACATATGTCCCAGCACCGCCGATTCCACATATAACTCTTCCTACGATAAGAGCAGACATATTAGGCGCAGCACCGCAAAGCGCTGAACCGACTTCGAAGAGAGTGAGGCAGAGTATGTATGTCCATTTCGCATTGAACTGTCCAAAGACCTTTCCCCAGATAAGATTCGTCGCCGCGGCGCCCATCAAAAAGCCTACCGAAAGCCAAGAAAGCTTGGAGACGCCATTGAATTCGAGAATGATAGTTGGCTGAACGTCAGCTACGATTGTATTGTCGAGTGCGAAGAGGAAGGTTGAGGAAAGAATAGCTGCTACGACCATGCCCCATTTTACGCCGCTTATATCCCGGGGCGGTGGCTCTCTGGTTACTTCAGGTTCAATCTGTTTCTCAGCGTCGAAATCGGTTATTGATGTGTTTTCGGACGCGATTGGCCCCGTTGGAACATCCGGCGAAAGGAAATTCTTGTCTATTGTTTTCTCGTTGCTGGGATCGACATCTCTGTCTGCGACGATTGTATTCTCGGCCGTGCTGCGCGCCTCAAAGTCTGTCTCTGATTCCGCTGCACCCATTGTCGTTAAATCTGGAGATCGTCTATACTAACAGTAAGTAATTATAGTGGTGAGATCCACAATACGAAGTCTATCCAGAAGTTGTTGCAAGAAGTGGAATCTAGAGCTAATCGCCGTTTGTGATGAAGTACTAGCAAGTCCGCTCCTAAGTCCGGAGGAGTTGTTTTGCTCTAAAGGGTGACTTTGGAAGATCTTTGAATACTAATCTGGAAGGCCCAGTGGGCATATATAATTTTTCTACTCGGAATGCTGACTCTGATCTCGATGCAGGGCATGGAAGGCTGTCAGCGACCCAAGTGACGCTACAATAGAATGAAGCATTGCATTTCTAAGCAGGAGACCATTCAAATGCGTGCTCGAGCTTCACGTTGCGAACAACAGACCAATTGGTGATAATTGCTATCTCCCCATATCGTCATGATTTAGCGTCATGACCAGTATCATCAACTTTGTGCTGTTAACATGAGTCACGGCCGTGGCTTTTTTAGTGACATCTCGTCAACGATGCTGTATAGAGAAAGAGGATGCGGAAGTATAATCCCTGCTACGTCCATAGCTGATTCGCTTGCTGTCAGACTGATAAGGGGGGTCAAAGTATAAGTAGCGCTTACCGAGACCACATCTCCCGTCGTGATAGGACAACGTGGCTATAGTGTAAGATCGTTCGGCACATGGCCAAGAACTAAGGAAATACCAAGGAATCGGGACATCTGCATGTAAATCTCTTTATCAAATCGGACTGTTTTTGAGCCGCGTCAAAGAGGCTGATCATTCTGGACCTATGGGAGACCCATGAATCAGGGAATTTCCCGTCTGCCCATGTGAAAGGCCATGGAATTTGCGGATTTAGAGACATATATTTAAGCCTTGCCCACCATTTGCAGCGACATGATGCTCAAGGCGTTAGGAGATGATTGTTCAGCATCGCCGAAACTAAGAGGTACTTGTCTCGTCGGCTCGCGAGGATTTGTCAAGGCGAGGAATGTGAGAATCCTCTGATCCGCCGAGAACGGTGGAGTTACGAGAAGAAGAGAGCGAAAGCCGAAAGGAGAAATTCTTGTCAGAAAAACAACAGAATGTTTGCATTCATAGCAGCCCAACTATACGACTTATTATAAGCAAGCTTACTAGAAGCAAAGTCTCCACAGTTCAGACCCCAGCATCTGTAAGAGGAAAACGATGACAGTGACAGCTTGTCAGCCCGACGATCCACATTTTTACACAACACAGTAGGATATACACGAGTAGTAGTGAGTGAGACACGAACACATATCAGACCGGACTCCGGTGTAGTGTACACCGCCAAGCCATCAGCTTCATTCCAACCTCTGTAGCTTCTTGAGGCGTCCGATCAAAAGAGAGGCCCGCTACACTGGCGGCGGGCCTATACCAGACTAGGTACAGTCAGATGAATCGGAGGTTCCGACCTGCGAGTCGGCGACTTGCAACTTGCAAGATATATTTGAGCGCAGTGGACGACGCTGGGGATAGTTGAAGACGGGGAGAAAGAGGTAAAGAAGCACAAGAAGTTCTATGATTTGGATTGTTTTACATTGGTGGTTGTTGAAATAGAGTTGTAGAAGATGGGCAGATGCGCAGAAGCGGAGAGATGGAGCTTTGCTCCGGGCCCCACATGCATCATCAACTCGTATCTGCCAAGCATCACATCACGGGTACGAGGTTTATGTCAATGGAACTTGAAGTGTCAAATGGCACTGGAGCTATACATACGGATATCCGGAGATACTTGGATATAAGGATAGTTTAGTTTGAAATTTCCTTCCCGTATCTTTCATTTCCCTCTTAAACTGGTATTATTATTTATCGCATGTATACTATGTACTAGACTAAGCAGCAGGCTGACTATCTAGGCCTTACAGCATATCCAAGAGGTCGACATATTTAGTCTTTAGATAGTAGTAAAATACAATAATCTTTTTGGTTGGTCAGAGGAAACAATTCGCCAAGGGATGTGACAAGTAAGCAGAGTGTGTCCACGTAGAACAAGGTTGCTAAGATGCCCCTGTTTGTAGTGAAGGGGGTGGGTCACATGACGAGACCTAGAAAATGCCAGGCAAATCACCATTCAACAAACACTACGTACCCAACAGTGGTATACATACTCACTGACTATTCTTAAATTAGTGTTACTATCGGGAATGCGTATATTTCACCGGAGCGTGCGGCCAAAAAAACTCTTTCTTTTCTTCTCCGGCTGTGGTGATAGTGTTGGAAGCCACGACTCTACCTGTAGCCGAGCTTTCTTCTCTTCAATCTGCTTGCGTTGACTTTCCAATTGCTCTGACAACTCCTTGTGCTTCTTATACATCATGTCTTCGCTCTCTTGCATCTTATCCTTCTTCTCATTCACCTTCATATCGAAAACTTGTTGCATTTCCTTCTCCATCGCCGCCAGCCTCCGCTTGTGCAGTTCTACCTCTTCTGGAAGTGGCATCTTCATCAATACCTGTGTTAGAACTGCTTCTGGCTTTTCTTTCGCCGAATCATCTGTTGGTTCTTGTGTAGGGATATCCACTGTGCAGTGCTGCTCCCATACGTGTCGATTGGGCGGCGCAGCGATTGGAAAGGTAATGCCACATTGAAAACAGTAGTCGTACATATCCTCTGGGTAGTTAAGCCCTCTTGTTTTATATGATGGCCTCCACCCTCGGGACAACAATGTAATTGGTGATTTCTTTGGCTCCGGTTCGCCTTTGATGTAGGACATAACCCATGGCGTCTTCACGATCTCTATAACACTGTTGGCTGTCTTTTCATTTTCAACATGTCGCTTCACCATCCAATGTTCTTCAAAGTAGCAATGACTCCCTTTCCTCACACAATCCAGACAGAGATCAAATATTCCATCGTTGCAAATGCTACAGTGATGATAGTCTTCGAAGATTGGATGTTGACAATTATTACAGGAGATAGGAGGAGCGACTATTTCGGGGTCTACATCAGTCCCGCTTAGTTGTTCTACCGTCTCCGGTTCTTCCACCTTCACAGTTCTAAAAGCTAGCTCTGTCTGGCTTCTTGTTTCATAGTCACTAGTATCAGCAGTATCCGAGGTCGAACGTTCAACATCAGGTTTGGATGTGTTTAAGGATCGAAATGAACCAAAAGAACGGCCAGAATCCCGAAGCTCCTTTTTAGAAGGTAGTATGAACGGAATATATTCACCAGGCGTATCTGACGACGACTTGACTTCGGCCTGAAAATGAATAGGGCGTAAATTTTGGGGATTTTGGGCAGTTCCGAGTGGAACTCCCGCAATTCCAACGTTTTGGGTGGCTTCCTGGTGCTCCTGTGGGGATTGAAAACTGTTTCGGCTCGTGAAAGCCATAAAGGGTTCCTTGTTTGGATGAAAAGTTGAGACTCTGTACGAGGTCGTGTATGCTTGTCTGAGTGTGATTGAGCCATTCAAATCACTGTTTGTAGTTGTAGTTTGCGTGCTCGAGGGAATTGATGTATCGTATGTATTCGGAGTCTCAGTATAGAACCAAGGATATCCTAAAGCCTCTTCCGCAGTGGGTCGTTGCGATGGGAATGGAATCAAGAGTCTCTTAATGAAATTGATTCCCAAAGAGCCCATACGGCCCTTCAGTGGATCGACCGGAAATTTACCACCACGGCAATAACTAACAAGGTTCCTGGGCCAGTCGACAAATGGCACTTGTAGAGCCATCATCTCGTATAATACGCATGCAAATGACCAAATATCGACAGCATTGGTGTATGTCTCACTTTCTTCGTCCAGGGGAGGGACATAGTGAAAGATCTCAGGAGCAAGGTAATTCGGCGTCCCTGTGCTGGTTCGTAATGCCGTATCACTATTGGAAACACGCTTCGAAATTCCAAAGTCTCCAATTTTCACCCACCAGTTGGGCGAGCACTGAACAACGAATATATTCTAGATGATCAGCATTGCTATTGCCAGTGGAGTATTTGTGAACGGCTTACTTGAGGCTTCAGATCTCTATGTGTGAATTGTTCCTCGTGCATAATTCTCAATCCTTCCAGCAGTTGTAGCGCAATGATGCGTGCGTCGTGCTCCGTGAGAGTTTCGGTGATAAATCTATCCAGAGTTCCATGCTGGAAGTATTCCATGGCAATAAATATGCTTTCCTCATTTTCGAACCACCCGAAGAAATTGACAAATGCTTGAGATTGAACGAACTAAGCCTGGCATTAGCTGAGACGAATTGAGTTTGAATAGGCGTCTACTAACCTTCGCTCTCGAGAACTTAGTCAACGCTAACAGCTCCTTCCGAAAGTCAACCTTCATACGTGCCATGTCCATTTTCCGCAGTTGTTTGACTGCTCGATCTCTGCACTGTGTATCGCCATCTACATTCTGTAGCTTCTCCAGCCGCACAGTACCAAAAGACCCCGCGCCGAGTGCCGGCTTCTGAGGGACCCATTTCTCTTCGACAACGACTTTTTGTCTTCCACGGCCCCAGTCTGCGCGTAATGATCTATGCAAGACAATGTCAGGTCGCGTATGGAATTCAGTCTGGAGCTTGTAGTCATCCAGATCTTGTAGGAGAGACATTGCGGAGCTCTAAGCGCCAGCCTCGTGGAGGGGGTGATGGTTCGCTTGGATAATGAGGTCGCGTACGATGAGTACCAAAGTGGCAGCATCAGGGAGCTTGCTCTGGATTGCCGTTCGACGGTCGATTGTCCATTGATCGAGATGTCCTTGTTAGATTTAAAAAGCAATAAATCTATTTTGTCGATGGTGAGGAGCACAAGGCCTCAGCCTCATCGGGGCATTCACATTCAGCTCGCTTAGAAGTCCAATAATGGACATGCAATTATTTTTTGAGGCGTTCAGCCCCCAAGCCCCCCGCGTACCCTTAAACGCGGACTGCCCCTGAGGTTTCTGAAGTTCGTGGGACTGTCCTTCACGACAGTATAACATGGATATTGCGGTCTCTGCCATCAGTCTTGCCGATATATGTATTAGGTTTGTAGGCATCGCTAACGATTGTACGGCTACTGATATGATATGTTAGATATGGCGCAACACTTGTTAAAGTCTGCAAAGCGTACAGGAGTGGAGATCAAGAAATTCGGGAAGCCATTCTGAAAATTGAGGCCCACTGGTTGAAAATTCAACATCAGTTGGAATTTCTCCGCGACATATGGCCAAACTTGGATGAGGACTACCAGATCCACCAGAATAGTGTTTTACAGGTGCTCCAGGGAAAATGTGCTGCTGCTACAACCATTATTGATGGGCTCATTGGAAAGCCAGATGACGAGGCTTCAGCCAAAAATATCATCTCAAAGAAAGGCGAAACCAAACGGGCCAAGTATGCTGTGTGGGCAAAGTCTAGACTGACAGCTGTTCTTGCTGATTTGAGAGAGTGGAGTGAGATTTTTGATATGTCCTGGTTTCTGATCATTCGACAATTTGACAAAACTATGGATCATGAACTGAAGCTAGTCGAGGCGGCGGATGACACAGCACTATCCACCCTAAAGGAGCTGAGAAAGGCCATCAGCTCTACTATCAATAGCCAAGTCGAGGCAGAAAAGACGACCGTATTTCTATCCTCCGTTTTGTTTGAGGAAAAGCCAATGAAGTTGGAATACTGTTCCGTCGAAAGCTGGCATAGCACCCAAGGGTCTAACAGATTCCTGGTAGATCCTCCAAGTGACACATCTACGCTCGCCGATATATGCAACCTTGCAAAGATATTGAAGAATGTCAAGCAGGCTCAATTCGGGATCCTCAGTTGTAACGGGGTTTTGAAATTACCCCCAAGCAGCGACACAGGAGATCCATGGTCTTTTCGATTCGTCTTCTCAATTCCAGCTCAACTCACATTACCTCAGAGTCTTCGAAAGCTAGCCATCACCGGAATAGAAAGTCAACCATTAGATGAACGATTTTCAATTGCAAGACAACTTGCCAAAGCAGTCATGTTTGTGCATTCCGCAGGATTTGTGCACAAGAATATCCGCCCAGAAACAATTCTAGTCTTACGAGACGAAAGCAAAGATCCGCATGTTGTTCTCACAGGCTTTCAAAGTTTTCGACTAGAAGAAGGAAAGACTCTACTTCAAGGCGATGACTTCTGGGAGAAGAACCTATATCGTCATCCCACACGACAGGGTATCCTACCTGAAGAAGAATATGTGATGCAGCACGATATATACTCTCTAGGAGTATGTTTGCTGGAGATTGGGATGGCGAGCTCACTTGTTGTTTATTCAAATGACTCTGAGGAAGCACCTGTAGCTGGATCATTACTATCAAGTGTATTCGATCCTCCAATCAAGGACAGGAGGAAAAGAGCCTTCGAGATGAAAAGACACCTAGTCAAGATTGCAGAGAGTCAATTACCTCCCAGAATGGGCCGTAAATATACAAACACAGTTGTGACATGTCTTACATGTTTGGATAAGAGCGAGAATGCATTTGGGCTTGAGGCTGAATTCTTGGATGAGAATGGTGTGCTGGTTGGAGTACGATTCATTGAGAAGGTGAGAGAAAACCTTCCGCTTGAATTACCTAGGGGTTATTACTCACAACTGCAGATTCTTATGGCACTCCTCGACGTTAGGATCTAGTAATTGAGATGTAATTCAATCCTGGCAAAACTTGACTGAGACTACAGAAGCAAAGGTCGGATTTAGTTCTAGATCATCAGTGTACTGCTTGCTGGTTTGAGTTGAAAACATCAACAAAATCAATAAATCAACAATCCTCCTAGTATTTCAAAGTTATCATCAGACAGCGATCAAAGTTATTCCTTTCAAATTAGGAAGGAATAGTAGAATCCTGACCGTAAAGTCACGCTCTCTCAAATATTTTCCTATTTAAAAGCATTAACAGGAGACACCTGAAACCTGTCTACTTAACTCGGCCTCAGTTGTAAATGCTGGACTACTTACAAAGAAAAAGACTGCAGTCCTCTATAGGTAAGCCACGATATGTTACGCGAGAAGCGATAAAGAATCAAGCTCATTTTCCCACCGAATTGAATGAAGGTCAACCTTCAAGTTTCTGTAGAAATCAGATCACAAGAAGTAACCTAGGACTTAGGTTTTAATCTGCGATTCTAAGAAAATCACTCATCAAAATCTAAAACTCGAATGAGAAATTGGTAGGTTACCTTGAGAATATAGCCGAAGTACATTAGAAGTTCTTTATACAATATATATCTCTATTTCGAACTTCATCGCTCCAATATCATCTTTTATACTGACCTTGATATTTCCTCTATCTTCATCTTGACGTTATGTCTGCTTCTTTGGTTGTCATAGCGCGGCTTAACAGCAGTTTGAATAATAGCCTTAATTGCGCTCTTAGTGGCAGTCTTATTATATTAAGCGACAAGGATACACCGCTATAATTACTTTTACAACCGCAGCAAAAGTGCAGGATACGTGACCTAGTACATTTTCAAGGCACAGTTCGAACATCTTACGATAAATTCTAGTGCACGTACAGACATACGAGTAATTTTCTACTTAGCCTGTGGAACCGGTCTCGCAGATATCTACTAGGGAACACCGCTTCTTCCTCTAACAAAAGTCGGAGACTCGGGCTCACAACCGCCGCTGCTCAAGGAACGTTGAATCTGGGAACGTCCTATAGCGCCTCGATATGAACCTATTACGACGCGCAACTGGTATCTCAACCTCTCACAGACTGGGACGACATGAGTTTTGACGATGTAAATGTTGAGGACAGATGCAGAAGATGCAGTAGATCAAAGCAGTCGGTGTCAAGCGTCACATCTCTCACCAATGAAGTAGACGGTCATCTGTGCAAGTCCACGTAATACTAGTTGAATGTACCAGCGCTTTTCGAGGATTTGACGGCACTCGTTTGCCTACATGTACTAGAATTTACTTTAGCACCGGATTCTTAGTCGAGTAGTAAGTGCGTTTATTTTTAAACCACATATCCATAGATCAAAAAGTATGAAAAGCTAATCGCCTAATAGACACTAAAGTAAACTTTATATCTACATGTTCATGGCTTACCCCCGCATCCACGGACTCAGTGACTCGTAGCGAGCCGCTGCACTTATCCCCTACTTCGTACAAACTACACACAGATTACACGGCCAAGGCTCTAGAACGGAACCAAGCTTTCTATATAACGCTTATTTAGAGTTACTAGAGATCGGACAGAATTTAAGGTTCTCCGAGACTAAGAACTTTCTACTGCAGTGTATTTACCGCATGCTCTGAGAGATATGGAGTTGCCAATGTTCTGATCACCGACGGTGTGAAGGCTGCTACGTGAATGGCGAAATCGGTGTTGGACTTGTCCCGGAAAGATCACTTTCACAATCCTCAAGCGAGAGATGATGTTCGGTTCACTACGAAGTAGAATCCATAGGTACGTGCTTCCGTGATGAGACCATTAATAAGACCATATCTCTCTCGGAGAATACCGTGTGATATCACTCTTTGGGTCTTCGAGGCTGTAAGTTCTTAATGTGAATAAAAATACTGATTCAGGACACCTAAAATTTGAAAATGTATCTATCTGCATAGTTGTATTTACTGTTTTGAATTAAGTAAGGGAAATCCTTGAAATAAAACCATTTTAATTTCAAAGACAAAAGGGGTGTCACAGAGGCTAAAATCTAGTAATGCAGTTCACGCATAGAAATGTGGTTTTATAGTATCTAGTGTGAGAGTCTGAGTTTCCCTGAGTATCTGAGCTTGAATCCCGGGATCAAAAAGACCAGATTCCACGTAGTGAGACAAGATCTTCGATCTTAGTTAATGTGCATATGACCGCTGCGTTGAAATTTTACAGTTGAATACTCTCTACTCGACATAGCATGCCACGCAACACTATTCGTAACAGAAACTGGACCTAAAAATTTCCTATGGAATCAAGTGCCGAAAGACGTATGAAGTTATAAAAACAAATCCATATGGCTATTAGTTCAGCTATTAGAATCACTTATAAGGTCGAGAAGGGTTCCAAATCGAATAATGGGGTACTCCAGTCTAACCAGATAGTCGACCTTTCTTCTTATTCTCAAGTTAAATACATTCTATCGTTAAATATTTGCTATCTTCATCATGCGGTCCACAGTACTTTCGTTTCTGGCTCCGCTCATTCCTTGGTGTTTGGCATCTGTCATTTCTTCTACAGATAAAAATCTTGTCTCTAAAGCAACTTCATGTGAGAACACGGCTACCACTAGATCATGCTGGGGGGACTATTCGCTCGATACAGACTGGTACAGTGTGGTTCCTGACACTGGCATTACAAGAGGTACGAGAAAATATTTTGGTAATCTGCTAAAGCTAAGAGCTAAGAACATGCAGAGTACTGGCTTTCAGTCGAAACTACAACTCTTGCACCAGATGGATATGAACGCCTCACTGTGACCTTCAATGGCACCATACCAGGCCCATTGATTTGGGCCGATTGGGGAGATTATCTTATTATTCATGTCATCAACAATGACCAAGTCAACGGAACATCTATTCACTGGCACGGGATTCGACTGCTCAACTCAGTCGAATACGACGGCGTTTCTGGAGTAACTCAATGCCCTATCCCTCCCGGGGGGTCTATGACATACAAATTCCAAGCAACTCAATATGGCTCGACCTGGTATCACTCTCATGTTGGTCTTCAATATGGTGACGGTCTTTTAGGGCCTCTAATTATCAATGGTCCAGCTGCGGCAAACTACGACGAGGATCTTGGACTACTTTTTCTTAGTGACTGGTCGCACGAAACTTTAGACTCACTCTGGACTACGGCAAGAATTGCGATACCTCCATCTTTGGAGAATGGCTTAGTCAATGGAACCAATACGTATGATTGTTCAAACTCCACAGATGCAAACTGTATTGGGGATGGGAAGAAATTCGAGGTAACCTTTGTCTCTGGGACGAAATACAGAATACGACTTGTGAACTCGGCGGTGTATGGCTATTTTCAATTTTCGATTGATGGGCACAGCTTTACAGTCATGGCGAATGATATGGTTCCTATTGTGCCTTACG
Organism: Pezicula neosporulosa; assembly: GCA_009805495.1. Taxonomy (NCBI): domain Eukaryota; kingdom Fungi; phylum Ascomycota; class Leotiomycetes; order Helotiales; family Dermateaceae; genus Pezicula; species Pezicula neosporulosa. The sequence continues at coordinate 20,913 of SELE01000028.1, forward strand.
AGACTGATAATATACTCATCTCAGCCGGTCAGCGTTATGATATTGTTGTTGAAGCACTTACAGACCCAGAGGAAGACAACTACTGGCTCCGAGCTGGTTGGTTAACAGCTTGTTCACCCAATGAAAATTCTGCCAACATTACTGGAATCATCAGGTACGACATAAACAGTACTATCGATCCTTCGACATCGAGCAACATTACAGTTAGCACGACTTGTGGTGACGAGCCCTTGGCAAGCCTGACTCCATATTTGGCCATAGACGTCGGTAATTATTCTGAGGTGGTGGAGCAAGATCTGCGTATTGTTGAGAGTGCAACAAACTCCACTTGGACTATCAATAACAGCAGTTTGCTGGTTGACTGGGCCAATCCAACTACCCTTCAAATTCTAAATAACGAGACTATCTTCCCAACTGACTATAATGTCATCGCCGTAGATGTGAGTGGATTCAAATCTTGTTGCCGCTGATATCTGTCTCACAGTTTGATAGAATGCGAACACGACCGTCGATGAATGGGTGGTCTACGTACTTCAAGATCTGTCAGGTCTCGGGTAAGCAATCAGTTCACAGAATTCCGGAGATGAAATAATAACTTGTGTAGACTAAGTCACCCAATGCACCTACACGGCCATGACTTTTTCATCATTGGCCAAGAAACAGCTACATTCGACATCACCAACACAAGCGCCCTGAACTTCATCAATCCACCACGTCGCGACGTAGCCACAGTACCAGCAAACGGCTACCTCGCCATTGCCTTCAAGCTTGATAATCCGGGCACTTGGCTCATGCATTGTCATGTTGTCTGGCATGCCTCCGAGGGTCTCGCTTTACAGTTTGTAGAGAATGAAAGTCAGATTGCGCCTATAGTTACGGCGGCGGCAGATTTGGAAAGTTTGTGTCAGGCATGGGATAGCTATGCGCCTGACGAAGAATATGCGCAGGATGATTCTGGGATTTGAACTTTAGTCTATCTCTCCACATCTACCTATATTCAGTCAATTCAACATACGTACGGAAAAGGGCTCTGGTGGTTTTAGCTCGAAGACTATCTACTCACTTAATTACATTGAATATAATATTCTGTATCCTCTCGGCCGAATATTGGCTACTTGAGTAGGGTTTTGACACTCTACTCGTCTACAATCGTTTAAAGCTCCTTAAGAGGCAAATATAGGAAGCTTATTAGCTAGAATTACACTATTTGATCATGAATTTATTGCAAATCGCTATGGCTCAACCATGAACCAGTATCCGGCAGAGGAGATAAATTCAAACAGTATTAAGTAAGCCATCCAACTTATGTATAATTTTCAAACTCCAGTAGGTATCCAATTGAAACTTATTGTGCATAGATTAAATGAACAAATTATAAGTAGACTTACCCTTAATGATGTAATGGGTACAAAATCAAATATAATTACATAGGTATAACTAATATAAAGTTGTCTAAGGTACTTAAAATAGTCGAACTTATCTCCTAACTATGCTTTAGCTGTAATGGCGCAGTGGAGGTAGGTCCGACTATTAGGTACCTTAAATATAATAAGGTAGATAAATGAAGCTAACTATTAAAGAACATTTTACGAACTAAATTTAAGTTCTTATAATCTATAACTAATTCTACCTATCCAGTTAGCTTAATCTTAAAGGTACTTTTAGAATTTAAAAACGGAGGAATTAGTTTGTTTAGTTTCACTAGGACATTAACAAACTTTAGAACTAGTAAGAACTGATGATGCCTATACCAAATACTTTGTCGAGAAAATTATAAAGAGAGGCCAATTCCCTTACAGAAATGGACATCGATTTATCTACTATTACTAGTGCCAACCCCTCCCCCCGCCCCACCGAAGACAAGAAATTATCACGCTGAAACATAAGCAAGTAAAGTCGCATTTTCCTACTACTAGAGTATTACCGTCTTTTACCAACTTGTCTCCCTGTTACATAGGCTACACATTCAACCTCTCTTGCTAGGTCATCATGAAGTCGTTCCTACCATAGTAACCGCCAGCGCCAGCGCCAGCGCCACGCCTACATCAACATGCTCTCCAAATCTTGTTGGACCGGGCGCAGTATTACCGGTTACGACAACACTTTTGGTCATCGGCGTATTTTTTGCATATACTATTCCTCTAGCGTACTATGTTGAGTTTTCGATGTTGAAACGATTCAAACGAATGCATCGGGAAGAGGTACATGAAAACATTAGCAAGGAATTTCGTTCTATGGCAGTTGTCTGGGACCTTGTTACATTCGACTTTTTCAAAATCCCATTGTCGTGGTTATGGCGATTGGTAAGACCTAGAGGTCCAGCTCTGTTTACCAACTACCATGAGACTTCAGAATCGACAGAAGAATTCCTCCAGAAGCACTGGGATCTGGCGTGGTGAAAAGTTTTGGGAGGCAGGCCCCAGGGAGCCGATGATTACTATTAAATGCTGTTGAGTTTAGTCTTTGTAAATAGTATATAATCTCAAAGTAAGAAATATCTAAAAGGCCATAGGTCTGTAATTTAATTTAAAAATTGCATAAGTACTGTACAAATTAGCTCATAGGATATTGTTTTAAATGGAACAGGTAGATTTGAGTAGCCTAGGTACTTAATCTAAGTGATTTGTAAAGTGTCTAGTACACCAAATGCAATTAAACACGCTTATAAGATATATCTAAAGGACAAGTTCTCCTTCATTCCTTCAACATATTGTAGCTTTCCACTGTTGAGTCTTATGTTCATATTTCTGTAGTAGAGGTACGCAAATCCGGCAGTAAGAATCATAGCACCCTGAAAGCACGCTGATGTGACCAGTGCTGGCGCATAAATCTTACTTTCGTCAATTTAAAACCATTAGCAGCGAGACCGAGGATGACTTACCGGAGCATCTTGAGATCTGAAGCTGACGGAAGAGATAATGCCTGCCGTGTTTTGCATCATGGTGAGGAGACCGAGAGTTGTAGCGCGCCCTGATGCTGAGACAATATTATTCGATGCCCAAGCTGGGATGATAACAGCGGGAGTAAAGCATCCACAGGTGAGGAGGAAGCAGCTATGATGAGAATGAATATCAAGGCAGGCTAAGTCTCAGAACGCACACTTACAAGAAGTAACCCAGTGATGCCTGGTGTAAAAGATCGACAGTACCGAGACATATGAATCCAATCATAGAGATTGAAATAGATCCTATACATACAAGCCCTCGGAGCTGAAAGTGGTCGGACATCCAACAAGCTAGGATGAGGAAAACTGCCCCGCTAAGATTAGGACCGATGGTGTAAAGATTGGCTTTTACAGCATCAACTGTGAGTCGTTTGATCATTGTCTAATCTGGCATTAGATTCATGTAAGAAAGTTGGAGTAAAGAGATTTACAGGTAGGAAATTCGCAATCGAGGCGGCAGCTACACCAGAACACAGGGACATAAATCCGAATATCCAAACGTGCCAATCCGTGAGCGGTCTCAACGTTGCAGACCATGAAAACTTCGAGCTCTCAGCACCTGTCTCTCCACTTTTTCGTATAAGAGCACATTTCTTCTCGCTCTCGCTGAAATACCTGGAGCTAGTCACATCACGTGGAAGAACTACAAAGCAGACTATCGCAAGAAAGATAGTTAGTCCGCCTTCGATAATAAATAGGTACTGCCAATTCTATTTGGTTTTGTTAGCGCTGGTCATCAAAATAGAGGTTTGAAGCATACGTGAAGTCTCCTGTGCCACTGGAATACTCTGCAGATGTAGATTAGCGGTCTATTGATATAAGATACAGGGAGCTAACTTACCGGTACGCAATTAGTCCCCCAAATGCACTAGAGATAAATCCCATCATGTAGTACACCGAGATTCGTTTGGCGAGCTCGTGTCTTGTGTAGAACATACTAAGATAGTAGATAGCAGATGAGGACTAATTTATACTATCAGTGAAAAGAGCATAAGTTGTATCCTTCGGCAAGAAATCTTACAAATCCAGACTCAACGATACCGAGGAAGATCCGGGCAATCAGGATACCCTTGAAGTTCTTGACAGCGGCAGTAGCAGTTGAGATAATCCCCCATAAAAACATAAGAATGGGAATTACGACAGCTGGGCTAAAGTGTTTTGCAATCACTGTAGCTGGAATGCTGCAAGACCCGTATGCAATATAGAATATAATCAGTATAAAGAGAGTACTGGTTAGCTATCGAAAAAAATGTAAGTTATAGAGCCAGAATATAACAGCGCAACGGAGCATACCTTTCAATCCAATATCTTCCTCAAAGCCATTAGTCTTTGCATTGCCTAGACTCGCGCGGTCCATGGCATGTGTAAAGTAGACGATGCCAACTAGGGGTAAGACAGTCAAGTCAAATTTACGGACAAGTCTGTTCTCGACATCAGGATCAGCGACCTCTATTGATGCGGGAGGATCTTCCGCCTGGGGAACATCTGAATCGAGTCGAGTCGTCTCATATGTCTTTTTCTGCTCTTCTTTTCCCACTACTGAGCTAAAGCCTTCCATGACAATTAAGATTTATTCTGTAGGTGTGATGATTGATGGAGTGTGATTAATAAAAATCTGAATCTAAGTCGATGTGAGGAACTTGGTACGAGGAAAACCAAAAGTTGGAGAGTAACTTGTCACTATAGTGCTTTGCAGGAGCTTTTAAGTAACAGCTTCGTGTCAGAGCAAATGCGCCGCAATCAGGTTGCTTCCGCCATTAGATTAAAGGTCTGGTATCATTTCAGCTCGGCACTGATAAGCACGGCGTACAGCTAGCTCAAAGATCTTCGGGTGTCGGACCAAGATTCCCGCAAGCAAATATCTTTTTGATAGCAGTGTATCCATTTAAGACTTGAAAATGTGGAGAATATGAAGTATCGCTACGATAGCAAGCTCCTGGCATGGTCGTAACCCTTGTCACATTTCGCTCTGAGATTGAGTAATAAATAGTGAAAGGGGTTAAAAACCGGTAGCCTACAAGGTGGCTCGTACACTGAATGCAAATTTTGGAATAATATCAATCATACAGTACCGACCTATTTGCACAAGGGCTAACTGGGTAGGTACTGTACACACTCATACATAAGTACCATGATGTAGTTCTACAAGCGAGTATCCAAATGGTTTTTGAAGCCATAACACATTCATATAGACGGACAATTGATCTTTCTTTAAGGTCACTGGCATAGAGGTCTTGACGGTAAAGGTACTACTATATAACTTCATGTAAAACCTATCAATCCATGTACATGAAATGACCCGAGAATTTTTAGAAAGTAATCTTTGTCTCTAAGTTTGGGGTGAGGCTTATGCACTGTCCTTCGATCCACCCAGACTTAAGTCCTTCAACTTGTCAATAATTGGGATGATTCCATTCTCTCTGTCAAGTCTAATCTTGGCAGCAGGGTGAGGGCTAGCTAGCCGGGACCGTCCTGGAGTGCAATACATGTTCTCCCGGAGGGTTCCTCCTGGGACAGGATAATCAGCCCACAGCACTCCGCGTTGCTGTAACTCTGGAACCAAAAACTCGACGATGTCTTCATAATTCTCGGGATTACTAACGTCTGTTAAATGTCAGTATAGAAGAGGAAGTAGGTGAAACATTCACGAACAGTACAAATTCCAACCTGTTTTGCGTTAGTATTATGCTTTGTAGACACTTGTGCGATGCGTATGTGACTTACCATCAATGTCAGTCTCCTCAACCCACTTTATCATGTAGTCTGCAATTGTTTCAGGAGTGCCTATTGCCAAAGCATACATGCCGCCAAAGGCCATTTTTTCACCCAATCGCCTTGGTGTCCATGGTTCTGTATTGTTTGGATCCCCGGCCTGGAAATTAGAAATTACACCCTGAACAGCGTTGATGGTTGTATCCCCACTGAAGTCAAATGGCACGTCCAAAGGATACTTACTCATGTCGATACCGGTGTAGCTGCTGAACTTAGCTAATCCAGCATGAATATCAGCATTTGGCTTCGCAGCTTCATATTTAGCCTGTGCCTCTTCCATAGTGCGGCCGACGATAATAGTTATTCCCGCGAAGAACTTGAGGAGGTCCTTAGGATCCCGACCGATTGAAGCAGCAAGTTCCCGTAAATTTTTCACGTACCGTGCCGTGTGAGAGGGAAGCATGCTCCCACAGTACAATCCCTCAGCATGACCGGCTGCAAGTGCCATTCCAGATTTTGACGCACCCGCCTGGAAGAGAACCGGAACACGTTGGGGCGATGGATGCATTTGTTGGTTTGCTGATAGTTTGAAAAACTTTCCATTGTAGTCAATTTTGTGTATTTTTGTGGGATCGTAGGCAGTGTCATTCTTGACGTCCCAAACCTGAGCATCATCATCCCAGCTCCCTTCCCATAGACTGTTTTTCTGTCAGAAGAGCTATGTGGGCCGTATATATAAGTCACTCACCGATACACATGTCGAAAAATTCTTCAGCAACCTCGTAACGTTGCTCATGAGACTGCAGAGCATCCTTACCGAATGCCTTTGCAGATGAATTCGTGTAGCCGGTCACAATGTTCCATCCAATTCTTCCATTGGTGACATGATCCAAGCTGGCCCATGTGCGAGCCATTGTATAAGGATTGAGATATGAGGCACTACCAGTGAGGGCAAACCCAACTGATTTAGTTACGGCTGCCATTGCTGATATCACAACCACCGGATCCAGCTGTGCTATTTGGGCCCCTCCTCGATATGTGGCGTCGGTGCTTCCACGGTAAACATCCTTTGCACCGTATGAATCGGCAAAGAAGATGGAAGTTATATTGGCTTTCTCTGCGAGCTGCGCAAGCCAGATGTAGTAATCCAGGCGGTCCTTGTACCGATAATTGTCGGTGGGAGATCCGTTCTCAGAGTTAGCAGAGAATTCTCCTTCCTGGTCTCTGAAGTGGATTGTATGTTCTTACCTCCATTGGCCAAGGTGATGCACACTGCCAGTGCAAGCAGTCTCAAAGAAGTTAAGTTGGATCTGCTTGGGTGATGCCATGATAGTCTCTTGTAAGTTGAAAAGGTCAAAGTCTCAAGATGTGTGTAGCAATCCTTCTTACTGAATTGTTCCTCTTTAAAATTCAAAAATAAGATGCAGCCCATAACGCAGTCAGGCAAGAGACGCGATACATTTAGTAACCGTGTCAGCGAGTACGAAAAAAGGGGAGTCGAGAATCGGAGCATAAAATCATTCCCGAAGACGAAATACTGCTTTCCGGACTTAGCAGGGATATAATACGTGATGGTGGACAAGATCGTTACATTCCATTGGAGCACCAGAACCATGCTTTTGCCTGAATTCTCTGCCAGTTATGAACAGACCAGTACCATCTCTATGGCTTATGCTCTTCGGCTGGAGCAGCATACTTAATATCAAATACCTCAGAAGTCCACAGATCTTACTAAACAGGATTCTTTCAATACCTTCATCCAAGCTTCTTCCGACACCCAAAGGCTTTTCAAGAGATCACACGCCGAAAAAATATCAATTTTTCGCTTATATTACTCGGAATTATTGATCGGATCTTCTGTAGCGTACTCTCGCCAACAAAATCAACAAGTCTTTGATCACTGAGCTTTCTGAATCGGCCCATGTCAGGATTCCGTGGAGAAGAAATTGAGAACTCATAGTCCTTCTCTATGCTAGAAGTAGAAAGTGTCCGACTTGCAAAGTTGCAAATTATTTGTGAATTTGCGGTGGAACTAATTGGCAACTTAGTGGATTTAAATTTTGTTACTAGTAACGACGTCGCAAGACTCGTCATAACGTTGCTGTCTTCAGTAGTATTGCTGTGAGACTTCGAATCATATCAATTCGCTTGAGTAAATCTAATTGATATCTGTTCAGTATTTGAATTGGACCAGGTAACTAAGACACCATGTAACTAAAATATGCTGATTTGGCTGCTCACAGAATTTTCTTCACTCTATAGCATGCTCTATCCCTTTAGTCCTTCTGGATGCCATTGTAAATTAATTCCAGTCACCTTATGCAGAATCATTGCGACTGTTCCCTGCTCTAAAAAATTTCTCCTATGGCAGGTGTCTCATTTCTAAGCCAAAGTTTTATAACTCGGGCGTGAGCTGGTGTTTAGTTATCCTGTCTTCTTCAAAGGCAAAGTTTTGACCCTCTTGATTTCGACCTTGAGACCAGTCGCATTGTTCCTTAGAAAAGAGCCATAACCTTCAACTGTACACTCGATTTCGATCCATCCGCTGGTATCCAAGGTGGTCTTATTGGTCAATCTTGGCAATTCGGGAACATGCTCATACAACCATTCCAACCAATTGTCGCGATCACTTTGAATCCGAATATTTTTCAAGCAGCTCTTCCATTCTGAACTCAAGTTGTACCTGCCTCCATAGAACTCGGAATATGGCATGCTCAAGATCCAGTGTGTCCAAGCTATCACAACATCATATATCTCGTCAAGGGAGTTATTGAACCATTCCGTGTAATTTCCATGGTCGCATTTCTGTCCGTTCAAACGCTTGCATGAGCACTGTTCCCTCATCCTTCCTTCCTCTAGATGATAATGGATGATCTTCTCCATCCGACGAACATGAGGTACTCGTTTTTTGAGCACTACCCGGAGATCGGACCAGCCAGCTCTTTTGTGCTCTTTTATACGTGCATCCAAGGAGGCCTCAAGAGAAGGCTCATTTTCTCGTGCTGCTGCATATCCAATCTTGGTGTAAGCACATCCTTCAAGCTGGAAGCCGTAGATGTATCCGTCTTTCATGTCATGCTCCCCCACTAAAGGCTTCTTAATGTACTTTCTCATCTTTTCACAAGAGTCGTCAAATGGTACAAACTTATTTTTTGCTCGGATGGAAAGAGATATTGGTTGAATTGGGGTCAGAGCCGGCCGCGAGAACGGAGGTCCCCCTTCGACTGGCTTTGCACGCGACACTTTTCCAGCTAGTGGTGAGTCTGATTCATCTCTACACCTGATCGATCGCTTTGTTTGGTTTTCATCACTTCTGTCGAAAGACAATGAGATGCCTGAATCCGTTGACGCTGGTTTTGCGGGTTTTTGTGGTGTTTGAGGAGTAGCATATCCGGTTGAAGATGATGATCCCGCGGTCGCAGTCATCTTGGAAGCTATAGCTTGGTCCTGGAAGACGTCTTCTTCGTTGCTAGATCGATATCCTGAATCGTCGAGATTGGGTTTGAATGACAACTGCGCGGGTTCTGGGCTGAAATTTCGGTCAATTCGTTTGAGTATCTAGCACAGTTGGCAACGCAATTGTCTGTACCTCTGAGGAGAATCCCGTTGGAGTGGCATTTTTTAATAGCTCGACGAAAGAGGTAGAAGAAAGACTCTATCAAGGTGTGTGAATCAATTGGTATTCATGCGAAGTAGATTGATTGCATGATCGAGTGTTGAAGTACTTACCTCGACATTATCTCCACTATTTGCTACCTTATAACTTCTAGCTGGAATCCTCACTGTCCACTCCTTGAATATAGCAGCGGCTTCATCCTGATGTCGTCGAACACACATTACGAGCGGAGACGCTTCTTTGAGCAACGTCTCGACATCTTTACTGCCGTTCTCAAGAAGCTCAACAATTTCCTTGAAAATCAGAGCGAGTCTAGCGAGAGTAGATTTACTTAGTCTGTTACCGCAGTGTTTTTCTTTGGTAGGTTTATGGAAGCAACAGAGTTTCTCCCCGCGGTGTATAGCTTGCATCGAACCTTCAAGCTCACCCTGCAAGGACATCGGGCCACCTGCAGTTTCCGTCATTGATTTGGCTGCTGTGATTGAATTGAAAATGATTTGACAATATCGTGAGGTACAATGATGGCCTTAGAATGGCAGGACACGTAGAAGAGAGGCGACGAGGAGAGATTGCCAAAGGGGATGCATCTTGCGAAAGGGAGCGAGATAAGATTGCAGATACAGCACGGACAGGCATTTTGTTGGTTGTAAGCATGTTGTTGGTTCCAACATTGCAGTGGCCCAATCATATTGCCATATACTGTGAATTGAAACCCCCAGCCCCCTCCTTTCTGTTGCTGATATCTATACGTGGAGTTTACTGGGTCACCGCGCAATGAGTTTTTGAATGGGACAAGTTACCAAGACTCTGTTACTAGAATATTTATCACCAAAAAGAAGTAGTGCAAAGGGCTGCGACGATTGCCACTGATTGACTTCTTACACAGAGGAAAGAACCTAGGTCGCGTTATGGTAAAAAGAAGGCCCCTCGCAGCGAGACATTCGTACACTCCAGTGGCAGCGATAGGGGTATGCTGTGTGGTGATAATGCAAGAAATCACATATTGTGATGGAGAAACTGCCTCTAACCATATTTCCGGGACGCCGCATACGGGCTTCCAGACCGGCCTTGCCGAGTCTATTACAAAGTTACGACAAAAGGTTATAGGAGAGATTACATGCTAGCTAAATGACCCGGAAATAAAACTTTACAGACAAGTTAAAGGGCTATGCTCTATTATTTCCGGGATTAGAAGACTATGGTACAGCCCTAGAAGATAGCCTCTATAGGCTACTCGTTGCCTAGCTATAGCACCTGACTTATTATTATCATCGTCGTCGCTATAGGAGTTAACTAGCATCACTTAGCCTCCTACCAGAATGAATCGAATCACTAATAAATATATCCTTACCCTAGGCTCTGCGGCATTATTTAACACCTTCCTGGTCAATCTCAACGCTTGTATACTATTGCATCTCCTGGCATCATAATAAATACCAGCCATTTTCCGAGGCAAAGTACCGGCTGCCTAACTATTAACATACAGTAACGGCTAAACGCGAGAATAAAAGCTGACATCCACAATACCTAAACATGTAGTATCGAGTTTCAGTCGTCTGCCTTTCGCAGCAGCCGGCATCCGCCAGGGTCCCGTCCGCAGATTCATCTTCACACCGCCACTACTACTCCGCCCAAGACAGCACCTACCTTGTATTGGCCTCCTAGTGGACCTTGCGTTGTATGAGGATTTTCTTCGGTTCGACTATCTCGAGGCCTGTTTGTCGGACGGATGGATATGCGCGGATCTGGAACGACACACGATTGCGACCTTGTGAAAAGTAATAATTTGGGTTGTTTTTAGGGGTAAAGAACTCAATTGCTAGAGTAGAGAGTACCCTAATCTAATATATACTAAATAAGAGCATAGCTATAGTCAACGACCGCAGCTCCTAATATCTCGATATTCGCTGACTTTCGCTACGAGAAAAGTAGAAGAACTATTACACAAAATAAATAGAGAAACATCTAAACTTACTAAAGGATCTTTAATTGCTTAATATTTGTTATACTGGACCTACTGCGAGGGAGCATGATAGTGTGATGAAGGTGAACAGAGGCCCAATAATCCCCAGAGCAATGTACTTGAGTCTAAGGAAGACCATAGTAAACGAGCAACTTGAAATAGGACGATGAGAGGCTTCAAAGATGGCTAAGTGTTTCTGAGAAAGAATCCAAACATATGCTGATAAGGTAGAAAGAAATGAGATTTGTGAGGGACATTCTCTCTTATTTATAATTTTATGGTCCTACGAGCTATCTTATTAAATCAGTATGTATAGACAAGAAATCTTTGAAGATCTTACTTTCTTAACAGTTTCGATACTGAAACTGATGTAAGGTTTTCGGCTTGGATACTTAATCTGATGTAAGGTCCTCTCCATATTATTGAATAAGTATGAAGAGCTTACTCTCTTACCCGTTTAGATACTCAAACTGATTTGGGTTTCTCAATTTGGATGCTCAAACAAATGAGAAGACATCAAAAGAGGTTCAATATTTGCAAGGTTGGCTGACTTTCCCCAAACGGTAAAAGGTCGTATTTCATTAGTCATGTCGGCTCGTGAACCTCGCTACGCTTACGAAGATCCCAATACTGACAATGTACCGACAATTGAAATGAATGAGAAGACAAGTTCTCTTCAGTCTAAATCGACCGCGTTATTCCCGGTGACTTCATATCATCTTCCACTACTTGAGTCCTTGAAATTGTCAACTCCGAACAATGACTTCAGCATCCTGAGCCTCCTAACAGACCCTGAAAGCCTTTCTTTTGCTATTGCTTGTTTCCTTGCGGCTTAGAACTTCTTTATAAGGGTTAATAAGCCAGTAATCCTATGTATTATATTGGATATTACAAGTAACAAACCGAGCCACATCCGATGTACAGGCGCAATAATTCCCAAATCTAGTAACTCCAAGGACCAATGTTCCAATGGCCTTCAGAGAAAGCTAGATTGCTTGAGCCCGTGAGAAAGAGAACGGAGGAATTGTTCTAAGCTTCTCTGGGTTTTTTAATAGTATTTAGTCACTGCTGAGCCTTATTAAACTTGCTTTGACAGCCAGAGAGGTCTTCGCTGCTTTAGCTACACGTATCGAAACACGCATTTCTGGACTCGGAGCGATTACTGCTATGTATCGCCAATTGCGCATCAAGGGAATGTTCTAACTTGATCGACAATACTCTTGCCGGCAGACCTTATAGTCTTATCCTAAATAAGCAGAGACATATCATTTACATCGAGGAGACTAAAGAGGGAATGGTGGGGGCTTAACTAGCATTACTTAAAGATCCGGAGGACCATCAAGAGCATCGAGAGCCAAGCCAAGCCTCACTAGTTTGTAATGACGCCTGCCCGAGGAAAAGAAATCCTGTATGTGCAACAAGACCCAGTCTTTCATTCCTGTCAAAAATCGAAAAGCCTGATATCTAACTAGATGGCAAACTTACTTACTTCCCCACACCTGGCCGGTAATTTGGGCCAGCTACAGCCCATCCAAATTCCAAAGCATCAATACGGCCATAGACAAGATCTTCAAATCAATCCCGTATGATGGACAACCTGCATAGATCCATACCAAAACGTGGGATCCTCCGATCATTTTGTTTGCCGATTTTCAGAATTCCAATATGTCGTGCATCTGTGGAATAAATCCTAAACCGTGCCGTCCTTGGCCTTCTTTAGGGTGGTCGCAAAACCACTGATCCGGACACACTTGCTCCTTCTGTTGCCTCTACATGCTCATTGTCGTGGCTCCTCTGAAGATCCAAGAAAAGAATATATTTTTATTTTCAGTAGAGTGCGGGGATCTACCTGTTATATAATACCACACTCAACTGCTCCTGCCTAGCTTCGCATATTCGTGTAGCCGGACTTTCGCTCTCTGTAATCTCTTAGCATTGCCATCCGCTCAACATGACTACCTCTGCGTCGGATCCGACACTGATTTCTTCTGTGTCAGAACTCGAGGCTTTCCCTTCCTGAATCCCTCCATCCAGCACACTCTCTAGCTGTATCTCGAGGGGAATAACCTTGTCGGCACGAGACCATCTCCCTTATCACTATTCTCATCCGCGCACAGATAACAGTGCGACTTATTGACGTCTTGCAAATTGAAAAAATCTATTCAAGGCAGGACATATTAATGACAAACTCTACAGGCACTAATAGGTACCTACCCTTTTACACATTCCTGCTAACTTCACCGAAACCAAATGCTTTTAGCGAGCGAGGGAGACACCAAGCCAAGCCAAGCCGCGTCCACTACCCTGTAGGTATGCCCTGTGGCAGTGTGTGGCGGGTGGTCGCCGGTGTCACAAGGCGGGGTCATAAGGCACCCAATACAAAAGACACATTTCCCATTCTAACAGTGACTGACAGAATCACCATCAAGGCACCAGCATCTCAACAAATAATCTTAATTCTATCTGGTAGACATTACGCAACATATGCAATACCATTACCGATCCAGTCACCTTTTATGCCGGTAGTACCTTTCGTACTGTATGGTAGCGCCAAGTGGCGGAAAGGTCACCGAGAGAGCTTAGCTTCGTTGCTTGAGCGCTGCGCAGCATACAGTACATAGCCTCACTGAGAAGCCTCACATAGAAATCAAATCGAGGAGCCGCATCTCAGCCTCATATATAAACCATATATACTGTACATCTTCCACCCCCTGGAAAGCTTGATCTGGTTCTTTACCCCATTTCCTCCCGCTGCCAAGTAACCCTAAGTCCAAATAGCATACATGGCCGAATCAACCATCACTCCCGATCTCGAGGCGCTCCTCGCCACCTACAAATCCCGGGTCACGCCGCTCGAAATCCCCAAGACAACATCACCGTCCAGCCTTCCCACCACCAAATATAAATCAGGCTTTAACCTTCTCACTCTTCGTGCCACCAGTGAATCACCATCACCACGACCGTTGAAGATCATCCACCATGAGTTTAGTGAGTGATGCTGGTATTATCGGACGGGTGAATAATGTCGTCCACGGAACTCACAATTCAAGGCGCGCAACGCTTGTGACCTTCTCCTTCTCCTTCAGAACCGGACATCATGCGCTCCGTTTCAAGAATGCGAGCATCAAAATAGTGTTTGAAAAGCATCCTTCAGCAGAAAGTCATCATCGTGATCCAGCAATCGTCAAATTTGCACCAAGAAAGATATTTGGACTGCCCGTCAAAGAGACAGATCACCGGAAGTACAGTGCTGAATTTGCAGGAAGCGTGCCCGTTGGCCCAGTTGAAGTGGGTCCCAAGGCAGGTGTAGAGATTGAGAGGGAGTACGAGAAGAGAAAGAGTACCGCTTCAAGACGGTGGGAAATTTCTGGAGCACTAAACATGGGAGTGAATGGGACGTTGTGTATTGGATTGTGCAAGAGAACAAGAGGAGTGAGCAAGGAATTCCAGATCTTCTTAATGTTGCTGTCATTGTAGAAAATGAGGGGCCATTTCAAGCGACAGTTGAGGTGAGGGTTGATACGCCGCTATTGAAGGGGTTGTTCGGCTTTCCCTGGAGCAAGGCAGATCCTGTCGCATTCATACCAGATGTGGCTGTTGGTGAATGGAAGAGTACCTTGAACTTTGAGGAATTAACGGAGAGAGACTGGAGGAAGTTGATTCCATACGAAGAGGAGTTTGAGGACAAACTTACAGAGGCGACCGCGCTCTACATCTCAAGAGAGAAAATACGCCAGTACCGCCAGGGACTTATGGGGATAGCCTTATTGTAACGGAAGGGGACGATGACGAAAAGCCAGTTCTGGTGGAAGATCAACCGGATGAAGATAAAGATGATGAAGATGAAGATAATCCAAGGAAGAGGCAAAAACGATGATGCAAGTCGAAGAGAATGTCATTACCCCGAATTTATAAAATATTACAACTCGATTGTTAAGTGCTCATAATCCTTCAACCAAATCTCGTCTCCTTGTCCTTGATTGGAATATCTTTCCCAGTCACCCCCTTGTACTGGCTCCTGATGAAATCTGAAATCTGTTCATCCTTTGCTTGCTCAATGGCACTCTCATTATCCTGAGGTCCCTGTCCAAGCACCTTCTCTTGGAACATATCAACTCCTTTGAGGGGATGTCAGTCAGCACTAGAAAGGAGGTGCCACAGGAGGTGGGAGAATTTTCGGGTGACACCGCCGCGCAAACAAACCTTTGTCAAGATAATCTTCGTTCTTCTCGCTTTCCTTTCCACCACCTGCTGCCGTGTTGAGCTTATTACCCAATCCACTAAGAAATCCACCACCCTCTTGTTGTTGTCCTTGGCTGGCGTTGTTGCTTCCAGAGCTCTGGCTGTTGTTATGTTGTTGTTGGCTCTGGTTGGAGTCTTCGTTCTGGCCACCGACTGCTTTCTTGATGAAGTCCATGGTGAAGATTAGGTAGTTATGTCTCGATAGAAACCTTCAGGGCTGGTATGCGGGCAATACTATACAATAATAGTATATGAAAGCAAGAAGAAGGTGAAAGAGGCGTGCGAAGTGCAAGTGCAGGAGTTGGGAATGTTTTATATACAGGGCTTAAGTTTGGGGGATAGAGCGGGGTCATTATGGATTTCAGGTACGGCAGTCAGTGTGCTAGGTACAGCACAGTACTGTACTGGGAACTTGTTGGCGCTCATGTTCAGCTGGCCTTGCATTCTGCAGCCAAACCAGCCACTGCCAAGGACTGCTACGTCAGGCTTCTCTAGGCGTACGTCAGGTTCAGCACGACATGTCAAACATTTCCAAGTTTTTTGTAAACAAAACGAACCATGAATAATGAAGGTGTAATCATTGTTTTCTGCAGACATGATCTTATACTTCTAACCTTTCCTATTATCTTCACTTCACATCCTCTTACTAAGTATGAGATCGCATTTCACTGGTCACGTGGGCATCGCTTATGCCCCTTTATTTTCGAGCCGACGAGCCTTCACAAGGCAGAGTACCAACTACCAGCAATCGAGATCCTACAACACTAACAGCTTGTTGTCAATTACTTATTAAAAGTAGACTGCAGAGACTATAGAGTGAATATTCTTCTTCATTAAAATTTTGAACTGCTTCTACCTCCCCTAATCAGATGAACAAAATAACCTAGGTCTTCAAACAGGCCGAGAATTACAATACGTATCTAAAATACGGATTTTCTTTCTACATATATCGTCAGTCTTGAAGTCTTAGACTCTATGAGTGGGAAGACTTGCATCAGTGAGATCTGAGAGACCTTTCTCAGTCAGCATTTCTTGACTAGGAGCTTCTTGGCCCTCTTGTAACTTGTCTCTCTTATAAAATGTCAGCGAGTCTAGATATAAAACAACCCGTGAATGACGGACCTTTTGATTATCCAATTTACACGTGGCGTAAAGCAACGCTATGATTATGATTTGAGCTGCGAGGCAGACAATCATCGCAATGAATCCGCTCTGGTAGCGAGGAGCTTCTCTGGTGAAGAAGAGTTGAGGTCCGATCAAGTTACCCACGCCTTTAAATGTTATTCTGAGACTTAACAGAGAGGAGGTGTTATGACTTACAGTAGCTGATGAACATTAAAGATGTTACCACAGTCTTCTTTGTTCGTCCACCGACGTTGGCCTGGATGAGACCGAGAGAAAGAGCATAGGAGGGGATGTTACCAGCGAGGATATAGAGTCCAATAAGCCGTCCATTCTTCTTTTGCGCAGGAAGCCCATAGATCAAACTAGCTCCGAGGATGCCAATCAATGATCCACCAGCCATGAGAATCAATCGTGAATTCTTGAATTTCCCCGCCAAGAATCCAGATATCACGAGGGATACGACTGTTATTACTCCGCTTGGTATAGTAAGAAGTGTGCTTCTCAACACGGAGAAACCAAAACCTTGTATGATTAAGCCCGAGAATGCAGTCACTCCGCCGGCAGGAATAGTAACTGCAAGCGTAAATAGAAATAGAAGCCAGACCTTCAGATCGGTAAATGCCTCTCGTGCGTGAGACCACTTAAAAGTCTTGTTGTCTATACCCGTCTGGTTACCGGCGACGCGCTCTACGGCAACGAGTTTCTGTCTCGGAGACAGCCATTTAGCCTCGACTGGATTTGGGGCCGCTAAGAAGAAGAAAACGATTCCCCAGATAGCAGAAGCGACGCCGAAAACTATAAATGGAAATTTCCAGGCGGGAACCTTCCCGTGGATGTGCGTCATGCCAAAAGCAATTAGGCCTCCGATAATTGATGCAACGCCGCTCATGCCGTACCAAATGCTTGTTCGAACTGGCTGTTCACTCCTGTAATGGATGATGAGATATCTCGCAGTAACTCCAGCAGTGAAGTGGCTTACCTTTTGTTGAACATACTACCTAGTTGGACGAAGCATGGAGCGGCACCACTTTCAACCAGTCCTATGAAGAATCTAGCAACCATAAGTCCCTTGAAGCTATTTGCTGCTGCCGTACATGCAACTATGACTCCCCATATAAATCTACTTGTGGTTAGCTCCAGTCAATTGCCTATAAGTTGAAAGTTTTTGAAATGATTCAAGGTACAAAGGAGAACTTCCGAGGACTAAGGGACACAAATACGTACATAAGCACACCACAGGACCGTGTGATGTGTAACTTCTGGAAAAGAAAGTTTACTGGAAACTCTCCCACAAGGTTACCGATGAAGAATATTGTAGTAAGCCCTAAAGACGTCAACAAAAGATCAAGCATGTAAATTGGGGGGATGGAGCTACAGACATGCGAATTGATTCCCAGTCAAGTGGTTGTCTTTGATTATACCTAGCAATGAAGCATAGAGAAGTGCTGCTTTGTCGAGATACTTGTAAAGTTTGTTAGTATTGTGGACTTACTATAGGTGAGTGAATCGAGCACGTACCTGGAATAGAAAAGTGATTCCCATCTAGTCCTCAAATTAGTAAATATTTAGTTTACTTTGAGTGTGGACATACTAAGGGCAATAAATGAATGTCAATTTTCCGCGCAACCTCCCGATCTTCAGCCTCAGTAAAAGTGAAGGAAGATTCAGCGCTGCATATCACCGAAAGACCAAGGTCTTGATTCCCATCACCACTAGAACCCTTCTTCTCTGTCTGGATAGCCTCAGTGGCGATAGCTACTTGCATAACTTCAGGCATGATTATAGGGTTCATACCAAGGTTGAAAATTTTGATCAAGTGGAAACAATAGGTTGGGTGAGAAATTGTAGAAGCTTGAAGCTTATTCTTTCCAGGCGCTCAGTTGTTATAAGTCCAGTACGGCAACCCCGAAAATGTAGGATTCGGAATGGTAGGGATCAAGATGATAAGTGCCCGGCTCTCGGGGCATTTACCAACGATGGAAAGCGTGCAGATATCTGAGTTTTTTTTTTCAATTATCTGACACGTCTCAAAAAGTAATAGGACTTTGTCTTAAAGTTTGTTTTTTATATACGGTTGACTTGTACTGTGAACTCGTGGCTCATTGTACTTGTGCTTCACAGAAATTTCTCGCCTGCAGAATCAATACTGTTATAACTCCCACTAGACAAATTCAGCCTTATGTTGCCTTATGTTGCATCGAATCTCTACACACCGAAAACTCTATCCTACCTTAAAAATTACCTGATACTATACTTTCGATCTAATCTGTGTATTCTAATCTCCCCATAGTTCAACCATCCCAAAGAGAGACTCTATTTTACAGTGAATACCATCAGCCATAGTCCTTACAGCTTTGGACATAACTCCATTAGAGCTCATTTGCACCGCATGTCCCATATCTTCCAGGACGCGGGCTAATCTGCTAAGACGGATCTTGAGCAGCTCCCTCACACATGACTTCCTCATCTTGCCCTCCACAGTAAAAGATCCAACGCACAAGATAGATTTTGGATCATGCAGTAGGAGATCCCCGGATCCTTCCAAAATCTTCCTATCATGACTATTTTCCCTTTCTCCAGAGCTCTCGTGAGATCCATTACTAGAAACCGTAGTTTGAAAGACACCTTGAAGATGCTCTATTAACCAGTCTATAACAACACAAAGACTAACTATCTGGTACAGAGATCCAAACTGGCAATTGACACAGTCAGAAATAGTCTCCTTTGCCTGGTAGGTTGCTTGCGTACTGATAGAAGGAAAACAAGAGAGATAGTGCATTTGTGTCGAGATAACGACGGATGACTGACAAATGACTGGAGTTTGTTTATTAAAGCCGAGCATCTGCACGGGTGATCACAAGAACTATCAGATGGAGAGTTATTCAGAAGAGAGGCGATCATATGGTCCATTTCCAATGTTGTTGAAATCTCGTCAAATATGCTCTTAAATTGGGCGAGGCCAAAGCGAGGTGATCCGGGTATATCTTCTGGAGAGGTGGTTATAAATATGGTGACGTATGCTACTGAATCCTCTCTACTTAGGCTAAGATATACCTATTCGGCTGATGAGAAAGAGGGACTTGGATCTTGGTATACATGGGATGAATCAAGATGCGGGTCCGGCTTCTCTTGGTCAGAGACGGCAAAATTCAATGAGTTGATCTCGTCAAGATACATGTCGCCGAGATACATATCGTCGTGGTTGAAGTCGGTACCCATCAGAATGGTGAGATCTGGGCTGCCCGTACAAGAATTGGTTGTGGAGGAGACATGGCCATGCTGATCAGATGGAGGAGCTGACACCCGAGTCGAACTGAACCAAGGAGGTAGTGGAGAATGACTCGGTGTTTGTACTGGACTGGAAGTAGTGGACTGGTAGATTTCGTCTTGTCCATGCATACTGTCAGGACTCTTTGTGATGGCTTTGGCTGACTTTGTTGGTCGGCCTATCCGTCGGATGGGACTGTACACGCATGTTCGTTGTCGATTGAGGCAGCGACAGCATGACGGCTTCTCCTGATTGCATTTGAGTTTCGATTCAGTGCAGTAATCGCACGAGTTTCGAAATCGCCGAAGATTGATTCCATCGGGCCAAGATGACATTATTGTGATCTAAGTGTCTAGGAACGTCCCTCATTCCCTTTTCCACTCTGTATATACAAATATGCCCGACGAGATAACGTAAGCGGGATTTGTTCAAAGGTCAAAATTCAAAGTTCAAAGATGAAACCAAAGTGTCATTTCCATAGCACTAGTTAGAGTGTCGAGGATTGCGCTTTAGAAGCGTTCCAGATTGAAGAAGTTAGACTAGGAATGCTAAAACTAGGAAGTCTGGGCATTTAATCCTAATTTCTTTGATTTTACGCGACGGTTTACAAGTTATGTATCTTAATGCGCATATAATAAGTAAACGGGCTTCTGTTTGTTAAGGATGACGTCTACAGTATTAAGGAGTATGTGTACTTTTTTGCATAATTTGACATATGATTCTTACTAGGTTATTTACAGGTAAATTGTGTCACAATAATAACAGTAAATAGCATTCTGTGACCTGAGCACGTGCTGAGGTACAGTACATCCAAGATTTTTCCAATGGCATAGGCGTCATATTAGCGACACTGTATTGAATGCGTCTTAGAGGTACCATACATAGAATCCTTCAGAACCTACTGCACAGCCCAGACGTGCCAGAGCAAGTACTGTGCTGTGTTGTTAGAGATGGTCAAACCATTACTCACGTCCCTTTCCACAGCTAGAAGTCCCATCACGTGCACCCGCGGTAGGACCATTACTGCATGAGTGTACTTCTGAGCGTATGAGGTCTTACATGTGATACAGCGTTTCGTGGGCTCTGTTCTGCTGTTCTGTCCAAATTTTGGCTGATCGCTATATTAAACAGACCGAGAGTATATTATCTCGCATCAATTCGTTGTTTGCTATATAAAATCGCATCAACTTCCTAAATCGTTGCTTTATCAGATTGATTGATTTCTGGTGGTTTTCAAGTTCGCGCCCCCACGAAATATTAGCCACTCAGGCAGGCGTCTGAAAGGCAAATACAGGAAGTTTATTGGCCAGAATTGCTCTGTTTGACAGATACTTTATTGCACGTCCCTATAGTCTAAGCGTTCGCTAATATTTGGTGTAGAGGACAATTGATTTATCTTCGTACTATGACTTCGCTTCCCCATCGACTTAGGGCTTCAATTAGATTAGCTTCTGGCTTTTCGAACGTTTCTTCTTATTCTAATCGGAATTAGCGTGATTAGGACCCCCGAATCACTTGGCAAAACATAGTGATATTAATGTCCTTGTTATTAGTTGGGCAGGACCCTGCGAAACCCCTACTATGGGAAGAGCATTAAAAGAGTTCAATCTGTACAGATATTAATGAAATTTTAAAACTAAATATTATTACGAAATATGAGTTCGATATCGGAGGGCGGATATATAAGCTGATTTAATTAATACTCGAGCTATGCCATCGCGGCAATGCGTCGCTTAATTTTATGAAAAGTATCAAGTAATACTAAACATATATCTAATAGTCTATTTTCGCTTACTTTATTATCTCTTTAAAAAAGTTCAACAGTCTCCTTGTCTGGATGAATATTGACTGATTATATTAATGTGCGCAAATTTATGAATTCATGAAAAGTGTGTATACACTCATGAATTCAGCACAGATTTATGAATTTAAGCGATTCATAGCCGCGTTGGCACAGAGCACCAGTCAGCTTGGACTAAAACTATGGTGTTGTACCTACTTCGTACAAGAGAACGGAAAGGTCACTCAGGTTTGGACGACCTGTTTCAGGAACAGACTCTAAAGTAACATCAGGTTCTTTGTAAGTACAATTGTAGCTTTCTATGAGTATGTAACTGAACCTATGTAATTGAATCTACAACTATGAACTACATACCAACAGAATGGATCACTTATGGACACCACAGTCACATGTAACTGTAGGCCGTCTACAGACATTTACTGCATGACTATCCTTTGCTGACATTCCTGCAAGAGTTCCTACCCACCTCCCAACCAACCACAAGCGATCGATACTCCTTGTACCTGCAACTCTGTGCGCTGTAACATCTTTCCCGACATGCCGACTCGAGGTTCTGTCAGCTTTCAAGAAGTCCTCGGTCTTGATCAGCGGATTCATTATCTCCTGGACACGATCAACGCCTGCAAGCGATGCGCTTCTGATCTGCCTACCGTGTTGAGCATACTTAGAGCTCTGGATCAACTACTGCTAGTCTTCAAAGCCGCCCAGACTACATATTATCAGACGGAAAGATCTGCTCACAGCCAAGGCTACAAGAAACTTCGGCCCATGCCGTCGGCGTCTCCGCCGGTCCCGGGTACTACTTCTCTTACCTGTACGAAAAGTTGCTTCTCGTTAGGCGGGATGATACTAGGGGAAAGTGAGAGTGATATAATGGCAAAGAAGATGATTAGTGAAGGTGTGTCTAGACTTGGTGGCTATGTTAAGCGAACTCAACAACGAATAGCTCAAGAAAGAGCCACTGATGGCCACGGAAACTCCAGGCAGATGACAACTGAATACGAGGAGGTTGATAGGGCTATAGCTAGCACTTTAGCTCACGTTTGGGCAGCTGTGGCACATGGCAAGATGTGATGGTACACTTTGCGGGCTTGGGCCAAACACTATGTACGAGATAGTTGCGATTTATTAAGGACCATCACTGAAAATGAAAACACCTCAACTCTAATTTTAAAGATATACTCATACTTAGGTAACTATACTGTACGACTAAGATAACTATTCCATTACTATCTTTCCTATATACAAATTCCGATGTACACTAATAGGTACCTTACGCGGGATACTAAATTGGGGAACGCTTAAATACTACCAAGCTACTTCTCCAAGCCGCCCCTCGCACCGCCCCTTCTAAGATGTGGGAAAGTAATATGAAAAAGTTTAGGGGGGGTTGCGAAAAATAAGTTACCGAAAAATTAAATACCCGAAGTGGTGGGTAGACTGAGTAGAGATAATGTGATGGTCGCTAAGGATGACAATTAAACCTCGATCATTCATTGAGAAAACCACCCGAAAGTCCTGCAATAAGCGTAAACACCTTGGCATGGAAAGGATTAAACGATGGAATCCTTGGGGCGTGGTTGTTCTTAGGCGAGAATCCTCGGAGGATCCGTTGCGCTGCAATTCTTGGGAAGAATGTAGTTCTAGAATGGGAACTATGTATCTTGCTTTGGATACAAGAAGACTTCAAAGACTCCACCGTTATCAACAGCAACTACATCGTCTTCAACTTTACAACAGTCTTCTACATTTATCTATTTATTTTCTCCAGAGCAATTCAGTACAAATCCTTCATTACAAGTCTTTAACCTCGATTTTCACCGTATCATCCAAAGATGGATACAACAACTTCTTTCTTTGCACAGCACTATGTGGAATATAGTGCTGGGCTAGTCTTAGCATGCATAGCCTTTACATTATTGCGCTTCTATTACTGTCGCTACAGGTTCAATGATTGGGCTGCGCGCAACGGCTGCGCACGTCCTTCACTCATTCCCAACTCGGTCCCATTTAACTATGCGCACAAAGATCAACATCCTCCGGGATAAATCAGATGCACTGGATGTTATTCTAAGAAACAAGTAAGCACTCTATTGTTGCTCCAAGACTCCTAATCTCCTCTATCGACAAATAACCGTGCACGAGCTTACGTTGCTAGATATGAACAATACGGCAAAACACATGGCATCTGCGGCTATTTCACCGGCGACATTAAAGTCCTCAGTACTATGGAACCGAAGAACATTCAAACAATCTTTACCAGACCCGAGATTTTCCCAAGACCCAAGACGCACATTATGAGCGTAGAGCCTTTCATGCACAAGGGAATTTTCACAACACATGGGCAAGCCTATAAAAATGTCAGAAACTTGTTGCGTCCAGAGTTCACCACTCAACGGCTGCGAGATCTTGAAGCTTTCGACAGGCACGTAGAAACCATGTTTGACGCCATGCCACAAGTGGGCAACGATGGATGGACAGATCAGTTTTCTTTCCTCGAGCTCTTACATTTCTTCACACTTGACACAACCACGGAACTCCTCTTTGGATCCAGCGTTAGCTCACAGCGTGCAGCAATGGAAGAGAGACGCCGGAAAGTCAATGGAATAAGGTCTGCAGAAGATTTAGGTAGATTAAGTCCGACCAACGTAGCAAAATGCTTCGATAGCGCAAATGAGTGGGTAAGCATGCGCATGCGCCTTGGTACGGCTTATTGGTATTGTGACGGTCTTGAGTTCCGTCGGTCCTGCAAAACAGTACACGATTTTACTGATCAGGTAAGAGGTCCCTTGCTTCTACTACGAATCATGGGAATCTGATGCTTACGTACCTACCAGTTCGTCACTCAAGCTCTCAAAGATGCTGCGGAAAGACGCAACGACACAAACTCTACCAAGTCATCAACCACCTCTTCCAAGGGTGGACTCATTGACTCCTTTGCCGACTTCACGACTTCACCAAAAGACCTTCGCTCCCAGACGTTGCACGTTCTCATCGCTGCCCGAGACACTACTGCAGCCATGATATCCTGGGCCATCAATCGCCTTTTGCGAAATCCCGCAGCAATGGCTCGTCTTCGAAGTGAAATCCTAGCTTCTTTCGGGACGGAGTCTCAGCCTCTCAAACCTCTCAACTTTGCAACTCTCAAAGAGTGCAAGTACCTACAATGGGTTCTTATGGAAACAAACCGCATGTATCCGGCTGGGCCCATCAATGCTCGAGCTGCTACAGAGGATACTATTCTCCCAGTTGGTGGCGGACCCGATGGTACTCAGCCCATTGCTATACGTAAGGGAACACAAGTCAAGTTCTGCAACTACTTGACTCACCGCGACACAGACATTTGGGGCAGTGATGCCTGGGACTTCGTCCCCGAGAGATGGGAAAACCGAAAGCATGGTTGGGAATACACTCCTTTCGGTGGTGGAGCCAGACTTTGCCCAGGACGTAAGTTACAACCTCATTATAAAGGGTACCTAGAGCGCTAACACCGATATTCAGAACAATACGGACTCACAGAAGGCGCATTTGTCCTTGTTCGCTTGTTCCAACGATTTGATCAAATCGTGAGCATGACCCCTGCCGAAGATATGGACCAAAAGATGTATAAGACGATCGTAGTTGTAAAGGATGGTCTCCAGGTCAAGCTTCATAGAGCAGATCAGTAACGTTGGGTATAGCGCAAGGTAAGCTAGGTAATTCAACCTACCTAGCAATTGACTGTAGAGCAGCAATTAGATGGTAGACGGTACAACAGCGATAGACAGAATATATAATATAGATGCTACATAAATTATACTTTACTCTTCTTCCGTTTGCTTATGAGAAGGAGATGTCTTAGAGAACTTACTTTATTTGGTAAACCTACTTGATTTGGATAACTTACTTGTACTAATTAAAATTATGTCTTATGAGTCAATCCATCAAATGTCAAAAAATACAAAACTAGGGACCTCGCTTATAAATATTCCTTAGCAATTGAATTATAACACCCAAGCTGCCAAGTAATGTCAAATCTTAAAGATATAGTTATACTTAAGCGGATACATAGCATCGCTAAGACGGTTTCTTCTTACTGATTTCAAGCAGCCGTAGAGGACGGGTTGCCGCTGTGCAAGGATCTGTCTGGGGCTGAGTATGGGGTTCGTTGATGACCAGTGATCAAGGCTGGGGCTGTCGTGGCTGTGCCCTGGCCCTGGCCATCACTACCACCCATTTCATTCACAATACCAATTGATTATGATTATGAACTGGTCGCTTTCCTTTTCTTTCCCAAAGGCTTCTCACTTTCTTCACTTTCTTGCATCCCTCTTCTACAAGACGATCCATCTACGATCTACAGGCCATCAAAGTCGTGGAATTCCGATTCCTGCTGAGTGATTATATTGTGTTTGTGATTGATCTTCAGACCACGAGGCTCCGAGCCTCAGTACATGTTCGGAACATAATCGTTCCTGGCACAACTCCACAGTCCAAGATCGTTCGATCCTCCATTTCCCTCCCCCCCCGCTGTCCAAAATCGAGAAATGGCCTATCGACATGCGACTGATAGGCAACAACTGGCTGAGATATTTCCCAGTGCTGCTTTCGATGATGGCGACAGGTATCCGCTCGAGGGCAAATTCATGAACGCTGCAGACAAGGCAGCAGACAAGGCAGCATTGATGTCTATGCCTGAATCCGAGCAAGAAGAGCTGCTTTCAGAGCGTGCCCAGGAAGTTGAACGAGACAAGCAGAATAGAGCTTTACGCCAGAACCTGCATGGTCACGAAGTAGAGGACGCCAAAAGTAAAGCAAGTGCAGCCGAGCCATATACCGAAGTCACATCCCATATTTCCCATGCCTATGCAGCAAGAACCTCTTCTTCCACTGGCGCGGTCGTTGATGAATATTCCGACTACTCATTTACCGAGTTCTCCGATGTCGAGGATGAGTTCTTTGGCGTGGATCTCGATGAAGGCGAACAACTGGATCAAGCGGTAATAGATCTTAATCGAGGGGATTTCAATGCCCAAACGGATTCCATACCGAATGAACGTCTCAACGTCCCTCGAGTTGGCAGTTTCTACATGCGGCAGACCACTTCAACGACACCTACTGTCTCTAGTCCTCAATCTCCAAATATGCTGGGTATTCGTAGCGCAGGACAGGACTTCGAGTCGGAGAGCCTCCGACAAGCTCCGATGAGCCGCGTAGAAGGCAGTACATCAACATACGGACAGTATGTTGCCTATCATCAAACCGCCTCTTCCACCTCAGAGTACCCACTCTCCTCCAACGGCGGTACCCCTTTCTCCCAGTAGCCATGTGGGTGTGGATGCTGCTGTGCGAGACCGCCGCAGGAGTGAAATCCCTAGAGGCATGCTGAGGGAGGCTCCGCCTCCCACGAAAGACATTGATGAAGAGGATGATGAGGACGAAAGTGACATAGAAGAGGACCCCGAGTTGGAGCATTTTCCACTGATCCCAACCTACGAAGGGTTCAAGGCCCATATAGAAATTCTAAATCCTAACATGGATCCACAATACTCTTGGTTAGTTAGCAGGATAGCTCATCAGCAAGAGATTCGTTACATGAACTTGCTTGATCTAAGAATGAAACACACACAGGCAACCTTAAGTCAGACATGTCAAGCTGGCAGTCACTGCTTGGCTTCAGGTAGGAGAGCCACTTTATTGAACGATAAAGGCCTTTTGAAGGATCCATATGGCTCTGGAGTCATGCAGGTAGAAACTGATTTTCCTGGCAATGATTTCGACGCTGGTTGGGGCAGTATCACCGAAGAGTCATTTCCTAAAGGCATCCCGATGCCACCAACCCACGGGCTTCCAGCAATGTTCGAATGTCAGCTTTGTTTCAAGGCTAAGAAATTTCGAACCCCAGCGGACTGGACGAGGCATGTGCACGAGGACATACAGTCATATACTTGCACATATGAAAAATGCAAAGACCCAAAGTCATTTAAGAGAAAGGTGGACTGGGTCCGGCATGAAAACGAACGACATCGCCACTTGGAATGGTGGGTATGCCAAGTTGACGATTGCAATCACCCTTCCTATCGTAGGGATAATTTCTTGCAGCATCTTGTTCGAGAGCACAAGTACCCAGAACCGAATCAAAAGACGAAAGCCGCTATCAAAAAAGTTCATGCAACCGAACCCGCGTTTGTTATGGTCGAGAGATGCCGCCACGAAACGTACAATAGACCACAGGACGAACCTTGCAAATTCTGTGGGAACCAGCTTTCCACTTGGAAAAAGCTTACTGTACACCTGGCAAAGCATATGGAGCAGATATCATTATCACTCCTGAAATTGGACGAGGCGAGAAATGTGGACACCAACACTATTGTGAGCCCTGTTGAGCAGACCCAAGGGCCATATACTTTAAAGGATGAAAAATCCAAATTATATCCTGTGGAATTATCAAAAGCTTCATTTTCGACTACCACTCCCAGCATGAAACCGCCTGTTCAAACTTTGGAGCAGGATTGGGATCTTCAATCAATTGCTTCTCTCAACACCTTTCGGGATAGCGCACTGGGCTCAAGCCTCCCGTCCGATATATCTCTTTCAGCTGCTCATGGACTTCCCAGAACTGCCCAGGAAGAGATCTTTGGCATTTTGAACTCTGACACTCAACTACAGTCTTTGTTCCAGGAAGCTGCTCGAAGAATGAACAAGACCCGATTTGTACGCAATGTAAGACGATTATTTCTTGGCTTTCACCGCGATCTTCAGCAGAGTGCCGTGGACCCTCGTGAAAAGGATGCTGCTGGTATTGTTGAGAGGCATGCTCAGTGGTTAGCAAGTAGATTATTCGATGTCTGCGACCCGGACAATGGCTCGAGCTCGGAGATTATGGCCGCGCATCTTAATCAACAAGTTGACAAGAAACAAATGCTGGAGAGGTATCTAGCCTCGATGATGGCCCAGTCCCAAGGAAGTGAGAAGCGAAAGGCTCAGCATGTTCAGCAAGACCAAGATGATCAAAACAGTTCTAGTGATAGTGAAGGCGAGGTGAAAGGATCGGAGAAGGCTGAAAATATCGATTATTCAAATTTTCCCAACCTCGATCACATCAGGAAATTTATCGTTGGCGGTATTGCGTTTGAGAATCTTCGTCGCAACACCTCTCAGTTTGTTCATCCCGAGGACGTACCGCATGCTCTCCAAACTCGGCCGCCAGACCCTACCTCAAAGTCTCCTTCCGTCAAACAACAAGCCTCTGTTTCTCCAAGTCCTGAAGAAAATGTCTCAGACGAGACAGGCCGCGCTTCTACTTCCACTGCAGTGAGTGACATAACTATACCCGATGTTGATACAGATTCGGACCTGGATTCCGCAGACCTCTCCTCGGAGCCCGACCTTGATGGTGTAGTTCAAGAAGACCGAATCCTGAATCCCAAGGCCTATTTTGAGAGACTAGAAGACCTCGAACGAGATATCTTTGATAATTCTGGGATATCAGCCTACAGCCATGGCGTGTCCTGCTGCGGAGCTGACGATGATATATTTCTTCAGGGTCCTAGTTCACCATCTCCGTTTCATGAGCACGTTGATACCGGATCAGTCATATCTCTTATCAAATTCACACGGTCTGGAAGATTGCTACAGCTGCTGGAATCCCATAGTCTGGCGGTACGGGCAAGGGACAATTTGTTCAGGCTGCAGAGAGCTGGCTTCTGTTCCACGCAAGTTTCTCTGCTAGTGAAGGACAATGATCGACCCGATGTTGCAAAGGTCATACAGGTTACAACGCAAGCTATCTTTGAGCTCGGTGAAGCATTTGAAAGGGCATTGAGAGCAGTCATCCTTAAAACTTCTCAAATGCGACTTGGTGAAGTCAATGACAATATGGTCAACTCGTGCGTGGAGGAGGAAGACTGTGAAATAGGACTTACGACCAAGTGCTTAGACATTCTTACTAGCATGGGTATCTTACCTCATTTGTTGCTGAATGAGGTTCAGCCAATCATTTGGGAGTGTGCCACTCAATGTCTCGATCTAGGAATCATGTCCTACGTAGGCGCTCATATTCAACGATTTGACAAGGACCTCTTGAGGAGTGACTTAAGATCATTCGGAATTCCGCGAAGGTTCACTTATCACGATGAGACTCTTAGGAGCCTCGCTCCACAGTCCAATCATGCGAGCATAAAGCTTCAACGTCGTCAGTTCCAATGCTTGGACAAGTTCTTGGGGGGACAGCAGCCTTGGGTCTTGCATCAAGACTTTTCTGGTGAAGGGACTGAACGTCTTTGCCTGTCCACAACCATCGACGCTTTGACCGATCTTTGGGGTCCGTCATGGAAAATTATTGCGGGCTCCGAACCTGATCACATCCAGCAATTTGATATTGGGAACGGATCGATCGTACCTTGGATGCCCACTACCAGGAGCAATGGGAAAGTTCCGAGACCACATGACTCAGAGGTATTCTGTCATTGGATCTCATCAAAAGAATGGGATGGTAACGACGTTGAAACAAATCAACTTCATTTGGCAAGAAGGTATTTCATTCCCTCAGACATTCTTTTGATTGGAGGAGCGAGCGAAGAGTTTGGACTCCTTGTCAACCCGAACTGCATCCCCACAATGGAGCGTTCGGCCAACATAAAGACCAAGCTGGATCAACAAGGAGCTTTGCGTACCCCTAAAATTTCCAGACCTCAACGATACATCGATTCCCACGCCGTGCAAGTCCAAGGGACTGCTCTTGGGATAGTTTCCGCGGCAGGAACCATCGCCTACAAGCGTCGCAACGGGAACACGATGATGAAAGATGCTTTGGTCGAACGATGGAGACACAATCTGCGAAATCCTGTTGATCTCGAGGCCTTCAGTGGAGTAGAAATATCTCTTTGTACTGGTAATGCAAGGAGGCGAAGGTTGCTGTTGCTGCACTTACTGGGCTCCCCGAGCATGCAAAACTACCTACGTGGAAACTCATTCCGGTGGGTTTCTGAGGCATGTGAACATGCTTACTTCAAGGGATTACGGTGTCCAAAATCTTTCCGGAAATTATGGAAGACACATCCACAATATAGGGAAAATATTGGGGATGCTATCTCCTGGTGTTTGGATGCCCTTGAGGAGACTGGGATTGATGAGGACAGTCGTGAGCTTAGAGGATTATGGGTCGAACCATTCGACACAGAAGGAGATTCTGATGGAGAGTCTGATGACGAATCAGATAACAACGGTCAACCTACGGCGTCTTCGTTTCCGGTACCTGCTATCACCCACCCAGTCTCGAGTTTCTGCGAAGAATGGATCGTTACACTGTTTAGATCTGAGCATACCTGGACGGGATTCCTCGAAGACTCCGAGGAATCCTTGACAATGGCCAATCGTGGCCATCGTGGGTATGACTTGCCTCGATTTCGATTATAGGGGCTACGGACGTCGCTGTTCTCAAGCTCCACCGATTACAAAGCAGAAAGGTTACCCCGTACTTCAGACCTCTCTCAAACTAAACGAGTCCATCCTCAAAGGGGAAAAGCTTAAACAGGAGAAGGTCGAGAACGGGTCGAAGACGGTCTGGAATGCTAAGGAACTGAAAAAAGGGACATCCTTTGCCTTGGGTAATCATGGTGCTTTGAAGGTCCTCGATGCTCCGAGTCGTACTTGTCCTGCAATCATGGAGTGGAGTGGCATCAAGTCCGAGACCTTGCAAGAGGTGAAGAACGTTGCGATCAATGAGAAGCTTCTGGGGAAGAATTCGGACAGGCATCATCGGGAATATATAAGAGGAAAGTGGGAGTCGGTGCCATTACCTATTTTGTTGTTGTCGAAGTCGACAAAAGTCACGTTTTCTAGGCGTTAGAGGAGGAAAGTCGTGCGTGTTTAATACCTATCCATGTCTTTATGTTCTATGTGTTTTGATATATCTGAGAGGTGCAGTTGCACGATTGTTTTCCTGTTACGGGTTTCCTTGTATACTATCTAACACAATATGGGACAATGTATCCATCTATATCACATCCAACAATCAACAACACTTCGCATTTCACATTTCACTGGTATAGTATATTATGATGCACTTGTTATTTGGTTTGCTTTTGAATGCCCTAGCGCAAAATAGAATGCCTCATGGAGAATCGTGATTTATATTATAACTGAGTACACAAATACTCTCCGTCATTTCTATTCTAAGCGAGCACGCTTGCGCCCAGGATAGTCGTCGCATAAGACAGCGACCAAACCTGCTGAATACGGCTGCCATGGCACTTGAAAATTGCATTTTGCTGTATAAAATTTATAAGCTTTTGACCTTGAAAAGTCATTTCCTATAAAACCTAGTAGCAAACAATAAAATAGAACTTAATTAGGTACTAGAAGTAAGTGAAGTCTAAATGAAGTTGTACTTTTTCAAAGATTATATATAGTAAGTCAAATATACATATGATAAAAGACTAGATTATGAATATTCTGATATTACTAATATTTAGACTTTCTACTAAGTAGCTGCAATTGCATCTTCACAGTAGGGTTGTCAAGAATCTCTTCGACACTAAGCTCTAGCCCAGCTCGCTTAAATTCCAGAGACATTGCCGAAGCACAAATTAGATCAGCCCAGATCATATAATATGGTATATCGTCCTTCAGATCTGAGAATTTAGTGCTCGTCACACTCCCTACCACCTTCTCCCAGATCTGCAAAACCTTGTTCCGCAAGTCATCCTCCACAACGAGAGCATTCTCGACCTGTAGCGCCTGCGACAGACTTTCCATCTTCTCAACAGGGAGTCTCACTTCGGATCTTCTTATCTTCTCTGTCAACTCTGAAACCTGGCTCTCTAGAGCTTCGGGTATGCTTTGAACGGTCGTGCAGAAGAGCTGGAGGATCTTTTCCACTTTCTCCTTTTCAATGACGCTATTGCAAAAGCGAAGGTCAACCTCCACCATTGTCTGGTTTTGCTTTGTCACCAAATAAATATCAGCCTTATTGACAAGTGGTTCAAACTGAGAGAAATCATAGGAGAGATTATCTGAGAAGGCCTGGTCTCGGTTCATCTCGCTGACATTTATGGGATTCATTATAGTACTGAATCGGGTAGTTGGTGACCAGTCAGTACATCGTTCGATGATTTTTCTGAATCCAAAGTTTTCATGTGGCAAAGTTTCGAGGAGAGAGTTCTGAGCGCCTGCAAGAAAACTCTGAGTATCTGTCTGCGCCTGCAAGAAAAACTCAAGACGGTATCTGTCGGTTGGAGTTTCAGTCGGACTGGTAACAAAGATACACAGGGTCCGAGGAGTTTTCGATGGAGGTCAGGAAACTCCAAATGGCGGCCTGTGAAATGGATGAGAAAACCACATCTTGCCCCCTGACAGTGCTGAAAGTACCAATGCCCATGCAGCGCTCAGCACAGTTGCTGACGTGATCCCATGCTTTTGTAATGCTGGAGTCTCAATTGACAGAACAACAGAGTCATTGATGGTATTTCCACCATAGTTTGGTATTGAATTAGAAAAAACCTGTGTGATCTCGGATCCCGCCCGTTGTTTCCGCCAAAACTGCTCGGACTCCCGCTCGTGTAGTTTAATCATGTCACAAAATTGAAAGAAATTTGGCCCCTTTGCAATCGGCCCAGCATATGCTGCTTTGAGGGACGTCCATATGGTTGTGAAAGTACTGGCATCGTATTGGGCATGAGACAATCGCATGATCAAGCGATGATTGTGTTCATCTTTCTTCAGTAGCATAAATTTCGTGATAGGGTCGCTTAAGGACCACGGCACGGCCAAATCTTTCTTGAGAAAGGCTCGGGTTGCGACTTCAATCGATTCAGTGTGAGTACAGCTGCAAGCTTCGAAGAGCAACGGGTAGTGTTTCAGAACCACTTGCAGGGTCCGCTGCTGGGAGACTACAAATACAGTGCGCAGGAGAGTGTGGCAATCGAGGAGTCGCCGACAAGCTTCGATGAGGCGAGGAACATCCAAGTGACCATGGAAATCAAAATTTAGGTAGTTGTGCCAGCCACGGCTCTCCAAGGTACCTGTGAAGATCGTCCATGCCTGAAAGTCTGTGGCTTCTGCGATGTCCTCTATCTGGTGATTGCCCACTAGAGTGCGAATTTCATCAGTGATTTGTGGTCGCGGGTATTGTATTAGCGAGGTCGTTTCTAGCATTTCATCTTTGAGGCCCAGGAAATTTGCCATCTTGGCCATCTCTCGTAAGACTGGGGTTTTTAGTATACCCTGGATTGATAGTCGT
This sequence comes from Pezicula neosporulosa, assembly GCA_009805495.1. Classification (NCBI taxonomy): domain Eukaryota; kingdom Fungi; phylum Ascomycota; class Leotiomycetes; order Helotiales; family Dermateaceae; genus Pezicula; species Pezicula neosporulosa. The sequence goes on from SELE01000028.1 coordinate 54,804, forward strand.
ATTCTTTGGTCGCGAGCCGCTGCGATAAGTTTTATCGCAGTCAAAGAGTCTCCTCCGAGGATAAAAAAGTTGTCTCCGATGCCAATATCTGCAGTATCAAGTTTCAACACGGTCGCCCAAAGACGTTGTAAACCCTCTTCCGCATGTGTTGCTGGCATCTCTTTCCGTTCCACGATTGTGTCATGCGTAATGAGCTCCTTCATTGTCATTTTTGATCCCATTTCCCTCAACTGTTTCCGATCGAGCTTGAAAGAAGCATTCAGAGGTAGCTTGTCGAGAAGCAGAAATACGGATGGCACCATATAAGCTGGAAGTTCACTAGCTAATCCAGTTCGGAGCTTGTCAAAGAGTGATGAGACATATGTCTGGACGTTACTGGACTCTGCGTTCAAGATTTCATTGTCTCGTAGATCGATCTGGTTAATCGAAATGAAACCAACCAGAACCGCTCGACCATTGCCATCAACCGGGGTAATGATCTCAGCAATAGCCGTTACTTCCTTGGAAATAAGCTTGGCCATATGGGTTTCCACATCCCCCAACTCGATCCTCTGCCCATTTAGTTTGGCCTGCGAGAAGTCACCTCTCCCAATGATCTGAAGAACTCCATCCGATGTATATCTCGCTAAATCGCCTGTTTTGAAGATGGGCGCTAAGGGCCTCTTGAGAACCCTTTCTGCCCAAGCTGGGTTCTGCAGGAAGACACTCTCTGTTTGTGTCGTATGATGCATATATCCTTTGAAAAGAAAGTTTCCTTCAATGTAGAGCATACCCATTGCGCCAATAGGAACCAAGCGATGCGGATCAGAAGGATAGGTCAGCCACGCCGCTCCGTCAACTGTTTGCTTGGATCGCCATTTAAGACCAGTCTTGTCAATTTCATAATAGACTTTTGCCCCCTCACTCATTCCATAAATCTCGATCAGACGCAGTTTCGAAGACCACGTCTCAATGAGGTCGGGAAGCACCGGCTCCCCACCGACAATTAATATATCGAGGGTTGGCACGTCTTCTGGCTTCATTGTCTTCAGAAAGGATGGTGTTAGAAATGCTCTTGTAACTCGCTGGTCGTTGATGAAACGCGCGATGTTGTTGCTTCGATCCTGCTCTGACGGGATACAGAGACATGACCCATGGCCCAGCGTTTTCAGAGTTTCCCAGGTACTTGTGCCAAACGCCTGAGATGCAAATTGTAATATTCGACACCCAGGCTCATATCCAGACTCAGGATTGAGAATCTGCTCAACGGCTCCAGAATGTGAATGCAGAACTCCCTTGGGGGTTCCTGTACTTCCAGAAGTGAAAACAGCAAAGGCCAAGTCGCCGGGTTGCACCGACTTGTTCAGGTCACGAATGGAGCACCGACTATTGCATATTTCAGGAATATCCGTGATGATCTCGATGTTCGGGATAGTAAATCTCGCCGACTGGCTCGATGTAGTAAGCACGAACGTCGCTTGCACTTCGATCATCATGCTTTCCAAACGATTTGTGGGATGTCCAGGATCTAGGGCAGTAAATGCAGCGCCAGTTTTCAGGACGGCCAACATGGCGATGGGTATCCATTTGGATTTCTCAAAGCATAAAGGGACCAGGCTGCCCGCTCCGATTCCGCGACCTGCGAGGTAGTTGGCGAGGGAAGAAGAGAGTTCATCTAGTTCTCCATACGTCATATCGCCATCCCAGGCAGCTATAGCCTGGTTACCAGAGTGTTCGCGTGCCATCTGTTCAAAAAGCTCGTGGACATGGAGTTTGGATGCTTCGGGCATCGTCTTGTTCCACGCCGCAATCTGCAATCGGTCGCCATCACTGAGAATGTCCAGGTTACCTACTGCTTGCTTAGGATTGGCGTGCACAACCTGCAGCGCTGAGCATAACGTGGACATCAGTCTTCCGGCATGAGACTCATCAAGAAGGCCCGACTGGGTATATAGATCAATGCCGATGCCCGTTCCGTTACCAGACAAAGCACTTGCAGAGAATCGGATGCAGATGTCAAACTATGGGTATTGTCAGTTATAGACCCAGTTTTGAATGTCACTGACTTACTGCATTAGTGATAGGTTCCATCTCCTCTTGGGATATGTCACCCCATATCAGAATAGAATTGCAAATTCGAGTCACCGCGTCGTAGACACTGTGCTCCATCCCATTCTCTGCTATCTTCCACGATGGGCGATTTCGAGATTTCGCTTCATTCTCGAATTCTTGTGCCAGGTCATATACTGTATCAACTGAGGCTATTTGCGCCACATTCATATTTAATGTTCCGTGACCTGGGTCATGACCAACGTAGTCAATTTCCGCGAAGCAAATGTCATCTTTCCCACTATAAACTCCCAGAATAAGGGCCCATGCTGTTTTTAAAAGGCAATTGATATGGTGAGCATCTGCGGGTCGGCCTTGTAGTCGAATTGATGAATTGAGAGAGTTTGTTTTGCTCTTAGCGGGTCGCCTCGTATGGGCAGTGAGCCTGGGAAAGTGACAAGACTCTCCACGATTCAGTTTATCATCGCAATGATTTTGGAGTTTGACAGATTCCATTGCGATTCGTTTTGTTGTTTTGTCGCTTTGCGCCGACGTTGAGTAGTATAAAGCTATGTCGACGATTATGGATGGATTGCTTTCATATTAAGCGTCGCTTAAAATTGCCGCCAATGACATTCATTACCGACACCCAACGTTTCAAAATCTTTGATTGCTCGGGGGGTTTCTAGTTGTTGCCTGTTCCGGGTCATTTTCTTGTACAAGTTTTCGTTATTTTTTTTCTCAAACCAAAAGTTAAGCTATCCCTTCCTTCCAAGGATTTAACGCTCTGTACTTTCCATCCTCTTGCTCGGCTAAGCCGAGTCGACTCAAACTTATTTACTAGAAATGGACTGAAGGATGTGCCTTGGCATATGTGGAAAACATACTTACTGATTATGCATTATTATTTGCAATCCTTACATCTACTCTAGTAAAAGGAAAGAAGAAAGGCTCTACGCCAACTAAGAAAGTCCTTTTTTTCTTTTTTCTTTTTTTGTAAAATAAAAAAGGCACAACCTGTCAAAAGACATCTCGCTATCTAAGATTATTTCTACGCAAAATTTTGAGGATATCAACTACCTCAGATAGGGTCCGACGTGAGTGAAGAAGATTCCTTCTATCTTCTCAAACCCTGCAAACTAAACCTGCAGCGAAATATGGCCATGGCTGGGCGACTTCTACGGACCATACCGCCCATGCCAAGGATCACTTGTCTTGAAGGGACTTTCTTCCAGATGCCGAGATTCGATATTCCCCATCATTACACGGAATACAAAGCAACACAACCAGATCTCGTCGCTCAGCGGCTTGCCCGAACAGATATTGCTATTCTCCAGCGTCTACCCGTCACTGCTGCCGATATTGCCAGATGTCCATTGCTAAAAATGATTGCCATCAGTGCCGTCGGAACGGATGATATTGACTTGGCCGCATGTCGTCGGCGTGGCATCACCGTCTGCAATGTGCCATCGTCAAGCACCGAAAGCGTCACAGAGCATGCTATAGCCCAGTATTTCGCTGTCAAGAGGAAGATTATAGAAGGACACAAACAAAACCCTCCAAGGAGTCGTCTGGTCGGAACGACTCAGCACCTATCAGATGCCGCCGAGAGTTTGTCGCGAAGAGACCCTGGGAGTCATTGGGGTTGGAGAACTTGGTGCGTGCGGTCTGGTGCTTTTAGAGGATTTTCATTACTAACTGTATGACAGGTAGTAGAAACGTCGCCAAAGTTGCATCGGCGTTAGGGATGCGCGTTCTTCAAGCAGAACGCAAAGGGGTATCACCTTTCGAGACCCGTGTATCACGGGTGCCATTTGAAGACGTTTTGAAGCAGAGCACAGTGATTATCTTGACATGCCCATTGACAGAAGCGACGAGGAGGATGATTGGTGAAGCAGAACTGCGGTGCATGCGCCGAGATGCCATCTTTGTAAATGTTGCTCGAGGTGCCATTGTCGTTGAACATGCACTAGCCAGAGCGCTTCGGGAAGGCTGGATCCAAGGTGCTGCGACAGATGTATTTGAAGAGGAGCCTCTATCGTGGAGCAGCAGTCCTCTTCTCGACCAGTCGAATCCAGTGCCGAACCTTCTCTTATCACCACACCTTGCTTGGTACGCTGGTCGGAGTATTAAGAACATGCAAGATTCTCTAAAACGTAATGTTGAGGCTTTTTGGCGAGGAGCACCTCAAAATGTAATTTGCTAGAGGTCAGGGGAACATGAAATTTAGATTAGATCCTCATAGATATAGACTACACGAGTTTAGGCAGAGAGGTTGATAATTTCGAAACTGTTAATTCTGTAAAATTTATATCAACTTCCTTGTGAAGCGTTTTTTGGAACAGTCCGTATATGGTTAACTGCATCGCTACGTAGACAGACACCCTGTAACCTTGTCCGTCTGATTTTGAGCAGGATTGGCCTTGATTGGGCTTCCACCGTTCGGGTTGTTTCGTTCTTCACCCATTCGGATACTTTTAGTTTTGTTTTAAAACTTCACCCTACGACTAGGATTTAGCTTTAGGAGCAGCGGGGTGTCATCTCTTATCTGTTTTGTTTTTCTTTTTTTCAATTTTTTTTTTCATCTGCGTCTTTCTACTCATCATTACTTCTGCTGTTTCTTTCTCCATTATATCCTCCAATTTTCTCAAGATGAGTCCGCCACCACAATGGGTCAAAGATTTGACCTCAAGCTGTCCTCAAGGCAGTGATACGCTGAAGGAAGAGAGAGAGAAGTCCAAAATCTCCGTGGATGGGTTATCAGAGTTTCTCTTCACCAACGAGGTTCTTGACCAACGGGAGCGCATCTTAAACATATTGAAGGCAGAGAAAATATTTGACAAGTCCAAGAACTATTTCCACGGCCCGGTAGACAAGTTTAAGACTGCTTTGGCCAGATCCAAGAGAATAAGGCAGTTAGAAGTGAAGCATAATTGGGACCTGAGCGACTTCATTATGGCAGACTCTCTGATCAGTGAGCCAGGTCCATATAACTTGCACACCAGTATGTTCTTGGTAGGTTCCTTGAAAATCAAAAACATTGCTTGTAACCCATAGCTTATAGCTAATTCTTTTTTTACAGACTACTCTCCGAGAGCAAGGAACTCCAGAGCAACATAAACTCTTTTTGGAGCCTGCTGAGAAGTATATCTACATTGGATGCTACGCGCAAACAGAACTTGGCCATGGCTCGAATGTGCGAGGCTTGGAAAACGACTGCTACATGGGACCCAGAAGATAAGACATTCACGCTACACTCACCACACCTCACTGCATCTAAGTGGTGGATTGGTTCCTTAGGGAAGACAGCCAATTACGCTATAGTAATAGCTCAACTCGTTGTTTGTGGTAAACCTTACGGCCCTCATCCATTTGTTTGTCAAGTCCGAGATCTTAAACACACACGAACCGCTAGAAGGCGTATATGTTGGAGACATCGGGCCAAAGATGGGCTATAATTCTATGGATAACGGGTTTCTTCTTTTAAACAACGTCAAAATACCACATGTCAACATGCTAGCCAAGCATTCAAGTCTCGACCCCGAGACTAGTTTATATGTAAAGCCATCATCACCGTCGCTAATGTATGGTACAATGACCTGGATTCGTTCAATGATTATCCTTCAGTCTGGCAGTGCTCTAGCTCGTGGTTTGACGATTGGAATCAGATATACAGCCGTAAGAAGACAATTCCAAGACTTCGATTCAAAAGACAGTTCTGCGAGCGAAAACCAAGTCCTCAATTATACGATGGTCCAATTCCGACTTCTTCCTCTCTTGGCAGCTTCCTTTGCGTTCCACTTCACTGGTAAAGCTGTGAAGAGTTTATACGAAGCGAATCAGAATAATACGCAAAACGGCACTGGAGCGGGAGCAGCCTCTTTGCTTGCGGACCTACATGCAACATCCTGCGGCTTAAAGGCTCTGGCGACTACGTCTGCGGTTGAAGGGATAGAGGTATGCCGAAGGGCTTGCGGTGGTCACGGTTACAGTATGTTTGGAGGTCTCGGATCCTGGTACGCCGACTACTTGCCATCCACGACCTGGGAAGGTGATAATTACATGTTGACTCAGCAGGTCGCCCGATATGTAAGTATTTCTTGTATATCTATAGAACTCATCACAACTTCTAATCTGGATCTAGCTTCTCAAATCGGCCCGCTCCGCCCTTAATGGAGATTGCCCAAACAATGAAACGACCGAGATTCTCGGCGTATTCTTGAAGAGGAAAGACATAGGTACCGCCTATGATATTCTGGGTTCAGATAGTGACCTGGTCGCTGCGTTTGCTTGGCGCTCATCTTTCCTTACATTTGAAGCTCTTAAACGTCGAGAGGGTGGCAGCGCGTGGAACTCACTCCTCGTTGATTTCTGGCGCCTAAGCACCGCTCATTCCGAGTATCTCGTCGTTAAAAGTTTCTACGATACACTTCAGAAAGAGTCGGGGACACTTGACGCCGAGACCGCGTCTGTCCTCCAGAAACTCTTCCGTCTCTATAGTCTTAGCACCTTACAGAAAGAAGCTTCGGAATTCAGTTCTTCCGCAGCAATTTCTGGGAGCCAGACTCAGCTTATTAGCGAGAGTGTCATGAAGCTTCTCGAAGACATTAGGCCTCATGCTGTGAGGTTGGTAGACTCTTGGAAGTTCCCAGACTGGCAATTAGACAGTAGTCTAGGGCGTGAAGATGGGAGGGTATACGAGGATATGTTCTACCGCGCAAGTCAACTCAACCCTCTTAATGAGTTGACCATCAATCCATACCCGAACAGCGATCAGCCAGCAAAGCCCCACGCGCGAATTTAAGCGATTGAGTTAGGTATTAGTTTTTGTGCAGTGTGTGTAACATATAGATGAGTAAAGCACAGATATATATAGTTTTAAATTGTGAAATAGAATTTTTTGAGACTAAGGTCGTTCTAGCATCATGTCTTTAAATAGCTTCAAATTCAGATTTAGCGAGGTGAACTCTTTCAATAAAGAATCGCAACAAATGCAAGAGCTCTTTCGATACATTTACTCTAGATTTGAGCACATTTTTAACACTTGAAAATGCAAATGGATGCGCCCCCAGGAATGGTTTCGTGAAATACCCGACGCGTCGCTTAGCCGGGTGTTTTTTTTTAAAGTTGTGCAGGATTGATATGGTTCGTTAGTGCCGACTTTCTAGACTCTCTTGGGGCAGAAACCGTAAGGTTTCTAGCCTGTCCGAACTGGACTTGGCTTTGGTTAATCTACAGTGCTGCTTGTTGCACGCTGGGAGGAAGGATCTCAAGGGATCGTATCACTGAAAGGATTCCTTAGCATAATACCCGACATGTAGTTGTTTAAGCGATGCGGTAAGGCCGTAAGTACAATAACACAGCCAATCATTGGTTAAGATAATTGAGACATTGTGACTATCTAGTCATCAAATTGCTTTTCTATGAGGTGCCTAAATTATTGAAAGCCTGCCCGGAGTTACCTTCTTATTCAAAACCCACGTTATTAAAAGCTTGGAAGTTGACATCTTCTCACACATTCTCTTGTCCTCCTTTTCCGTCGACGAGGCATTCTCAATATGTTGACATATACAAAGACAATCATGTTCGGTGAGGGTGATTCTTCGCATGAGATCAGCAATGCCGAGAAATTAGAGATCTTGCAACTGATCAAAGAAGCTGGATGGGAGGACGCCGCCGCGCTTTCGAAACTCACAAATCTTACAACCATACTCGAACGCGAAGGAGACTATGAGTCGAGACGGACTTCTTTAGCTTCTATTCTTTCACTGAAGAAAGAGGAGCCACCGCCTCCACCCAAATATGTCACAGGCTTAGATTTGGTTTTGATTCTCCTCGTCTTAAGTCTGACCACATTCCTTATTGCGCTCGATAATGCTATCGTTGCGACAGCTATACCAAAGATAACAGACGAATTCAATTCCCTAAGTGACGCTGGTTGGTACGGTTCTGCCTACCTCGTCACCAGTTGCACGCTCACTCTGCTCTACGGCCGCTTATACACATTTTTCAGCATCAAAAAGGTCTATCTCCTTGCAGTAGCGCTCTTCGAAGTCGGTTCTCTCATTTGTGGTGTAGCACCAAATTCGGTTGCTCTCATAATTGGTCGTGCGATTGCTGGCCTTGGGGGTGCCGGCATCTTCAGCGGGAGCACCATTATTCTCGCCCACTCCGTTCCGATGGAGAGAAGAGCACCCCTCCAAGGCCTATTAGGAGCCGCATTTTCTGTCGCAAGTGCAGCTGGGCCACTTATTGGAGGAGCTTTTGCGGACAAACTCACCTGGAGATGGTCTTTTTACATCAATCTTCCGATTGGTTTCTTTGCAGTGGTTATCATTTACTTATACTTCCAAGACCCAACCGCAAACAGAAATGGGAAAGGCACTACATTCTTTGGTCAGCTTCAAAAGTGTGACCTTATAGGCACAGCTCTTTTCACGCCAGCTGTAATCTGTTTACTTGTTCTCCTTCAGTTCGGCGGTGTTAAGTTCCCTTGGAATAGTCCTCTGATCATCGCTCTTATATGCGTGTCAGTGGTTCTTTTGGCTGCCTTCATCGCGACTCAAATATGGAAAGGAGACGAAGCTAGTGTTCCACCTAGAATTATATGTCAACGGACAGTATACAGTGCTGCTTGGTATACTTTCTGGGTAAGTGTCTCTTTCGTTATGTATGAAACACAAAGCTAACGTACTTCAACAGCTTGGAGCCGCGCCATTTGTTTTAACATACTACCTCCCGATTTGGTTCCAATCAATCCAAGGGAAGTCAGCAACCACATCTGGTCTCCTGACACTTCCTTTTGTACTCTCCACGGTCATTTTCAGCATAGCCGCCGGCTGGGTAGCGGTAGCTGTTGGTAGCTGTTCTCCCGTCATGGTTGTAGGAAGTATTTTGTGTGCAGTCGGTGCCGCAATGCTCGCAGTCATGACACCCTCAAGCCGACCTGCCGTATGGATCGGTTGGCAAATCATGTTTGGAACCGGCTTAGGTCTTGGGCAAGGGCAGCCCGCCATTGTTGTTCAAGTCGCACTACCAATACAAGATGTGGCTACAGGCGTGTCCATTATGTTCTTCTTACAGAAATTGGGCGCTGCGATAAGCGTCGCTGTTGGAGAGACCATCTTTCAGAGCCAACTCCGTGCTGGTATTGCGAAGATACTGCCAGGTTTCGACGTTAACACTATACTCGATGCGGGCGCGACGACGTTGCAGAAGGTGGTGCCAAAAGAATCTTTGACACAGGTTGTTTCGGTCTTCAGTAGTTCAGTAACGAATGCGTTTTGGATTAGTACATTTGGGGCAGCGCTGTCAATATTAGGTGCTGTAGCTATCGGGTGGAAGAGAGGGTCTATGAAAGCAATGCAAGCGGCCCCAGTACCCAAGAAGGACTAGGATGTAGTCTTTGTTAGATATTCGCTGAAGGTCCTCTTAGTGAACAATATATGTATAGTACGAATTCTTGCGGTGCGTTTTAGGCTTAGGTGCAAAGGAGTACATGATCTAGATCTTCTCTTAGAAGCTGTACTCTATAGACTTTATAAAGCACAGTGGCATTAAACTGGAGTAACTAGTTTACTTGTTCTTGTATTCAAATAGAGTTCAATTTTAAATCTTATAATTTCCCAGTTACTCTTCTAAAGGTTCAATGTTAGAATTAGACCCCAAGGCAGTTTAATCTCTTTGGTTATCTAAAGAGGCATAAAATATAGAGTGTTTTCCTAACAGATAAAAGGGGGTGTATTTCATAACGCAATTTGTGTATTTTTGTTTAGAAATTATATAAACATTCGTTGATGGAAGAAAGAAGCACCAAAAGCTAACCACCAAATCAGCATCCTTAATTCAATCCCATCCGCCAATTCATCTCTCTCATCCATTGTATCCATCCATCCATCCACTTAAATATCATTATGAAACCCCGGCGGCGTCTGCCAAGCCAACTCCCTCCACTTATGCCCATAAAACCTCAACGCAACCATAGGAATCAGAAATGCAATATTGATCATAGCAAAGACCAACCAAGCATATTCGTAGTCTATTTTCTGACCTAAGGGGATACTATGAACTGAATTAGTCGAAAATACAAATTTATGTTTAATGAGGAGAAAGGAAAACTCTCTTTGCTAGACTAAGATATGTGAAGTAGTAGTTGAAGGACCTAAAGGAGTGAATTGACTTAACTTACGCGTAAAAGGATATAATACAAGCGAAGATGTGACGGAAAAGTATTGAGTAAACTAGATATTTCGGCGCTTTGAGGTTTATAACACTAAATCCCAGATCAAATCATTGTAAGTACAGTACCATACGATACCTCATTTCAAATTACTTACTGTACCAACCAAGGGAGGGAAACGAATTACTCATAGGTAAGGTAGGTAGGTACTCACATCAGTAGTATAAGCATAAACAACCGTAGTAGCAACCTGCAAACCAAAACAAGCAGTCCCCATCCCAAAAGCAGGACCAACCCAACTCGTCGTCGTTTTAAAATGACTAAAACAAACACCCTCAATAATAACACCAACAGGTATCAAAACCGCAAACCAGAGAGCATCAAGTCTAGCTTCCGGCTTACGATGTCCATCGTTCCGTTTCGCATATCGATATACCATCCAATCAGTAAGCCAGCCGGCATTGAATTCACCAAGGAGGCATCCGATTAAGAGCGGTATGCTTAGGATTAATCCGGTTTGGGAAACTGTGAAGTGGTATAGTTGAGCGAAGAGTTTGGCGCCTGTTATGGCGAAGAGGACTGTGCCGTAGCCGAAGGAGGTCATGTAGTATAGGCAGGGGATGAGAATCGATATGTAGCGTAGCATGTATAACGGTCTGAAGAAATCTAGCACGTGTAGATGACGATTTGCTATTCGTGTGTGTCTGAAAATTAGGAGGTCGATGAAGCGTTTTGGCTGGCGAACGGCGTAGCTAGATGTATCTCGAGAGTAAAGTGTCTCTGGTAGACAGAAGAGGGTGAATACGAATGTGCCCAGCTGAATATATCCCTTTCTATAGTAAGCTTAATTTTCAAATTCATGTAAGATCTTCCATCCTACATACCGGAATGAGGAAACAAAATTTCCAGCCTAAATCCTGTGCGATGTAGCCTCCGATAAGTGGCGCTATGTGTGGACCGTTGGTAAGAAAGAAGGTATACACGCCCATATAAACACCACGCTCATGCATGAAATACATGTCACATATAGTAGCAGCACCAATAGCGACAGTGGATCCAGAACCAAGGCCATTGAAAACTCGAGTTATCAAAATCCCAGGCCATGTTGTACAGTAACCGGCAATAACATTTGTAACGCTGGCAAGGAGACTTCCAAGTAGATAAACAGGTCTCCGGCCATAGATATTCGATAATGGGGCGGTGAACAAAGGCCCAACGCCACCGAAGACCAAATATACAGTGAGTTCATATGAAGCTTCTACAGTGCTGATATTGAATGCTTTTCCAAGAGGTACAAATGCTGGATTGATGACAGCAGAGCTCATTGGCCCTAGACATGCAAGCCAACTTATTTGAAGCGTTACGAACAGCTTGAGCATAGGCGACCAGTTCTGCAAGACATTAGAATTGTAACCGGGGACTCAAAAACGAATTCTTTCAACTCACCAAGGGATCATCATTGTAGGCAGTTGGTTGCGGTACAAGAGGTAGCCCGTGTTTGTCGAGCTTCAGGTTGATCGTTTCTTGAACTTCTGGCTGTTCGATTTCTTTGAAGTCGCGACTCTGTTTTTCTGTTATCGCAGGCGCTTCTTCTAACTTGCCTGACGTTAGATCCATTGAAGTAAGGGCAGGCTACACCAAAGATAATGAATGAATGAATGGTAGATTTGCACAAAACAACCTAACAATTCTCCTCAGATAAAAACCTCGCCTTGAGCTGAGATCGAGAAAATGACTTCAGGCGAGATAAAAGTGCACATAATGCTAGAACGGATATATCTTACATGCGCTTTTAATGTCGGCATTGGTGTGCAGGTCATTATATCATGGCCGAGCCGCTAAGTGAACACGGCAATTAAAGAAGTTAAAAGTATTCGTCAAAATCGAGAGAACGGACAAGGTAGCGAGAAACTTGTGCTGTAAAACGATGACCAATTCAGGCAAAAGGCAGGCATTTCAATTTGATCTGACATGCAGACAACCTTGTTACATTCCCCCGCATATCATCTTAAGATATGGCGGGGTATATAATTCATGTACTTTCGTACCCAAAACGCTTGGCCCGAGACTACAGTCAGCGCGCTTACTATAGTATCGAACCGCAAAATGATTTAGTAGTACTTCATAAAGCTATGTAGCTAACCACCATTCTGCTTCGGATGTCAATACTATTCTTATACATAATCTACACGCTAAACGTCTTGCTTAGGTGAGCTCTACGGCTCTACCGACAAAGCAATTCTATTCCAAAAGCCCTGTTCCTACAAAAGGCAATGTGTAGGTTACCTTCAACAATTATCATGGAGAATTATTCCAACTTTTAGGCTTCTCGTTCCATGATATTGTCCATTTCCAGGCTTCACGGCTACTTTTCTCATTGTTCCAACAAACCGATGTGTTGTACACAGCGTTGCTAGATTCAATGCACCCAGTTTTCTGAATCGATGCAGAGCTTTCGTAGCTGATGGTGTTGCTAGCTGTTTCATTGAATTTAGGTGTATAGCCGCTAACAGGGCTGCGGATAGAAGTTGCCATTGTCGTTGGTACTGCAGCGTTGATTAGGACGGCTGCTGCTTCGGTCATGCTGAGTGATGGTAATGACGAAGTAGCTTCTATGACGGTTATTGGGCCAAAATCAGTCTTAGTATCTTGGGGTTCTGCTAGGTTGGCAATAGACGTTGAGCTAGATTGCGATTCGGCCAATGTTATAGTTGTGTTGGATATGGCGACAGAGATGTGATCGTTGCTACTTCGATTGCAATCGAATTGAAAGATTGGGAATACAACTCGGAATAGCTAGCTGGAACCCCAGTTTCTTTGGCAAAGCCCGGGCTTGCTATTGAAATGCTGATGTTGGTATCTGAAGCTAGAGTTTGGACAGGCAAAGCATCCTCGGAAATCCGCTTAGGTGAAGCTTGTTCTTGTGATGAAGTGGCGGAAATCGAGAAGGTTGAGGTTGCAGCTGATAAATAACTGGTTGCTATGGATGACATAGCGTTCGTATGTAGGTCTGGTAATGAAGAGATAGAAGTGTCAACAATACCAATTTGCTCGAGGAAACGTACATTCTTGGCAGCAACAGCTTGGCGAACAGCATCAGCGCCATACTTCTTGATAACAGTGGCTCTCTTCTGACGGACATGACCAGGCACGAGGTGGCCTATTAGTCCCGCGCTTGTACCGTGAGACCCAGAAAGTAGTGACAACAAGAGAGTCTTCGACAAATTGTCGGTGAAAGCCGTTATTGTTGAAGCATCGGCGGAGGCGGCGGAGTCGTCCCTTCCAACTATGCCGTGAGACTTTGCGGCTTTGAGACTCGACTGAAAGATCTCTAAACCCGAACTCTGGCTTTCCTCCGCCGTGCCAAGTTGGCTCAAGAACTTTTTAATCACTGCTAAATTATTTGGCAAATTACATGCGAGTTGAGCGACAGTGTTTTGGCTCCACTCACGTGCCCTAACGCCGTGAGCGTTCATCAGAGGCTTACTTAACTTCGTACCAATATCCACCAATTGCGTTGCTGTGAAGGGAATTCCAGCTCTAAAAAGTAGTATCGGATCGCTAGCTAGTCTTATTATCTCAGAGATCAGGGGCCTTTCAAGGACGTTGGGAGGACCTGCGTAAAAGCTTGGAAGGACGGCAAAGTAAGAGACAACAGCTTTAGCCGTCAGCATGCCAATCAGCTCCGATGGATCTTGGGGAATCTGTGGGAATTGTGCATCAAAGTAGAGGGATCTGTGTAGGACCAAACTAGCTTTTGGGGCGATCTGAAAACCAGATTCAACAAACTGTCTGGCGACAACTGGGGTTGAGAGTTGTGCTCCATTCTTAAGCGACCACATCGCATCTTTGATCTTAGCTAGATCAACACCAGGGAGGGAGAAGTTTGAGCGCGGTTCTCCATCGGGCGTGCTCTCAGATCGAGTATTTGGTCGTACAGTTCCAGATTTGCAATTTCTAAGGGAGGAATTTCATTTGCTTTTGCCTTTGCAGCTTTTGCTATCTGAGGTGCAGGGTCTGGTGGGTCGGAGATTTCAGACTCCAATGCTTCTTCGTCTAGCTCGCGCTGAATCATATCTGCGAGGTTACGACAGCTCGCTGAGAAGACACCGGCTTGATAATTCGCCATTTCTGTGAAAGCTTTTGCCATTTGAAGGCTTGGATCAAGAGACATCGCGGTTTCAAATATAAATCGGTCCCACGTCGTATCGTTTGGATTGGGGGAGACATTCCCTGTTGCGGCCTTCGTTAACTTCCTGTAGAACTCGTTCACGCCCCCACGGACGACCCAAGGGTACATAGGCGCAGAATTTGGAGCATCAAAAGCTGCCCGAGACTCTAACGACTCCGCGGGCATCAACTTATGCCAGGACTCTGATAGTTTGTTTGTTCCAGGGAAAGATAAGCACTTTCGGCTGAACACCCCAAGCGTAAACCAGAAGCGCTCTTGGTCAGGAGTCCATATACTGGGCCATTGAGATGCATCTACGTCGGTGCGATGAAGGTCTGTAGGAGTCGAGTGATGGGTGCCGCCATTGATACTATCTTCGGTGCACTTCTCAAAGCGAGAAGTACATGAAGCTTGGTTTGATTGTGGAGAAGCGTCGCATGTATCTCGTAGAAGTTGGCAAGAGCTTTTGTCGGCTTTCCCGATCTTAAGAGCCCCCCCTGTGAGAGATGACCACCTTTCTTCCTCTATGCGGGATACAGATGATGGGGAAGTTTGCTTTGGGTTGGGAGCTGCGTACGATAGAGGTAAAGTGGCGGATAGAATTACAGCTGTGGTAGCTACCTTCGACCACCAGCGCCATAGCATTTTTGCGAAGTCACGAGAAGGTCGTCGTGGATTGGGTTGCGCGCCGGGGTCTCTAAGAGGCTGTAATAGTTGAATCGTCAAGTATCGAGTACAAAAATGCGGCGTAAGATGTGACGATGGGCAGCTTCTAAACCAATTATCCAAGGACGTACAAACGAGCAACAAAAAAGAAAACCCAAAAAGAACAAACTGGCATGAAAGTTAAAATTCAATTGTGATTTTGTGATCGTCATTAGTAACCTCTAAATTCTACTTTTCTGTTTGGTGTAAGATGGGAGGAAGATAGCGCAGAAAATGAACTGCTAAGACGGACTCACTCGAGGCTAAGTCTGTTACTCGAGACTTTAGAAGCCCCATAGAACGCAGAAGAATTCGAGTTCTTCGTGAGAGTACTCATAGATATCTGGGCTTCAGGATGATGAGAGAAAAATAATAAGTGAGAATAGAGGAAAGCCTAGAAAAGCCTAGTTTTAGTTGTGTGCTTCTGAGCCTGCGATAATTTCTTGCCGGCAGAAAGCAGGGAAAGAAATAAGTGGACTGGTTGATATACAATTAGACAACTGTCCAAGTGCAATAATCCGCTCGTGATGGTTTCCTCTATCCACCGCCAAACAAGGCCAAGATATGATCACTCTACTATATGGAAACTTCTGCAGTCCAAGTGATGGAGCAGACTTGCTCGTAACCTCGGTCAAGAAGTATTCCGACAGACACCTCGAGTCTTGTTATCGCTAGCAACACATAACCGTCTCAAAGAAGCTTGTGGTATATAACAGAGAGGGGAGGAAATGAAGAGAGATACGTCGGACCCGTGTAGAACGTAGGCAAACCAGGGGTTCGCAACAAGACTCTAGATAGCAACATTTGCACAACATTTGCACAACCTTCACCATTAGATTAGCACTTGCTATGTACCATATCTCTCGATGTACCATGCTGCCCAGTATAGGTTTCCATGCGCACTCATCAAGCAATCAGTGGCCTGCGCCATAGAAAGATTGGAGGATGGGGAGAGCGCTCTTGGTGCATTTTGGAGATGGGTCGCTGACTTTGCGGTGATGTCGACGACGGCGAAGATGTTGCGCACTGACACAGATTTTCGCGAGTGTCACCTTGTCGCCGCATGTCGATATGATACAGAGGAGACGCGTCGAGATGAAGGTTGAGGAAGGTAAGGTGGTGTTGAATATCGAGGCTTGTGTTATCGTCCATCCCATCTCAACTCGCACGGGCGCAAAATCTCCGAAGATCATCACGTGGAGAACTGCCGGCCGAAACCCAGAACGATGCATGGAACCTGGAAACATTTATTTTTCACGACACTCGATTTCGACTCAAGCCACATACATCCCAAACTTGATCTTAGATCGATCGTACCTAGCCATCTATCCTCTTTCCTAAGTTTTGATGAAATCAATCCAAGAATCATACCCGCCGCCTACTGAAGCTAATTCGAGACATTCAAATTTATCCAGTCGTGAACTGACTTCTTCTTTTGAACCTTTCCGTAGCCAAGTTGTTTACGTAGTCCTGATTTCAACAGAGGGTATTCAAATCTGCTACATACCTTATTACCACAGCAGTTCACGAAACAATGTCTTTCTTTTTCAGACCACACTGCACTCATTCCTACCTACCTCACTTCAACATTAACGCCATCGGTCTCCTCTCCCTGCGATAATTAAATGTTACTCTTACTGTATATACTGTAGATCGCTCAGCATATAACTTTAAATCATGTACTTGTCGTACCCGTTGCACAGTGTACTTGTATCACATACTGTAGGAACTCGCACATGCCCCGAGTATCTAGATACATCTCGGGACGGCATCGACAAGTTCCAGTTCGAGCATAAGTGGCTCGAGGCCACTGATAGTGGAAAGGTTGCGGCGTTAGGTATGGCATTTTAGCTGCAAACATCACCACATGTCGACGTCATGGGCGTGTCGGAAAGGCTCGCTATGGCTGCTTTCCTCGCAGTAGCTGTAGTAGCCAAAGTTTCGAAAGGCCAAGATACATTTTGATTGGCATTTGTTGGGAAAACACGGTGCGGCAGTCGGTACAGTAGTTATGAATGGTGCCATGTTAGAGTGGTGTGAAGATATATATCACGACACAAGTGAGTTGAGGAGAGAAAGAAATTACTCCAAACACGATGCTTGTTGTACAGTACAGTACAGTCCAGCCCAGGTACAAGGAAGAGAAGAGTGGAGGGGTTCGGGGAATTTTCAGGTAAGGAGTCGCATCTATTTAGCCGACTCGGCTCTGTTCTGTTCCTGCTCTGTTCTGTTGTGCTGCTCTGCTTTGGGCACTGGCGGGGCCATAGATTGGTCAGTGTCGGTCCACTGTTTGAGGGGGTCAGTAGTAGATAGTGGAGTCGAGGTTCGAGGGGTTCTATCTATCACGTGTATCAACCTGAATTACTGAGAGGTGAGAGGTGAGAGGTGAGAGGTGAGAGCTGATGCGTGTGTGCCTCACTACAATCACTGGTGAGACGGGGCGAGATCATTTGCCAGACTCCCAAGAGACACATTCCAGGTACTGTGCCTACGAGGTCCTGTATAATTTGCATTGTCACTTGTCACTTTCAGTCACTCACCAACTGCTGTATTATCCCATCTGACCTCCTCTTGCCTCTTGTTTCACCTGCTTTGTTTCCACGGATTACTTGTAGTATGATAGTACCCTTCTGCTGCTGCCAATAATCCCATTATTATAATTCCACGTACTACATACAGTACGTACAACTGCGATAGCCGCCCGCGCCACTTTGGTTATCAGCTCGTGTGGGGTTCCCGACTTCGTGATCAGATCATCGTCGTATGGTCGCTTACGGCGCAAGCAAGTCAAGTCTGAACAAAGACAACTCACCACCATCACCACCATACAAACCGCACCGCAATCGCAGCCGGGAGCGGTCTGCCAGCCCTCTTGGCGCATCACATCCCCTAATCTCTGTATAGTATACGCCCTCAGCCTTGGCCTATACCGGAATGCAATCCACAGCTGCTTAGATCTGTTGCTCTAAAATCAACCTTCCACATTCGCAACCCAAAGCCAACCTCTCCCGTTATCACCGCTGATCCACTACGGTCGCTGAGCCCCGCAGCACGTCAACATCACCATTCCAATCCCATAATAATACCATGCCTCCAACACGCAACGACCACTTACTTCAGGACGAGAGTCCCCCAGATTCGTCCAGACACCATACACAGAATATGATGCGCTCCGCCGGTGTCCAGCGCGTGCGCAATGATGGTAAGCCTACCCGATCCAAGACCGTACAGAAACGTCCTGCTTACCGCCAGAACAGAATCGTGGGTGGAGATCTCTTCGCAGCCTTCCTCTTCCTCCCTCTCTTCCATCGGCGACGAGATTGTAACAACTGGCCTCCGAGTCCAGCATGGCCCCAACTCTCGAAGACGCCGGAGAACACATGCGGCCACGACGAGCCACACCGATTCGCACGCAAGACATACAGGCACAAGCAGTCAGGAGGAATATGATGAGAGCGAAAGCGAGGAGGACCATGTAATGACTAGTTCAACTGAGCATATCGCACCTGCTGCGCGGCTACCTACAGCAACACGGGCAGAGTACGATGATGGTTCAGATTCAGACGATGACGACGAGAATGCGACTGCTTTAGGCCGAGTACGAGACGATCCAGTATTTACACCACAGCCTAATGCTTTCTCACACCCGCCTTCCCAGAGACCGTCTAATGGCTCTACTGGCTCCTACTTCCCTAGACCTCAATCTACGCCTTACTCCCGACCCTCGTACCCAAGCCGCACAAATTCGCGAATGCAGCCAACCTCTCCCCATGCAGATCACGATGCCGCTCTTCGTGCCAGCCTTACAACCCTCCTGTCCTGCGCTGCGGCCGCGCGAGGCCTTCCCAAGCACAATCAAAGCAGTAACGGCGGACAAACGAGCAATCAGCCCATGGGTCTACGCATGGTACCTGAATCCGAGCTTCTAGGGACACCAGCACCCAATTCTTCGCGGGCCCTCAGCCCAAGTACTCGCGCCCGAAGTAGCCCTTCCGTCTCCTCTCAAGAAGCAGCCACGCAAGCTAAGCGGAAAGCTTCTGCAACTAGCTCTGCTGCAAAGCAACAGCCCAGAGCCACGAAAAAGAAGAAGGTTGCAATGCAGGAAGAGGCTATGATCAGCCCAACTCTTCTTGCTTGGGTTATGAGCGCTGGAGTCGTGGTTCTAGTCTCCGTTGTCGGCTTTGGAGCAGGTTACGTGATTGGTCGCGAAGTTGGGCAGCGTGAAGCACTCGCAGGGCTCAACGGGTCCACACTTGTAGACAGTGGATCTTGTGGGCGTGAGGTGGCCCGAGGGTCGGGAACGCTGAGGAAGTTCAAGTGGGGAAGTGGAGTTGCGAGGAGCATTGTTGCATAATTTCCTTTGTTGGTAATGGGATGAATGGATGGGAAATAAAGGCTATGATTGATGAAAATGGAATGACACAAAGAATGATACTATATCACCGCAGATCAAGTTCGGCAGACGTATCACATACGGACAAGGGTTAGGTTACGAGGCAGTTGCATGTTACGCTGGCGTTACTTTTATTCTGTTCCTGAGGAGTTTGCTTAATTAGATGCGGGGCATCGGTTGGGGATACATTGATTCTTAAGTAACGCATAATAGGTACGGAAAGAATTAAAGGAAAAAACATTTACAACTCGAGTCCCCGAGTTTCGGGGCTCTGCAGCTAGTGCCACATTGTCTGTGCTTCAGGGAATGAGCGGCGGTCTTCATGGGATCGACAAGTGAATCACTTCCCCATTCCTTTCACCTGCCTGCTTTAGTACACCTTTTTCGATTTTTACTCGAGGTATCACCTACAAATTCTAAGTAAGCTAGCTTAGTTGCTCTTCTATCTCAACTCTATCAATCAGAGGATACTTACTACCTACATTAATACCATAAAAATTAAGTTTTTACAACACTAAACTATAAGTTGAGTAACTTATTTTACGCCTTACAGTAATTAATTGACTTTTATCAGCCCGCAATTTAATTAATAATTAATGGTTTTCTTAGTTTGTTCGATTCTAGGTGTTCTATGATATTAGTAAGTATCCTACATTTATAGTCTAAGATGCGTTCGTTGTATGGAACGGTGATAGGGGGTAAGGTGTCTATTATACATAGTATGTAAGAAATGACGTACTATGGATTTTCTCGCGGAGATTTAAATGTTCGTTTTTTTTATTGTACTGTGTAGGTGGGTTGGTAGGTGGGTAGGTACTTTTCTGAGTCGTTTGTCGTTTGAGATGGAGATAGATAGAGATGGAGGGTACTGTACGAATTGGTTTAGTTTATAAGATATTGTTTTAATTATGGTAATTAAGTTATGTGGATTACCTAAGTTAGGTAGGTTATTTAGATTAAGTAAGTTACTTATCTCAAATATGGCGTACTTATTGTGTGGGCTTAATTGACGTGGCGGCCCGTAACTCAATGGTCCTCGTGCTGGCTCTGTTTCTACGTGGGGAAGTTCTCAGTTAGTGCTTCTTGGTGGAAGTTAGTTGGTAATAATTCTACGCCAGAATCTATCATCGTTATTAGGGGTAATGGTGTGACTTCTTACCATATACAAATTTTTTATTCTTGTATTATTTTCAACAATGCTGTGAACGACCTTTTTGCATATCCTTAAGGTTTCAAGGTTTCACTTTGGTTGATGGCATTTCGCCCTGGGTGCAGTGTCTATTTTCCTGCAAGCGACTTCCCAGTCCTTGTTGTTCTTCGGAGGGTGATTGGAGACGCTGATTGCTGTAAACTAACATTTCTAATAGCGATTTCGACTCGTGAACATGAGACTTGGATGGGAGCACCTTTCATGGCATCTTTATCCGGGATCCGGTTCACAGCACATGAATAACAGATCTTCAATACAGGAGTACGCCAACTATCAAGACCAACCGGTAAATATCCATCAAATAGGAGGTCATGTTGTAGATTATCAGAACCAGGCCAGTACTGGACGAGAAACTCTTTATCCTTCACAACATATTCAAGAGCAATCTCCGGAGTCTCATCCATTACACCTCAATCGTATACCTCCACCACAAGACCGCAAAGCAAATGAGGGTGAACCATCAAATGGCGACAGATCACAGCGCCATGCTATGAATCAGGCTTGGAACAATATTCCTGCTGATGGAAGAATTCACCTCCCCGAGCAAATTTTATTCGCACCGAATGCTTTGGGACCGCCTGTCACTGCTGAAACTGGTCGAAGATCCAATAGGTTTGTTCTTGCTTTCTTATACTTCTAAGCTCTTGTACTTCCTCATGTCCTTCGTTCAAGTGACGTTGGATCATTGGTCACTCGTCTTCCAGATCAACTCTTCTATAAAGAATCCATTAACGGCCTTCTAAATAGTACAATCCCACTCGCGAGTCACTCCAACATTCACCAACGGCCCATTTCTGACGTACAGCAATCTACTTCGTCATCCGCCCACGAAGCATTGACACGTCCACATCGAGCTACGGAAGGCTGGAGAGGTGCTGTTAATTCTAAACCTAATAACTTCCCGATTTCAGGAGCTGATCGAACGGGAATACACCCTAGTCGGCAGTCATTGCTCGAAGATGAGAATCACCCAGATTTGGAGCAGTACAGAGATTCCAATAAAGTCCCTGTGAGATCCAGACAAGATGTTGACGCATCCAAATTTATAGCTGAGCATTCGGAGCAACATCCGAGGTTTGAAGAAAGCAATATTGAACCATCACGGAGCAACTTTGCTCAAGCCGAGAAAAAGGAGAGAAAGAGGTGCAAGAAAGATCAGAAAGACCGAAGGAAACAAGAGGCAGTGGAGACCTTGAATAAGAGTGTACAATCACTTTGCACTCCGATCGAGGAACAAAACAAGAAAGCTGAGATTGCGAAATTGAAAATAAATAATTCAGCATACCAAGCCAGTATTGAATTCGCAATGGGGAACGCTGGGAATAGAGATCGAACAGAGTCTGTCTCGCCGAAAGTAGACGATTCAATAATACCTAGCCGCAGGGATGTTACTATTAAGCAGAACCGCTTTGAAAGTCAGGGAATCATACCTTTTGGTCAGAATCCCGCAAATAGTTTAAAAGTTGGACCTCAGCATGAGAGATTGAGAGGAGAGTCTTCAGAGAGAAATAGTAGTTCTAACTTACATCAACAACAAAGGAATTTCCATCATACTAATAATAGGTCACCCCCGGATAAAAGCGAACAGCTAGCTGAGGTTAGAAAGGCCCATTCGAAAGAACTCAGATCAGACTCATCTACAATGAGTGATTCAACATCCTCGGAGAAGCATCGAAGCAGTGAAGCTCAAGATCCCTCGTGTGTGCTACTACTGATGGAGGAAAAAGTAATGGGGAGTCTTCAGGTCATGAACCAGAAAAGAGTTCAAGACGTCGAGAAAGGAGTGGAAGGTCAAGTCTTTCAAGCAATGGCAGCGACCGCCATCGAAGCAAACTTCATAAGGCTTGTCCCAATGATGAACAACCGCACAGAATATCATCAAGTAAAAGACAAAATGCAAGTATTGGAGCAGATCCAACAAATGTTGCCAAGGAAGTCATTGGAGACAAGCTCAACATTAAGCGTGAGGATGAGGATGATTCTGTACGGCTACAAGATGTTCCCGAGCCCAGCACCGAGAACCAACAAGATACTCCGCATCGCAGCACCAGCACACATATCCCCATTACTACCACTTCCGAGAATCGTGCCAGAGAATCTAGCGTCAAACTCGAGATTATCGAGAAGAGGGTTCTTGAAGAAATCCCTGAAATTAGCACCAGAGCAATACCCGTGGCAAATGAAGAAGATCCTACTCTCAGAAATGCACCAAAAGGTCCTCGTAGAGACATGAACTCGAACCTAACACTACCTGGTCAACGACAGTATTCGAGGAATCCGTCTTATCACGAAGGTCCTTTTGAGCATGGGGGATAAGAGTTAATCCAAGTTGAGACTAGGTACCTAGAGTCCTTACTAGATTCTATGCAGGATCTGGTGTATGATGCATAGATATCCGCTTGTGACGGATTTGTTTGTAGTTTACTAAATTTTTCAAGGAAGTGTTGAGAGGGGTCAGAAGAAGTCTTGCATTTCTAGAGGTTATTGGGTTTTGTGGGCTCTGTACTTAATCTACCTACTAGACTAAGCATAATGAAGCGAGCGAAAAAGGACATTTGTATTCTCTTAAGTTGACAGAATGTATTTACTAGTATTAATAGATAATATTACTTGCAAAGTATAATACAAGGATGTTAAACTACGTAGGAAACGTTGTGCCAAGATAACAGAAGCTTATTGTGCTTTATGTAGTCCCTTTTATGTTAGGTATGTTTCGTATCGGTTATGTGCTGCGCTGATAGAGTGATGAATCTTGAGCTAGAATGTTTGTAAAGAGTCCCTGTAGTTGGTAAAGTATCGAAGGTAAGTAAGTAGACTAAATACAAACTTGCCTTGCATCTATCTCATAGGCGGGAGGTAAAGCAAGCGGTATCTTATACTCTAGATGCAATAGTTTCCCCGAGATATTCAAGCGAGCGAGAGTTGCAAATCCTCGTTTTCAGCCTTTACAAAGTTCCAGTTCTAGAGACATAAGCCGCATGAACTTTATTTGTTTAAATTTTCCTGTCCTCAACATATCACAAACCTTTCCAGGAGCATGCTGTTTCTATATTAAAGCTTCCAGTAAGAGCACTTTCACCAACTGCACTAGTGTTTCCCACCCAGACATCATAAATACCTCTTTCCATGATCCAAGAACTAATTTCTTCATCCCAAAAGCTTGCTGCATACTTGGTTTGAATTTCTACCTCAACCTTTTGCTTCTCTCCTGGTTCCAGGAACACTTTTGAGTAGCCCTTCAACTCTTTCTTGGGACGTCCAATAGATGAATTGCGTTGGCGAACGTATACTTGAGCCACTTCTGCTCCTGCTACATTTCCAGTGTTCTGAATATAAGTGGCAACCTTCAATATCCCCGCGCCTTCATTTATAGTTACTTCAGGACTGGAGAATTCGAAGCTAGTGTAGCTTAAGCCGTGACCGAATGGAAACAGGACCTGACGTTTCATTGCCTCATAATAGCGATATCCGATATAGATGTCTTCTCCATACAGAATTCTCCCTCTTTCACTTCTTGAGTTTAGAAATGTCGGGTTATCCTCAATACACTTTGGGAAAGATAGCGGCAGCTTTCCGCTAGGGTTAACGTCGCCAAAAAGAACATCAGCAATAGCATTTCCAGTCTCGTTACCTCCATACCAAGCATGAATAACAGCATTAACATCTTCGATCCACGGCATTGCTACAGGACTACCTGCTTGTATCACAACTGCTGTATTTGGGTTTGTCTTTGCCACTCTACTGATCAGTGCATCGAGATGGCCTGGGAGTGACAAGCTTTGACGATCTCCCCCTTCGCCTTCCCAGTCTGCCTAGTTGAAATGAGCCAAATATTCAGGTTGCACACGAAAAAGACTTACATTCAAGCCTGCGCAAATAACAACTTGATCGGCATGCCTGGCCATATCCACTGCACGGTTGATTTCTTCCTCGGCATCTATAGCAAATGCGCCACCAATTCGGAATCCACCACCTCCAAATCTAACCACACCTCCTGTTCCAAGTGTATTGGTTGGCGCGCTCGCAAATTCAACTTTGATATGGTAGGTTTGGCCTTTCTCTACGGTGACTTTTCCACGTTCTTCCACTGTTCCGCTCCCGAAGAAAACGGTGCCTTGACGTTGCACTGTAGCATTATCAATTACCATTTTCCTATCCACGAAAAGCTTCCCAGTGCCATAAACACATAATCCCAATTCGTATTCTCCATCCATGTCAGGAGTGAAGAAGCCTTCAATATCAGCGTACCAAAGACCTGTGGTGTTCTCAGGGACTTTATAATCCATCAACATTGCATCGGTCTTTGTAAATGTCTTTCGGTCTATACAACGACGGTCTTTGGTGTCTGGAGCCTCATTATAGACGTGGAATGTCACCCCGTCTTCTCCATCTTTGGTCTTGACTTGGGGGCCAAGCAATGGAAGCTCTTTGTGGGAGTAAGCACCAATGATGAATGGAATGTTTTTGTCACCAAGTTTTGCTCTGATGCCTTCGTATGGAGATACCGTATAATACGGAGGCAAAGAAGAGGATCCTCCGCCACATATCGTTGCAGATTTGGCATTTGGTCCAATCATGACAACCTATTAAAGATCAACTTCCATGGATTTTCGTGCTTAGGAAAGGAGAATGCACTGATTTGGATTTAGATAATGGCAAGGTCTGCCGTTCATTTTTAAGCAGCACAATGCTGTTGCTTGCAAGCTCTCGAAGCAACGCTCTTGTTTCAGGAGTGTCGCTTTCAATTTCAGGCGCACCTTCTGGAATTTTGGATGCGGCGCATCGATCTACCAGTTGTAGCATTTGCCTGGCTCTATCGTTCAAAGTACGAGCTGAAAACTTATTTGACCCCAGTGCATGAGCCAAAGCATTTCCTCTGAATCGAGTAGGGCCAGGCATTTCCAAGTCTAAGCCTGCAGATATAGCAGCCGAAGTGGAATAAGTACCAAACCTTCAACTTGAAATCAGTAACCAAACTGTGGTCACAAGATACGAATACGTACCAATCACTAACCAACGCACCATCCCATTTCCATTCATCCCTCAATATCCCCTGCAACAACTGCGTGTTCTCAGAAACATGAACCCCATTAACCTTATTATAACTCGTCATAATACAACCCGGCCTAGCCCCCTCAACAGCAATCATAAAAGGCATAATATAAATCTCTCTCAAAGCCCTCTCAGAAACCTGCGCACTCATTCGACTCCTCTCATGCTCCTGATCATTACAAACAAAGTGCTTCAAACAAGCTATTACACCATTACTTTGAATCCCTTTTATGAGTGCTGATGCCGATAGACCTGCTAGGACTGGATCTTCTGAAATACTTTCAAATCCTCGTCCTCCCAGTGGTCCTCTTTGCATGTTTATACATGGTCCTAGTAGGATATGTGCTCCTTTGGCTTTACATTCTGTGCCTAGGAGTTGTCCGGCGCGGATGAGGAGTGGTTGGTCCCAGGTTGCTCCTAGTGCTGTTCCGCATGGAAGGACCTGTTGCAATGTTTAACACAAGATAAGATGATTACTTTAATGTGAATCAAGGGTGTTCATACCGCGCCTCGTGTCCCGCAGAAGAATGTCTGACCGCGTACACCATTTGGTCCGTCTGAGAGACGTAGTGCTGGGACGCCATGCTGCGGAAATGATTTTGTATGCCAGAAATCAGTTCCTTGAAATAAGTCAGAAAATTTTGATTGCATGAAAGACGAGAGACGAGATCCGTGATTTGATACTAATTGAAGCTCGTTCCTACATACCCGAGAGTAGGTCAATCTTTTCTTTGGGTGTCAACTTCGCGAGCACAGCTTCGACGTCTATGGATGCCATTTTCGTATTGGCTGGCGTAAGTGTTTGAACTCGAGCGAATTTGTAATTATACACACTTATACACGAGATCAATATAAATGCGGAGATCTTGCAGGCAATCGGAAGCGGAAGCTAAGCAAGTAAGTTCCCCATTCTTGGCTCTTGATCGGCTGTCCTCGGCAAATATAGTCGGCTATTTCTGCTACCCCTATGAAAGGTAACAGTATAAGTAAAATAAAAAATAGTGTGGCGCTTTTTGTTACTCCTAGTTGTACTTTTTGCTCGCTTAATTCTATACAAATGATTCGGAGAAGTCGGGTCACAGAGCCACTACTCACTAAGTACTGTGCACATTAGTTTATAAGATGTTGTTTTAATCAGGGTAGTAAAGTTATATAAATTATCTAAGTTACTAAGTTAACTATATTATCCCTAATACTTGACTTAAGTAACTCACCTAAGTTAAGTAGATTACTTTAATCTACCTCTTCGTAGATAATTATTCAAAATAATATGTTATAAAATAATTTATACAGTATTCAGCGAAGACCAAGTTGGTGTTTGTTTGATAACTGCTATACATTGCGGAGTAACATACCTCTTCATCATTACGGACCATACCCACCCCAATGAGAAGTCTCAATGTATCTTTGACCTGGTCCAGCATATCCAAAAGTACCAGGTGCCTGTGGGGGTTCCAAATCACTTACAATCTGCTCCTCACCCAGAGTTTCATCCAAGGTCTTTGAAAACCCATTACTTGTGAACAAACACTTTAAAAACTGCCCATTTAGACGAGCCCTCTCCCCTCTTCTCTTCAATACACCCAAGACATCCTGAAAGAGGTGCATACCTTGACCGTAATCCAAGTCACTCACGCCATCGATAACACAAATCAAGACCGGTGGCGATAGCTCCAGGAGTCGTTCCAGAATTTCTATTGCCGAATTCCAGCCTTTCATTGGAGTTTGAAGATCTGTGAAACGATCGTCGCTCAGATCTGTCTCAATCGTTGATTCTGCTGGAAGTAACTTTACTAGCTGGCGAATAAGTGAGTACACCATTGAGATCATGCCTGCTTGCTCTAGCGTGAGACTTTCACCTAATTGGTTTGACTGCGGTGGCTCGCAGAAATGAAAGATCACTTTATTGTCTGACGCAAGTGCGGCATTGATGAGTGAGCCTGCTAATGCAGAGAATCCTGTCGGATATCCATAAGTCGGTAGTCCATGGGCCCATAGCATAGCAGAGTCTTTCGACGCTAACCACTCTTGTATTTTTATAGCCACTGGAATGGTGGCGAATGGTGATAGCGGGAGATTTTTTAGTAACTCTGTGGAATTACCTAAAATAAAGGTCTCTAGAGTCTCGGTAGAAGTGATAAGTGAAGTCCGCGTGTACCGCCCATCACCTTCTTGCTTGAAGGACTGTAGAGTCACAGGGAGTCCATCTTGTAGTTCAAGACTTGGCTCTTTGGAAAATAATTGTTGTTGAAGGAGCAGTTGGCCCTGTTGCCATTGTTCACTCCGATAGACGCCTTCCAGCATACCAGTTGCTCGTAGTCCTGTTTCGCGGAACTGAATTGTCGCGGTGAATTTATTCCAGAGATTTTCCACTATGAATTGTTAGCTTTAGGTCTTTCTAGTTTCATGAAGCTTGGGGAAACTTTCTAGATAGTTCCATCCTTTTAATAAGCTCTTCAGTTTGCTTTCTACGCTCTTGCTCTAGTGCGTCATCGCTTGGCCTATTCCGTTGCATGTCTTGGACTGTTTCCACCATGACTACCTGGTATACTTTCTGTGAGCTACGTCGAATACGCTCCATCTGTTCTTTGTACTTGTCATAAATATTTCCATCAAAAGCCTTTAGCAGACGGCCTAAATAAAAGTTTAGTTCCTGGCAATGCAGATCGCAAGAAGATGAACGTACGCCTTGTTTTCTTTGTAAACCATTCTGTGAATTCTTTCAGGTATAGAAATGTTTCTTTGTAAAGACCTGCAAGAGCACTTATTGTGTGCGATGAAGGCATATTGACCACCTGGCTCTTTGCGAAGTCGACGTGCTCTGTGATTTCATCGAGTGCTTGAGCAAACCCTTGCGAGATGGTAGTATAATTAACCGAAGCCTGCAATTTAGCAGCTGGGTAAGCTTAAAGTACTTAAGTATTAAGTATTTCTTCAGCTGAGCTCACCTTAACGAGAGTCTTAATGACACCACAAAATACCGCTGCATATTCGTTTGAACTTGGAAAGAAATCGAGGACACCTTTATGTGCCCATGCCTTCTCGCAGAACTTGTTAAAATATTCCTTGGGTTTTTGTCCCTTCCTAGCCAGTAGTTCCTTTTGTGCAATCCGAGCAGTCTGAACCAAGGAGTTGAAATCTCCAGGGACCGAATCAAAATACTTGTCGTCCTTGCCTTGTTCCTTTAAACTAGTCTTTAGATCTTGCCAGGCTTTAGCAAGGGCGTCGCGTTCTATCTCTAAAGGAGGTCTGAGATGATATTAGCTACTGGTATTCTTCCAAATCTATTCGGACCCAAACATACATCATATCACTAAATTGATCTGGAAGGCTTTCAGATTGTGTTTGGATGCTGACTAGGGACTCTTCCGCCCGGTTTATTGGCGTTAGGTCAGCGGCATAGCGGGCAACTTCTGCTCTCCCATTGCTTTCTATTGTCGTGGACATCCTCACATCGCCAAGCTTCCGGGTTCAAATGGTTTATAGTGATCTAGTTAGAAAATACCGGAATCTTGTTCTCAAGTATACCAAGCCAGCAACTTCAAGATATCATAAATGCGATGTTCAAACAGTGCGGCTGAGTGATCAGCTTGGCGCTCATCTGACTTGGTGCTTTGGGGTCCAAATTTGCGATATCCAGTAAGATTGACCCATGTCAGAGGTCATGTTCAATGTTACATTGGTTCGCATACGAAGACCGGGGATGAAACTGCATAATGCAGCTTACATCGGGGGCGATTGTAACACAACCCCTCAGCCTAGCCACATGTATAGGCTTATTAAATTGAAAAATATCTGCAGAAAGGAAGCTTCAATTTCTTATCTGCACTCATAAAAAAAAGTCACCTCTATAGCATCAACTGCCTTTCGCTATTCCAATATGGAGCAACCAGCTTCGCACCAGGCGATGGGGCCTCCGGTGAGGCCATCAGCAAGATCTCACGCAGATGATGGTAATCTCAATTCACGTAGCCGCTCGAGCTCAAAGACTGCAACTCAGAAGGCTCGTGATTTAGAGGTTCTTTTACCAACCACTGAAATTACACAACATCTGCAAGCTCAGGACTCGAATGAAAGTCACATCACAGCTACAGGAGCTGCGACCACAGCATCTCCTACCAAAAGCGTAGTCAACGATGTCCCAACTGAGAAAGGTACCGAGACAGAGAAGACTACAGAACAGGAAAGTGATAAAGATGGGAAAACAGCAGAAATCGACGTCGAGGCCGATTCAGAGAGAAACCCCGATTGAAAGCCAAGTGTCTGTACCGATTGGAGTATAGAGACCAGAATGATAATCTCTTGCACGAAAAAGAGAGTGATACAGCAGCAGGTGCTGAGCCACCAAAGCGAGATGAAGCAGCAATAGAAGTCATCACAACCATCAGAGTCAAACAAAGTGAGAATGCTTCTTCGAAGGAATTTAAACCACAGTCCGCTAGAGGAAAGAAGGAAACGACAGAGCTTAGGATAAATTCACTCAATCTCACCAATGCCATTCGCGCAGTTGTATCCTACTACCCCGGTACCTACCTTCTAGAAGAGCCTCTAACATTTACCGCACCCTACAAACTACTTGTTCATCACAGAAAATTCCTGGCCGAGTATAAATCCAAACATCCTCCGTCTCATGATGCAGAGTATGTTGAAGAAACAAACGAGCATATCAATGTTCTTCTAGGATTTTTGAGCGAGCATTTTGGAACGGATCTTGATGCCGAGGAAGAACGCCATCGACAGAATCCTCCAATGTGCACTTTCGAATACGCCTGGTTGCTGTTCCAGCCCGGCGTTGACATATATACTGTACCGTCAGACTTTCCTCCAAATACGCCACGTTCGGTCCATGTTGTTAGCTACGTTTCTGGCGGCCTTGTTGATGGAGAGTTTTCCCCCTATAAAATCAGCATGTGGAATCTAGAATCGGACGGCGAGCATGTAGGGAGATACAACCATGGGGTGGAGATTCCCCCGTTCGATGGCGAACGAGAGATCACTAGCTTAATCGCATATCCCTTGAGCGTTTTGGCCGAGACGAAGAGGTTGAGTATTGAAGAAGCACTTACTGAACGTGGAAGGAGATACTATGAATTTACTTCCATTTGCCACAAGCAATTCAATGGCTACACCCTCACAAATCCCCGGCGACGTGTAAGTTGGAGAAACAAGCGCGATAGATCTTGAACTGATAACGTGCAGTACGATACCCAGGTTGTTCTCGATACTTATTTGTACTTTACCACTTATCCGAAGGATGAAAACGCAGAACTTGACCTTAATTTTGACGCTGCGAGTGGTGTATCGGGTTGTAACTGTGAGCGATGTAGAAAGTTCAAGCGTCCTGCAGGAAAGGCAAAATATGGAAATTACGATAAGATCAAGTTGAAAGCAGCCCGCCCAGAAGGAGAGCGAGACTTAACTCCCCATCAGTACATGTTGTGTACTCAAAGAGTATATGTAAGCACTAGACCTCTTGAATCTTGATTCGCCATCACCATGTAAATCTAATCCACTAATCTTGACCTCAGGGCTTTCCGCTGAAGCAGCGAGCGTGGCGTAAGTTCAATCACGCTGAAATTCATGGTCAGGATTTCTGCTAATATATGAAAAAGAGATGTTTGACATGGATGGAATCAGTGACATCTCCTTCGACAAAGAGATTATGAATGAACTCGTTCTTGATCCACCGTCGAATAAAACATTGATCAAAGCTCTAGCTAAACGCTATACGGAGGCTCCGGCTGATCTTGAGATTGGGCCTGATACTGACCCTAACATCATTCCGCAAAACATTCCAACCAAGAAAGATATATGGGGCGCGGACAGGGTTGAAGGTAAAGGAGAAGGCCAGATAATCCTATTGCATGGGCCACCAGGAGTCGGAAAGACACTGACAGCTGGTAAGTTTAGCTTAGATCATTCAACTTCCAAGCACGCAGGTACAAACATTATTCAAGTACTAATGATGATAATAATTTGACAGAAAGCGTCGCTGCATTTGTGGAACGGCCTCTTCTATCCTTATCAGTTGGTGACATAGGTACATATGCGCAATATGTCGAAGCTAATTTAAGGGACTGGATGAAAAAAGCCAGACGCTGGGGTGCAATCCTTCTCATTGATGATGAAGCAGACATCTACCTAGAAGAGCGTAGCCCACACAACTTCAAGCACAATAGTCTTGTTTCCGGTCAGTTACCGGTCTCCTCCTTGTCCTCTTCCAACTAGGGTTCTAATGTAGCATAGTATTTCTCAACAATCTTGAATACTACTCTGGGATTTTGTTTCTAACAACTAATCGCGTTGGCGTATTCGACGAGGCTTTTGCATCGAGGATACATATTCCCATAGGATATAGCCCCTTCAAGGAAGCAACTCGAGAACAAGTCTGGGAGAACATGACGAAGCGACTTGAACGAGAACGGAAAGGTAGCGTTAAGGTAGAACTGTCTTTCAAGAAGTACTACAGAAACGACAAAGAGTTGAAGAAGCTGGAATGGAATGGACGCGAAATCAGAAATGGTAATTTCTACTTCAACTTTTCTTGTAATTTAGAGCTGACCATAATCATAGCTTTTCAAACAGCGGTTTCACTAGCAGAATTTAATGCGAAAGAGGATGGTCTGGAGGTAGCTGAGTTGAAGGATGAATTTTTGGATCAGGTTGTCCAGATGTCACTGAGGTTCAAGGAATACCTTGCTACGTTTCCTGGTGGTGATGCAAGGAAGAAAGCGTGGAATTACGGGAAAAGGAATGATGCTTTTATGGCTAGTAATTGAAGCAAAGATGGTCAAGCTACAAACACTTTGGTTCATCAACGAGCCCAATTTTGCTTTTTACAGATTCGAATTCTACTGAGAGGGCATGTATATTATAGTACATTACGTAGTTACAGCGCGAGATGAAGATAATAAATGTACACAAAGAAAATAAGTAACCAACCATACTCCTACATACTCCACCCTGCACCACCCACCGACAAAAGAAAACGCCATCATTTATATAGTCATCCACACACATCACTCATATCGTCCCAAACGGACTATGAGCCCTAATATCTCGCGCGTGCGAGCTTCTAGCATCCCGAGTCTCAACACCAACAGTAGAAGTAACAACAATACTATCCTTCAAAATCCCACCAGTAAGTGCCTCCTCAGAACAATCATCCCTAAAAGCAATAGATTCGCGTCCCCCGGCCTTATTACGAGTAAAGTTCCCACTGATATCAAAAGCATACCCGGTTCTTACATGTCTCATCTTCAGATTAGACAAACTGTGAGTTCCATCATCTGGGGAATTCTTGACCTCTGCTGATTTAGACTTATTGTTGTCTAACACGTCAAGGATAAGCACCTTTAACGCTGGTGCATTGGCTGCAATGATTGCAACCTCGAGTTCAACACACGAGATGATGATGATTTTACCAAGCGAGTAGGTGAAATCAGTCATCTTTTGGAATTCCAAAAGGATGATTAGTCGGAGGATGGAGATGATGACTACAATACCGCCGAGACTGACGATACTAATAAGTTCAATTCTTTTGCGAAGTGATGCTCGGATGTTCCAGAGAGGTTGTATAGGGAGGATCACGATACAGACGTCAGTGAAGATACTCTGTCATGTATGTCAGCCACTAAAACCGAGGATCTCAGAAAGATGTAAACTTACCAGTGCTGCCGGTACGAAAGCCAGGATTGAATTATCAAGACATTTGACCGTTGGATAAGCAGCATGGTTGAAGAAGGCATCGAGAGGCATGCATTGAAAGCAATACAGCAACCATTGTGAAAGGGTAAAAAGTACGTTGAGTCCAATAGTGCAGAAGACTAGTTTTCTAAAAGTCTTGGTTGCGAAGCGGAGATAGAAAAGTAAGAAGGCCATTTTGATTACAAAGTGCATCCATACGTAGTATATCTCTTCTGCAAAAAGAGCCTATCCATTGTCAATGAGATACAGGAGATTGGACTTGGACATAGTGTACTCACGTATGTTAATTTTTCTAGCCATTCTGGATGTGTTTCAAGCACGGATGCAGTATGCCTAGAGAAGAGGTCTTAGCAAAATGCTCTTCTATAACTCTTTTTGCTAGCTGTATCAACTTACAGTCCACCTCCAAAATGGAGGAAATAATACAGAATAGCTTGTTGGCCGCAATTGAAGAACTATTATTGTATTGTCAGCAGAGCAATGCTTGATAATTTGAAAGTGAAAATCCTTACAAAGATCGTAAGCATACACCAATCATCCCACCCAAGACTCTTAATAAGAAAACCACGCGAGTAGATCCGAAGTACAATCAATAGCGAAGTTGAAATATTAATTGAAAGTGAATCAGAGAGCAATGATCAAACATCCTTACAAAGATCGTAAGCATACACCAATCATCCCACCCAAGACTCTTAATAAGAAAACCACGCGAGTAGATCCGAAGTACAATCGTTATTGTTGAAATAGCGAAAAAGGTTGACACAATTCCATAACAGGTCGGCTGAAGATCTTGCAACATTTTGAGAATATCGAACGGACGAACAAATCAAAACTTTTTACAAAACGATGGTTATGCTGCTAGGTTTCTATTGTGGCAATGTTGACATCAGATCAGATGGAAAAAGAGGGATGCTTGACATGAAAATCTCTGGGGTCAAAGCTTAGATTTAATTGAAGTTCATCATCAGCAATACTTCGCTTCGTATCGAATCCTGAAAAGCGAGTGAGTGTCTGCGTGCTAACTAACAATGAGTGAGGTATGATCCATTCCTACCTACCAAGAACGCCAACACTATAAACGCCTCGAAAATCAAATAATCGGTCATTGCTCTCAGGTACCACTGACTCGGACGAACATGCGGAGAATCTCCCACAGACTATACAGCTAAGAATTTCTCCAAGGTGGCTTTGTGGCATCTGGTAGTGCCGGACTAATTCGTCGCTAAATCCAATTGAGATAGATGCCACACTACAATGGTACGCGTGCAATACCACCACCCCAACCAGACGAAATCTGGAGCCGAACTTGGCGAACTTGAAAGAAAGAATGAAACCAATAATGATCTGCGATGACGATCTGAAAATCTGGCGCCCGGGTCTTCCAGCAAACCGAGAGCCATATATTTGGGGTGGGTGACAGCGCCATCAACGTGTCGCGTAAGCAACAAAAAGCCTGGTCTCTGGAATTTTTGACCATCAGATAAAAATCAGGCCATGATCGTATCATGGGCGTTATAGTGGCTTCTTCTGCTTCTTGAGCTGAAATATTTAAAGTTTCGTAGCGCAAAGTTCAAGTGTTGGTTTGTTAAGTATGCTCCATGACATACACTTCTTTGTTTCTGGGGATCAGGCTGTCCTGACAGAGATGCAAAGGCCTCCTTGAACATCAATGAGGCCAAAATTTCTGTCTAATGATCCTAAATTCCTCTATGTTTACATGTTTGGGGAAGTACTGGATAGGTACAGGTAAAAGCAAACTCGGGAAATACTTAGGGCATATTTCGAGATCAGACGCTCGGTGGTATCGGAGAATAGGTACAGTACAGTGAGGTAGGTGCACGAGAACGTGCGTAGAAATATATGAAACACTTAGCCTTACAGCCACCTACAGTTGAGGAAAAACCTTATCGGCGACTAAAAGTTGCCCAGAACTGGATGTAAGAATAAGCTAAGAACACCACTAACCGAGGGGTACGCTCTGAAGCTGCCCATTAGTACTATGCTAATTCACAAGACAGCCCCTGAATGATCTTTGAGCCGTTTCAAAGAACTCATTATATCTATTAATACGAGTATGTGAAATTTGGTAATGTATGATAGTACTGTTTCGTCGAGTCAAGTCATTTGTGGAAACAAAAGTCGAGATCTTTCCGCGCAATGGAAAATTCCGGTCATGAGGAATTTTGTTTGTGTGTGTGAGATTGTATACTACTAAGTTGGAGAACATAAGCGGAGTACCCTTCTGCTGGTTGGGTCTTGTAAGTAAGGTACTTCGTATCCTGTAACTGGGCCGTCGGCTAGGTCGCTTAATCTTGAAGTGGCCCAACGATCAATAGTGTCAATTCCATATTAGCACTCCGGGCTAATGAGTGGGCGTGTCTTTTTCGGAAGTCGGCTTTGTGATTGAATTGCCACACTTCACCTGTGGCCTAAGTATCTAAGAGGCCTCTTTCGTTTTGCGCTGACTTTTTCTACATACAAGCTGTGTGACTGAAGTCGAGATCGGATTTTGTTTGTATCGCAGACGGAGATCGAAGAAAATGTATTAAAGAAAAGCACTATTGAAATGGATGTTTTGAGTATGGAAGAAAAGAAGAATGCTAAGCAGGTAAGATATCACACTCTAAGCAAAGACAACGATCACTAACTAAAGCTGTCTTGGTGCAGAATCTTGGGGCAGAGGTTCTCTATCATTTAAAGACGATATACCTCATCACCAAAAGCGATTTGAAAACGACAGTTTATCCGGCAGCAACTTTCGCCTTGGCAAGCGCGATCTCTGGTCCACTGTTGACTACGAATCCTACCCCATCTGTACTCGGAGTCTTGTCAAGGCTTCCCAAGGCAACTCTATGGACATGGATGAATCTCTGGATATTTGACTTAGCGAATCAACGACTGCCAGACTCTATACTTGAAGACTCTGTCAACAAACCTTGGCGAGCGATACCATCTGGACGACTCACCTCCACACAAGCTCGCACTCTTCTTTCCCTCTCCATCCCGACGGTTTTCCTCTCGACCTTTCTTCTCGGGGGGCGAAATGAAAGCATGGCAATAATGGTCCTTACATGGTTGTATAACGACCTTGGTGCCGGTGACGAAAACTGTCTTGTACGGCACATCTTAAATGCACTCGGATTTGCAGCATTCGGTGCTGGTGCGACGCAAGTCGCCTGCGGCTTTCCAAAATACACGCTCAACATCAATGCCTACAAATGGCTTGCGATTGTTGCAGTGATCATTACATGTACGATCCAATTCCAGGACATGGAAGATCAGCTAGGCGATCGGATGCGGGGACGGAGGACTTTGCCTATCGTTCTGGGTGAGGTCCCGACAAGATGGTTAAATGCCGTCTCAATCATTACGTTCTCAATCCTGGCTTCAATTTTCTGGCAGAGTAATACAGTCGCCAATCTCATCCTTGGGGGGTTGTCTGTAGTCATTTCAGGACGAACACTCATGCTACATAGTATTGTGGACGACAGACAAACTTTCAAGTTATGGTGTCTTTGGCTGATAACTCTATATATCTCTTGCCCTTGTTCAAACATTACGAGCTTTCATCCACAGTATAGCTTTGGCAGTCAACACCTACGAGGTGGACAAAATTAAGAGTGGTAGAAAAGGCCGAATATCGATATTCAATCGGCAAGGCCACACCCCAATGGGATAAAGTAGCATCATCGGCAGACATCAGACTAAGAGCAGTCTTTAAAGATTGACAGATGTAGATGATGTCAAGAAGGAAATTCGGAAGAGGAAGAAGGTAGTCGTAAAGGCCGCCTAGTATAGTAGAAGAATTAAGAGGAAGTTCAAGAGAACGTGGCAGATGGTCGGTATATTACCAAGAATGAGAAATATAATGTTGAAAAGTAAAAAGACTGTCACAGTAGAACGTCAAATAAACAAGTTGCTCATCGTCGCTTAGCATCGCTTCGAAAGTCCTCGCTTGAGCACCATTTGCCACCGAACAAAATTCTAAAACATTCAAGACGCAACAAAAATTTTCACTTCATACAGGTACGGCACACAAAAAAACATAGGAAATAGTATAGGGGTATCAAAATATGCACGCTATAAAAGATGTAAAAGTCTAAAGTCTTTTCTTCGCTTTTCTTAAAAAAAAGTAGAAGATCCACAAACAAAATCTACAATCCATCACCATTATAAGCCATGAGAGTAGTAGTTCCAGTGCCAGCCTTAGTAACAGAAGCACCAGTAGAACTAGCAAGGCTTGTAATCTTGGCCGTAACTGCAGCAACTGTAGTAAGGTTTGTGTTCAAGGCCATTAAATAAGCACATAATCCAGCAACGTGAGGAGAAGCCATGCTTGTTCCACTGAGAATGGAAGTGGCTGTGTTGTTTGTAATTCCAACACTCAGCACGTTGACTCCAGGAGCGAACACATCGACTGAAGCGCCGAAATTTGAGAAGGAGGCTTTGGCGTCTTTGGCGTCTGCAGCGCCGACTGTTATTGCTGAGGGTGCGGATGCAGGGGATGAGTTCGCCGCGTCTACATTGTCGTTTCCAGCTGCTACGATAGCCACAACACCAGCTCTAGTGACGCCCGCAATTGCTGAGTTGAGGGCCGTGGATTTTGATCCTCCTAGAGACATGTTCATAACAGCTTTTCCGGCAAGGCCTCTGGCTGTGGCGTTTGAAGCAACTGGTTCTCATTAGAAGATGCTTTTGATTATGAAGCAAGATGAAAGCTTACCAAAGTTGATCCCAGCAATAACTCCGGAATTAGTAGTACCACCTCCATCTGCATCCAGAACTTTCACACCAACCAGACTGACTGATTTAGCGACACCATAGGTCGCACCTCCAATTGTTCCCGAGACATGGCTTCCATGTCCGTTCTCATCGGTATTCTGAAAAATAGTTACTTAGCATACGCCGCTTTAAAGAAGTCGTAGAGTAACTTACCACAGTGTTTACGAAATTAGCACCCATGGTAGCGCGCGGCCCTCAAATTCAGTATGGGTTGTTAAGATTCCAGTGTCGACCACATATGCCGTGATTCCAGCACCCGCAGTATCGTCGAAAACATAAGAAGTTCCTCCAACAGCGGCGTGGGAAATACGCTTCAAACCAGTTGGCGCGTTTGTTTGTTCAACGAGTGTTTGTGTGTTTTTACATAAGTATCCGCCTCCGTGAAGTTAACCTACACTCATTGTCAGTCTTGCTCTGAGCCAAAAGTTCGAGCCAAACTGACCATATTGCTATTATTAATTTCCAAAATCATACTGTCCTCCGCCTCGAGTGCCATCGCCCTCCAACCAGTCATCGAAAAGCTATCCATCTTGGCAGACATCTGCTTCCCATCTCTCCTCAGAACTGATGCGCTTCGCTTACGCATAGCAGTTTGAATCTTCGCTTGGTGGACCTCAACATCGGAGTCGGAAATATTGTTGTTGTATACCACAATATAGCGATTGGGAACGATGTTTGCAGCGTCTGCATTTGAAACTGGAACTCCGATGCCGCTCACAGGAGCACCATGTCGAGCAGGAAGGGCATGAACAATGGCTAAAAAGAAAGCAAGAAAAGAAAGAATAAGACGAATTGAAAACATCATTGAATAGAATGGAAAATAAATAACTCCTCTAGAGATCAACTACGAAAGGAAAATAATGGCACAATTTCTATATATGTGTCGCGCCGGGAGGACCCTTAGATTTGTACGAATTCAAAATAGAGTCCATGGGGGATGCGTACAAGGCCAAGGTCGTGCCAAGTCAAACTACCAAGTCAGACAATGCCAAGGTCTTGGGATGAACGAACGCGAATACAATGAGAATCGCTACCACGAGATGCATTTGACGTCGCCAAGTGGGACAAGGAAAGTTACACTCGATGGAGAAAGAGAGGAGAATGGAATTTCCGAATCAGTACAGCAACATCAGAGGCGAAGGCCAGAAGGAGCACTATAGAAACTCTTTTATATATATATATGAAAGGGAATTAAAAAGGCAAAATCTGGAACAAGGACTGAGAAAACAGGATCGCTGCCCAAGAGATACTGTACCCAAAATCCATAAGTAGAAGGGCTGTGCCAAACAGCAATTTTGAATCTCCATGCCTTCCTCACCGTGTGGCCCTCGGTGGACGGCAACTGAAGATATAAACAACCCCACTCACTGTTTAGTACCGAGCACTAGCATCGGGGAAAGGCATTGTTCTCGGTACGCTATTATTGCGCATGCAAGATCCAGTACGGAGACACAGAGATGAACAGATGGGCGGGGCGTCCTCTTCTGAATTTCTCTCGGCGTCGAATGGCGTCGTAATCCCTCAGTTTCGGGGACTTCCCCTTTCGCCTCAGGGTAGGACACTACACCTCCTGGGCCCAGATACATCAACTTTCTGCTGCATTAATACTCAACACTCAAATTATTAAGCTTCATTTTCAGACGACAGCTGCCCCAGATGAAAGGACCCGGCCACGACCAATGCAGTTGAGAAAGATCTGTGGTTTTCAAGATTTCAGTTCAGCTGCGACCATCGATCGCAACCGCCGCCACAGGGCTGTGTGGGGAGGTCGGCGACTCAGCAAGACGGTGATGTTTCGAATTCTGAGTAGGTGTTTTTCATCTCCGCTCCCGCCAAGATGGTCCCGCTCCGCCCTATGCATTTTGTACCATCCTACAAAAGGTGATCTGCGGACACAGTTCTTGGATGCATTGCATAGGAAGTCAAATGTGACAGATGGAAAACACAAGTTCCAACGAGGAGATCACAATGGTTGTTACGAATATCGTTGCGAGAATAAATTCCGTGAGATTTGCACAAGCACCCAGCTCTCCAAGCATTTCATAAGAGATTCTTCATTCTGGCTAAGCCAACCAAGACCTCGCAAGGAAAAGAGCGACAAACAAGAAGTCGCGGCTGAGAAATCGGTAACTTGCTACCCGGAACAACTTTGATTCTGAAAGGCTAAGTAAGATCATAAGCCTACTTACAAGGCGCTCTTGATCGTTTCTCTCAGGTTGTCCTCTGGTAGACCAAGTTCCTTGTTCGCTAGGCCCTCTTCAGGATTTGCACGCCCCGCTCCATCTCGGAATATATAGTCCTTTAACAAGTTTCCAAATGCAGTGCGATCACCCTTGGCTACTT
This sequence comes from Pezicula neosporulosa, assembly GCA_009805495.1. Taxonomy (NCBI): domain Eukaryota; kingdom Fungi; phylum Ascomycota; class Leotiomycetes; order Helotiales; family Dermateaceae; genus Pezicula; species Pezicula neosporulosa. The sequence goes on from SELE01000028.1 coordinate 95,374, forward strand.
TCTCCTCCCCAATCTTGCGGTGCTCAGCAGTTGTTGACTTTGTGATGGTCCATTTTACTCCAGTCTCCTCTTCCAAGATGAACAGAACCTCGTTCTGGCTAGTAGTAAAGGAGGCAATGTTTATATAGCGATTGGCGACTTGTGGGTTATTTAGTGCCAAAGCAATTGCTTTACCGATAGTTTTGAGATTTGAGGCGAGGAATTTCTCGTTGCCCGAGTCGAAGATTGTGAACGTCTTGTTGGGAATAGAGGCGCCAATTGAGCCGACCTTCAAGCCCTAAAAAGATAATCAGATCTGTCTCAAGACAATAATAACAAGAGCGGCAGCGTACCCAGTCGAAGAACAGGCCAGTTGAAATACCAGTCCACGAGAAATCCTTATGTTCAGAAGCAACTTTCTTCAGATATTCCACTGTTTCGATCTTAGGCTTGGATATGTTCCCAATAAGCTCTCCTTGTAAATGCTGTGTATTGATACCATACTCGCTTGGGATGAAGCGCTTCACACCGGCCTTAACAGCAGCATCCACAATCTTCTTCTGTTGTGCTAAACCTCCATATCCAACTACAGATACTACGGCGTCCTGGCCCTTGAATGCTTCGGACAGAGAGCTATCGGAGCTATAATCGGTCTTGTGGACTTTGATCGTACTTGGGAAGGTGCTGGTAGAGGATTCCCTAGACAACACAGTAACGTTGAAACCTGCACCTAGAAGAGCGTCGAGGACTGCAGGACCGAGGTTTCCACCTGCCTAGGAAATAGTTAGGACAATCCTGCTTGAGAGCAGAGACGGGTACTGTACTTACTCCAAGAATAGCAACGTTCTTAATGCTTGTCATAATGTTTAGTTTGAGCTAATGCGATTGTATGCCGGGCTTCTATGTGCTGGACTTGTGTATGCCGGATCCAAGAGGGGGAATGCTACCTTTTTATCTTGTATCTGAATGCTACTACGTCAAATTGCGTGATGTTCATGCTAACATCTGCAACCCTCAAGGCTGCTTGCGCAATCGGAAAATGCCCACCAGGCACAGTAGCTGGTGAAGGCATTGCATGATAGCATCACTCTCCTCCACAATGGCGAATCGCAATGCTGCCGGTAGTGCCCCGCCCACCAGCGGTATTATCGGTTCTTATCACGACGGCATGTGGGCGCAAACAGGCAGGCATGGACGAGGACGACATGTTGCAGAGGAGGCCAATGGAGAGAGGTCTGGAGAAGATGTGGTCGTCCGATGGGGGGTAGGTAGTCTGGGATCTTTCGGATACTGTTGTTGTCGGGGAGAAAGAGGGAGGGAGGAGGAAATCAAACGGAAACCGTGGGGTTGCTCGCCAAGACCACCACTAGCGCTTTCATCCCCAGATACCTACCCTTGACGCAACTACAGTATCTCTCATTGGTATTTCTCTCATTGATATCCCCGTCACTAATTGCTTTCATAGGTAGCCTATGTTTGAATTACCAATGTTTCCAGCTATTAGGGTTTCTATTTCTAATCTTCCTATTGTTGGTATTGCCCATTACCAATGTTCCATCACCAATGTTACCCCTCGGTGAGGCTAACATATAACTAATGTATGAATTGGTTTATAAGATATCATTTTGATTACGAAGTAGAGTAACTTAGTTACCTAAGCCAGCTAAATTATTTCTAGTGCTCCAACCAAATAAGTCACTCAATTAAGTAGATTACTCAAATCTATTTCAGATCTCTATTACACAGATTGATAGCTACTCAAAACGATGTCTTATAAACCAATCAGTACGGTGTTCACATACAAATTCTCGGTTTTGCTTCCATCTGCTCCAGAAAGGTTTGAAAGTATCTATCTTTGTTTTCAACAAGTCAATTCTCTCTTAGCACCAGTACTCTCCAAGCCAGTCTCAACATCTGCAATCAGAACCTAGAGATTCGCTCTGACGGTACCCTCAAACGGCATCCTCTGCACATCTCGACGTGCAGTAGTGCAAGCGCTCCTTTGCCCGATACCAGACTGACTCCAGAATGCTAACATGTGTATTGCAGTCTAGAACCGACAAAGCCGTTTTCAATCTCGCGAGGAACACAGTCAAGGTACCCAACTGCAATGTTACCAATCCGCCAAACACACAAGGTTCTTCTTCAGGATCCATCTCATATCCTCGGAGAATCAAAGGTGCGCCTCGTTCATAGCGTATACCTTCGCCTTGTGGAGCAGTAGTAAGGAGAGGATGTGTCTTCTCGTATTGTTCCGTGAGCATAGCGATAACCTTCTCATATGTTGTCATCATTCTCTGGCAGAGTACAACAAGCAACATTAAGAAGTTCGAAGCTGTGCTACAACGACTACAGTTGAATAGCTTTCTTTCTGCATTGCACGAGTGTTGTTTTGCATAAGCATAGAGTACGAGGTACCGTTGCCAGAGTTGCTTGGACTTCTTCGACGGTGATGGCTTCAAGAAGCGAAACTGCTGAATTCGAGCATTCACATTGGGTGTCAGCAACTTGGTCGATGTTCTTCGACGGAGTGTACAAAGATGTGATCTGGGCGTTGACGAAGTCATATACTGGTAACTCTGGTGACTGGAGGCAACGAGCAATCCACGGGTCTGAAGAAAAGTCGGAGAAATTGAAGAGGCCTTCATCTTGCCACTCAAATGTGCCCATACCATGGTCGATATCATGATTTCCTGCGACATCTGATACTCCTTTGGTGGCATTGTTACCATCGCAGTTTGCCAAATCTGTGTTCTGTGTTTCTGCGGGTTTACATCGAGCATCAGACAGACTGGGTCTATGCTGTATTGCTTGAGGTTCATCTTCGTTTACCGAGAAAGTTTGAAAAGGAACAAGTGCAATTTCTGGAGTAACTTTCTTGGCTGAGGAGTTCTTCCGGGACTTTGGATATCTTTGAGAGCCCGAGGAATTCTTGTAGCCACAGGGAATAGCTCGTCCAAGGCATCGTCGACAACCAGCCTTCTCTCTCGTACACTTTATCTGGTGTTGTAAGTACAAGTACAAACCCAACGTCTCAAGCATTTATGGCACCTTTTTCGCGTGGCAGCTAATACACGCAGACCGCATTACGGTCTTGCTCTCAACCCATTCGACGCGATCTTCCACCAGGGAAGCATCCTTGTCGTACCGTAAAGTTGCGAACATCCTCCTGGTGGTCCTTGCGACTAAAAGTCAATTGAGAATTGCAACCCCAGAATGTCAACCCCAATCTGGTATTTTCCGGGGCTTTGGCATCTTTTGAAAGTTAAATGCATGGACATGTAAGACAAGCAACTTTCACGTAAGCCGAAGGGTTACTTTTCCTTTTCTATTCCGGCTTTTACCATAATAGGAAATGTCCGTGGATTTGAAATCATACCACGTGCAATTCTCGTGACTTGGATCTCTTCTATAAGAGGGAATTGCCGACCACCTATGGCTGTCTAGCTTCGGTGATTGCTTCAACTACTATGTAGTAATGGTGGTTCTACGTAGGTAAACATCTCATCAAATTTCAATATAAAAACCCTCGTTCCTCAATTTCTCTCTTTCTCCCTTACTTAATTACATTCCAGTTCTCAAATCATATCTTAGGAAGTAGTTCCTCTTTCAAGACTTATTTCTTAATTTAATTGACTACTTCACTCAAGTCTCCCGTCCAACATGAGTTCTTTCGGTTTCTCAACCCCAGGAAATGAAGTTGTTGCCTCACTAGCAGATCAAATTCGCGGTAAAACAAGTAAGTTACCTCAAAACTCAAACAAGATAATGAATTCAACTTCCAGCTTTCAAGACGCACCATCTAATAGTATATTATGAAATAAAAAGTCCTCATAACAGGACCAAGTACAGGCGGCATAGGCGCCCAAACAGCAATCTTCCTCTCAGCCGGAAACCCATCCCACATCCTCCTAGCAGGACGAACCCTCTCAAAAATCCAACCCGTAATCGAAACCATCAAATCATCCCATCCCTCAGTCCCCGTAACATTCATCCCTCTCGATCTCTCCTCCCTATCATCAGTCCGATCCGCAGCCAAGGAGATCAAGTCCAAAATCTCAAAACTCGATGTCTTGATTAATAACGCAGGTGTTATGGCAATCAAAGATTTCACCAAGACAGAAGATGGGATCGAGATGCAGTTCGGTATCAATCACATCGGACACTTCCTACTTACAAGTCTCCTGATGCCTCTTCTCCTCGCTGCACCTACAAAACCAGCACGTGTTGTTAATGTTTCTAGCTTTGGGTATCTGTCCACGGGTGTACGATTCGACGATTGGAATTTCAAGGTTAATAAATTCTCTCTTCTAACTTTTTATTATTAAATTTTCCTACTTTATTGAAGGTAGGTACAGTAAATAGTGTTTATTGATGAAATCCAATAGGAAGGAAAAGAATATAATCCCTGGCTCGCATACGCACAATCCAAAACAGCAAATATCCTCTTCGCATCATCATTATCACGAAAGTTCAAATGCAAAGGAATCCTCGCTTTCTCTTTAAACCCAGGCTGTAAGTTCTATCTACTATCCACTCTACTCGTTCCAACCCAATCCAACCCAACATTCCCAATTCCCAATCCCAACCCCCCAAAACCTCTCTATCTAACAACCCTCCCCCTCGGCAGTAATAACAGAAACCAAACTCCAAGACGCCCTAACCCCCTCAGACTTCGCAGAAGGCTACAAGATAACCCTCGAAAGCCTAAATGGATTTCCCATGCCTGATATAACGCCGAAGAGTCTCGAAGCGGGTACGTCTACGACGATCGTTGCGGCTTTTGATCCGACTTTAGAAAAGGAGGAGAAGAAGGAGGGGACTTTTTTGAGTGATTGTGTTGTTTATGAGGGGAGGATGAGGGACCATGCTTTGGGGGTTGGGAATGAGGAGGCTTTGTGGGAGTTGAGTGAGAGGTTGGTTGGGGAGAGATTTGATGGGTTGTGAGTTTGTGGGAGGGAGTGAGTGAGAAGTGGTTTGTTTTGTGATGTTAGGTTTGAGTTGTGTTGGTTGGTGTAATGGTTAAGTATTTATATGTTACCAGTATCGTAACTCATAGAACCTTTTCGTAAAACTGCGAAACTGCGCTCGTATTAGGTCTCTGACATCATTGTTGCTGACTGGTGTGTGTGTATGATTTGTAAGATGAAGATTTTATGTATTGAGTTTGATGAGCTCGTTAATATAAACGAGCTATTATGATTTATCTGGACAGAAGTCTTAACAGTAGCGTTCATAGCTGTAACCCCTTTCGCTCCTATCCCTATATTCTCACTTATATTCACTGAGAAGTGGTTATTTGGACATAGAAAAAGTGCAAGTTACACCTACCTCCCTGGTTGTACAGTACAGTACAAACATTAGATATAAAGGGAAAAGGTTTACCGAGTTACTATCATCAATCCTCTGTAATGTTTGGGGAAAGAACAATAGAAGAACTTTCAAGCCAAAATTGCTCAACCTCGCTTACACAATGCAATGAAAAGCAGAGCAAACAAGTCTATCATTTTAACTTAAATCAAAAGTAATTCCCGCTCCCAGCATAATCACTCTTTGTACCCGGAAATGCGCCCACAGGACCACGGTCTTCCTCTCCCTCCTCATCCGAACTACCAGCATTCCCGAAGTCATCGTTTCGATCGGGAGGAGCTCTCATGCTTTCGAGAATCTGGGGTTCGAGAACTGGTGGCACGAAAGCTTTTACGGTGTGGATTTCACGTCCTGATGGCATTGTGGCCATTAATGGTCCACTTGGTGGGATTCGCTGTGTGTGTTGACCTAGTAGAGTCAGCGTGTTGGGTGTCTGAGGTCTGGAGAGGGGTGGTCTTACGGTATCATTCTCCTTTGACCACTTCTTTTCTAGCATCTCCAATACTCTCTTCCCTCTTCTAACCGTCCCGCATCAGCACCCCACGCCGTCCCCTTCTCAACCTTCTTATCCTCCCTCTTCTCCGTCCACTCCTTTTTGAATCTCCCTAAACTCAGACCACCCTTCTTAGCACTCTCTTCTGCCGTAGCAAGTCCTAACTCTGACAATCCAGCTTGCATCCATGCAATAGCAGTTCCAGTCTGTCCACCAAGCTCGGCATCAATACCAAAGAATCTGCATGCTTTACCACGTCCAGTTCTTCTCAAGTCCTCGACATAACGAAGTAGACCGTCATCGATCTTTCCTCTGTCGGACTTGACTTTCAATAACGATGCGGCATTCGAGGCGTGTTCAGCTGCCGCCAGACATAATCTCGCAAACAGATGAGCTCTGACTTTTGGTATCTCAGGTGCCTTAATCATCCACTCCTTGTCGTTCTTATTCCGGTCCTGGGCAACGGCTGCAGGGTAAGGGTCATCTTTCAGAACAGCTAACAGCGTTGCTTCAGCCTTGGCTAGGGAAGTGAGGGCCCGAAATGTAGGTTTTGCAATATCAATGCTGGGAGACTCTGCAACTAGAGATTCTGAACGTAAAGAAAGATACTCATGGATAGATGCTGCGGCAAGGAGGTGCTTGGAGGCTGTGTTAATTGCTGCCGTGCGTTGTTCAGGACTTGGCGATGCTGAGGCTGAGGAGTAGAGTGGATGAAGTGAGGCCCGTGAGAGGAGCGTATATGTGTAAGCTAGTGATGACATGACGAAGAAAACCTCGTATTCTAGAGACTGGATTTTGACTCTTGCCGACTCTCGTCCTGGCACGGGATTATCGCTGAGAGTGGGACGCCATTCGAGAACTGGATTTGACCTGAGTACCACATCTAATTCTTCTCCCGCTACTGGATGGCCACTTAATCCTGCATCTACGGCTAATAAATAGGGAATGTAGTTGTTGAGACTCTGGAGGACTGAGGAGAGATTATTTGATTGGGCTGATGGGGGCAGTCGCTTGTGCTTCTTCAGAGTGTCACGAACGATACCTCGGTATGTGCTTGCGGACAGAGGAAGTGAAGGATGTGTCTCGCTTTCGAAGTGAGTGGAGTAGGAGAATGAGGAGGTTGTAGGGAGTGTAAATGGAAAAGGCATGGTGTTTATGATTTCATAAATTCATATGAGGTTGATGATACCAGCGCCAAGGCTGTGGTTGAAGAAGACGAGCGATGACTCCAAGATGGCTGGAGACTCCGAGACGGGGCCGGTTGATGTTCTGTCTTGAGGTTCAGTAGGGTTAGATACAAGGAATGTATGGGAGAGTCATATGAGAGGGAAATGGAAAGGGAATTCAAAGTCACAAAGGGCGGAGGTGGTTATAAACAGAGCGACGATGAAACCCAGGCGAGGCCAAGCCTTTTCTGCTTGATTGACAATTGATATTGGCCGCGTGCTGGGGTTGACTGGGCCACCGGAGTCTAGGAGATCAAGCCCAAAAATGCAGAGAGTGAGTGACGTCGATGCGCGGGACATGGCCTTTTAAAAAACAGAGATGCACAATCAATTTGCCATGTTTCTACAACCTACTCTCCTAAACCTACAAACCCCCGAGAAGGGTTGATTCTTGTCACTGAAGACTGCTCTCTATCTAAATCACCTTCAACATTAAATCTGCTTCAACATCGCCCATTTCTTCATCCACCAACTTTGTCCACAACCATGTCAGCCTCACAAGACCAATCCTCTCTCAATGCCGCCCAAGGTGCAGGAAAAACATTTGGGCCCAATGATACAGTCCCGCAATCTCAAGGCACACCCGCCATGTCTGTTGGCTCAGCTACAGCAGCAGGTCATGGTCCACATCCCATTGACCATGCCGACGACAGCAACGCCACGCCATCAACATCGAAAATTGGTCCACAGAAGGAAGATTTGGAAGGTGATCAGATGCGTGCACCGGGCGAAGGAGATGTAATGGATGCACAATTAAACAAGAAGAGTGCTGGATGGGGAGAGGAGGGAAGCTTCACCAGCGACTTGGACAGACAGAAGGCCGAGCAGCAGGGTGCTCGCGAGGAGATCAAGCAGGAAAGGCGAGCAGGGACAAATGTTGATGGCGGTGCCGGAGGAAGGACCGAAAACGAGGGATTAAGCCAGGCATGAGATACCGCAAAACTGGGAGGTTGTGGAATATTAATGCCCTTGCGAGAACCGGTATTTTGCTTGGTTGTCGTCGCTGTATTACGGCACTGGTATATGCACCAGATTTTGTAGTCTACATACCCATACAAATAATGACCCCTTGAACGCCGTCGCCATGCATCGAATGATCTCTCTATACTTATGACATATCCATCGAGACGTCCATGTCTATCTCTGCAACATTTTCAGGTGACTCGCCCAATGAGCTCAGTGCCGATGAAGGTCGCCGTGAGGACAATGTTGTTGTAGATGTCGAAGAATTCTTGAGCTTGTTCGCCCACTCCTTCACACTTGCGATTTCACTTCCCTCTATCTTAATAACTCGAGGTTCCGCTGGCTTGCCTAATATAGTTCCTTGGTATCTCGACTCTTCGTCTGCGGTCGCATGTTTCTTCTTCAGAACTGGATTGATTGTCAGCTATAACAATCACATAAGATGATGGCAAGACAAACCCGTAAGGTAGTCCTCTTTGGCCCCCTCCGCTCCCTCCAAAGCAATCCTTCTAATCTCTTTGTTTGCAGCGCCCATCGCCCACTCTATGAAAGCATCAACGCCACGCGTATCCTCAACCCCTTCAAACTCCTGCTGTCCGGGTATCTTCTCTGGTGCAAACGTTCCAACTGTCTGCAGTGCCTGCCGCACATCCAGAATTGAGATGTCGAGCTCCGTGTGATTCAATGCGGCATGATTGGCAGTGGCTTGCGCGAGGATGGTCATGTAGCGTGCAGCAAGATCGGTGATTGCATCAAGTACAGAAGGACGTGTCGCAGAGTAGCCCGCAGCTCGGAGGATGTGCAGGACGCATGGCCTGAGGAGGGAATGATGCAGAGCTTGAGGAGTTGCCATTTTGAGAGCGTTTTGTATGATTTCAAGACAGCTCAGGTCAGGGTACAATTGAGGTTGAAGAAATCATCGCCAGATGGCAAAGATTGCAGGTTTGTAGCGTTTGGGGCAAACAATTTGCGTCGCGAGTTTGGAAAGGTGAATGCCTTGATTTGTTGTTGTTGTTACTGTTACATAGAACGAAGGTAAACTGAAAGAAACAGCTCTGGCGCAAAGTCCCAAATCAGGCAACGCGCTGTGTATAAAAGGTCTATCTCGACTCCCGTACAATTTCCAGAGCTTGAACGCGAACCCGCTGCTCCTACTGCTCCTCCTTCCCCACCATTTCACTCACTCCATTCCACCTTCTTGAACGCCAGCCACGACCAATAACTGACTACGAAGCTATTCTGATTTCTTTGTGATTATTTTCATGGTCGCAAAAGCGTCGCCACATCTCATTTCCAGCGACGAAGAGCCCTGCGATCTGACACCTACATCTATACATCCTGAAGTGACCACTATCTATCTATCTTCACCCACTACGAGGCGACACGAGCAGACCGCACGCGACCCGGTCAGGGTACATTTCTGCATCTTGAGCTCTTGGCCCTGTGCTCAGACTACCCAAGATGCCGCCCATCAAGTTCAAGATTAATATGGGCAACAAGGTCAATGGGACGTCGAGCAATCCCCCATCCGCTGCGCCTCGGGCGTCCCCAGCACCTTCTAACTCCTCCATAAATTCCTCCATCGTCGCCGCGCATCCTATGGACCCTCCCACTCCTGGAGCTTCACTCAAGAAGAAAAATACTATCAAGTTCAAGCCCAAGTCCACTCCTTCAACACCGCTCGAATCAATACCACAGTACCCACAACCGCTGCCCGAACCTGCTCCAAAGAAGTCAAAAGCTGGCAGAACCTCAAAACCCAGCGCGAAGCTTGTGGAGGCGAATCGTAAGCGGGTTAAGGATGAGTCTGATAGCGATGGGGAGGGTTCGACAATACAGGTGGAGCAGAGGGCGCCAAATCCAAGCAAGAAGATCAAGTTGAGCATCGGTGGAGGTTTAAAGACACCATCGGTTGCAGTACCTTCCAAGATCAAGACCAAGGGCAGACCTATGCAGCGGAAAAAGGGCGAAGGTTATGATTCCGAAGCAAGTGATAGGGAACTTGATCCAGTTATTGAAGAGGAATTTGTTCTTCGCATGATGCCTGGGGATGATTGTGATTATCTCAGACAAATGATTGCAGATAAGAAAATTGGTCTCTCGACTAGGGATGGCGGAGCTGATGTGCGGATGATGAAATTCTTTGACCAGGAATTACGACGAGTGCTCATTGTTATTCGGGGGCATATGTACGCGGCTACACTAGTCGACCTACCTACTATCATTGAGGGTATGAAGAGTTGGGATAAACGAGGTTGGTGGAAGACAGCAGATATTTGTCAGATGCTCTGGGTGTATGCACGCATCAACAGAGAAGAGGAGGCGAAGACTCTCCCCCTTCCAAAGGAGGTTAACCCCGAGACGCACCAGTATCCCCATGGTCTGACTCCTCCAATGCATTATGCGCAGAAACGCCGCTTCAGAAAACGAATCAGCAGGACCGCAATTGAGGCAGTTGAAGAAGCTGTAAATAAGCTCATGGCCGCTGACGATGCCGCCGATTGTATTGATACGCGATTCGAAATGATTGATCCTGATGCTGGAAGTCGCCGACCTTACAGTCCGGGTGGAAGCAGCCGTGGCGATTATGATGATGGAGAGGAATACTCGGAAGACGAAGACGCAGATGGGGAGGTTGATGATACCGGATCTGGCTACTTTGGAAACCAGAATGGTATTACAGCCACCCCGGCTGCTATGGATGATCTCGATGCTCTGGACGCTCTGGACGCCGATATGGAGAAGGAGTTGGAAGCAGCCTTCCAAGAGGTAGCGGCACTTGAAAGCGCTACCCCAATGTCGTCTGGATTAGCCGAAGGGGAAACTCCTATGAATGGGGTAGAAACTCCAGTAGGCGAGACTCCAGGGGCGGAAGACAGCGGCGAGGACTCAGTCGAATCTGGAGAGGATGAGGAAGATGAAGAAGACGAGGAGGAGATTGATGAGGATGAAAAGGCTAGGTTGGCCAAATTACAGACCGATAAGGAAGATATTGCGGATATGGAGAGGCAGCTCCAGGATGTTCAAAGTGCTTTGGCTACACAGGCGAATCCTATCTTGAAGAAGAGATTGGAGGAGCAGATCAGGAAGATCAAGGCCGAGCTCCAACTCAAGAAATCAGCTATGCCCGAAGGAGAGGGTGCTGATGACTGATTGATGTTGTGTTCAGAATTGAAAGCCATTCTTTCAAGTCGCCGACCAATATCCCTAGAGCTATGTCTCGGATATAACTCTTTGGGCCAGCCAGCTTTGCCATTGTGTGTTTTTAACAGGAACTATAGAGATATGTAATAAGATACCCACACAAAACGCGGACACGCAGAAAATATAAAACTTATAATACTTCATGCGTTCCTCCTATGTGCTGTTCCTATTTGAGGCAAGATTGCATTGGTATTTATGGTTAACTGAATCATTGACCCTCTTAAGTAACCTATACAGTGTCAGGTGTTTTACGATAGAACTTGCTGCGCCCAAAATCGGGATTGCACTGTGCTTGAAATAAGTGATAGTTTTAGGAGGATCTCCTATTTCTATCTTTAGATTGCTAAGTTGGGAAGTTAGATAATGGAATTTTTAGTTCCTGTAACTATGTCTGTTTAGAATGCAAGTTCCTAATGATAATATAGTAGGTGATAGATGTACTTAGTCTAGTCTCTAAGGCAGTTCTGGTTGTTGGGTGTTTCCTGTGTTCTTCAACATCATATGTAGATGCAAGTACACTTAGTATGTTTCACTGCCAGTAACTAAACTGGTCTACACAGCCTGTGTTGATTATGTGTTTGGTGTCTGACTTTTGTACATTTCAATAGTGGTTAACAGCAACCTATCTCTGGTTGCTCTATATCTAGCTGAATCATTGACAGCTTAGCCCGTCATGGGAGCCGTATTATACAACATATGCTTGCAGCCAGGAAAGATTTCCGTCATCTTTCCCTCTGCAATATACACAGTGCACGCCTAATAATATCGTACATCCCTCTATCTTCCTACTACAAAATGAAGTCTCCAACTCGACCACTTCAACAGCTAAACTCCACTCTAAACGCTCTTCAAGTAATTCTTCTCCTTGATACCCGCTCTTCTCTCCGCTCTCATTGCCTTCCTCAGCTCCTTTCTCTTCTCTATTGCCTCAAACCCTCCCTCTAGACTACCCTCCTCATTCCATGGTAGATCAATGGACTGTTTCTGGATTGGGATCTTGGGTGCTAGGGCAGATAGATCTCCTGATGCTAGGATTGCTGCTTCGGCCTTTGCTTTGCGTTTTGCCGCTACACGACGTTGCTTTTTGGATTTTGCTGCGTAGAAGGAACAATTAGTTTAGATTCTTGTAATTGAATAGTAAGGTGGTCGGGTGTCTCCTGTTTCTGCGACTCAGGTCGTGGATTCTCCTTCAATTACATTCCTCAAACTCCTCATCGTTCGGACTAGGTACGAGGGGAAATGGATACTCACAGAACTCATCACCAGCACTCTCATCCTCAGCTCCCTCGTTCGTCTTCGTATCAAGTAACCTCCAAAGCCACTCCGGATATTCCTCCTCCTTCAACGCAACCGGATCATCACGACCCTTTAAAAAGTTCAGCCCTCTTAATGGTTGGCCCGCTGGTACTGATGATACTGGTAGATTGGCTTTGGGCTTGGATATTTTGGGTGAAGGGGTTGCTTTGTCTGCGAGTGGATTGGAGAAGGGTTGGGCGATTCCTGTCGATGTTGCTGCTGGGTGGTCGTTTGGTCGTGGATTCGAGGTTTGTCCTGCTGCGCCGAGGGTGCGGGTTGTGGTTGTGAATTGGCGGGTTGGATTTGCCCGGGGTAGAGCTGATGCTCGTCGGAGGCAGCGTCCGCAGATCATGGTTGTGTTTGAGGAGCGGTGCTGGGCGGTAGCGGCTGCTTTCTCGTCGTGTGTTGATGGTGGTGAGAGCTTGCGATATTTTGGACTTTTTGTACGGGGGGCGAGGTTCGGCGATGGCGCATTTTGATATTGCGGCTCAACAGCCTTCAAGAGCTCCAAAATTTGAAATTCACTCGAGTTTTAATGCATCAAGAGCTGAACATCGTAATTGATTGGTTTATTTTAAGAGGTCGGCGTTCAAATTGGCTTCAGTTTCAACGAGTAAGTGAATTCGTCTCGTCTTAGATTGTGGTGTGGACATAGCACATATACCGGTCACAGTGACGACAGAAGCTATCAGTGGGTATTGCATGGGTAGTCGAGCTTCGCAAAATGGTTTTACAATCTTTCATATATACAGAGGAGCATTCCCACAGCATTTCCATAGCAATTGGCTCGACGAAACCCTGCTCCCCGAAGAACCCATACATTACGGATTCTTTCGTTCTACCAACCAATGTTCATGGCTGTCATCCATCCGCATCACGAACGCCCATAATACTCTTATTTCTTCTTCCTTTTCGTCCATTGCGTCTTAGCCACTTTACTTTGGGACGTAATTCTGTTGCTCGAACAGGTATCCCTTGATCTTCGACTCCTTCAGCAGCTCAAAGTATCGTTCTGAAAACAAATCCTTCATTAGCCCAATTCCATGCCATGTCTCAGGAGTCATAAACCTCTCCCAGGTTTCTTTTTCAAGACCAATTGCATCTCAAGGAACCCAAAGCTCACCTCTTAAGACACCGCATTTCTCTAAATGGTTGACTCCTTCCCGGTAGTAGCACTTTCCAAGCTCCTCTCGCACCAATCTTGCCATCATACTCTTCACCCACTGTTCGCGAATAATGGCATCTTGCGCTTGCTTCAATCGAGGCTGGTCTTCGTAGTCGACACCATCAAAGGTCGGGGGAACAGAGGGTTTCTTCGCAAGGAAAGCGGCGGACTCGGGGGTCGGGGCCATGGTGATGAATGGCTGTGAGAATTCCGCGTGTTGGGCAGATCAATTGGTATGGTGGTGGGGTGGCAGGACAGGCAGGAATACCACGGCAACTCGCGATTTGAAGCTTCCAATTGTCGTGAGGTTGATACCAAGCAGGTCACGTTTGTTCGGATGCCGCTAAACTCACGTTTAATGCCTTGGTGCTCAGGCGGCAATCAGTTCAATCGCAAATCCTTAGCGCGCCGCTAGCGATAAAAATCCAGATAAGAGCTTTTACCGCCACACTTTTTTTTTTCACTCTTCCCTCTTCCTACTACATCCTCCTCTTCACATTTACATTTACTTTCACAACCTCAACCTCAACCTCATTGAAAGTATCTCCATATCTCAATCGCATCTACTTTATCTCTCCCCGATCACATACTTCACCCTACATTTACAATGGCAAAGACCAAGGAACCCAAGACTGCCTCCAAGAGCAAGTCCCAGGTCAAACCACTCAAATCAGTTAAAAATGCAGCTGTTACTAAACCATCTCAGACTCCAGTAGCCAAGTCCAAGGCTGTCGCAAAGACCGTCGCAACCAAGGCTGCTGCCACCAACGGCAAGAAGTCCAAGAAGGCTGCCACTCCCTCATCCGACAGCGAGTCTGACTCCGAGTCCGAGTCCGACTCCAAATCCGCAGACTCTGCCAGTGATTCCTCCGAGTCTGAGGAGGAGTCCAAGGTTGAGACCAAGAAGCCAGCAAAGGCTGCTGTCCCTGCTACCAACGGCAAGGCCAAGACCAACGGCAAGGCGGCGCCGGCGAAGAAAGAAGAGGTAGATTCCTCTGACTCCGACTCCTCTGACTCTGATTCATCCGATGAAGACGATGATGCTGCTTCTGATGATGATTCTGACTCTGCTTCCGAAAAGTCTGCTTCCGACAGCGACGATAGTGACGATAGCGAATCCGATAGCGAGCCAGCTCCAGTTGTCGAGAAGGTCAAGAAGGCTGCCAAGGCTACCGGAGAGGCCACAAAAGCTGTTGTGAACGGTGCTGCCAAAGCCGTCGCAAAGGCAACTGTAAGTTGACTTGCTATGCAATCTACTTCGTTCATTGCTAATCATTATCCAGGAGTCATCCGACGAAGAGGAAGATTCTGATTCTGACGATTCATCTGAGAGTGAGGCCGAGGCTGAGAAGAAGGATGTTAAGGAAGCTTCCGACTCTGACTCTGACGACTCTGACGACTCATCTGAGAGCGAGGCCGAGGCACCATCCAAGAAGCGCAAGGCCGACGATGAGGCTGAGCCATCTGCCAAGAAGGCAAAGACCGAGGTCGCTGCTGAGGATACCGGATCAAAGAACTTGTTCGTTGGTAACTTGAGCTGGAACATTGACGACGAGTGGTTGTTGCGTGAGTTTGAGGAATTCGGTGAGATCACTGGCGCTCGTGTCATCTCCGACAAGGCCACTGGACGATCAAAGGGTTTCGGTTACGTTGAGTTTGCCAACTCTTCCGACGCTGCTGCTGCTCTCAAGGCTAAGAAGGGTGCTCTCATCGATGGTCGTGAGGCCAACGTTGACTTCTCTACTCCTCGTGACAATGCTGCACCAAGAGAACGTGCTCAGGGACGTGCTCAACAATATGGTGATTCCACCAACCCTCCTTCCGACACCCCTCTTCCTCGGCAACCTTTCCTTCGAGGCTGATGAGAACATGGTTGGTGAGGCTTTCGGTGCTCATGGCACTGTGACCAACGTCAGACTTCCAACTGATATGTAAGTTTCTACGTCTTCATAATAAAGTTTCTTTTACTAACAATCACATAGGGAGACTGGTAACCCTAAGGGCTTCGGATATGTCAGCTTCAGCTCCATTGATGATGCTAAGGCTGCCTATGAGGCTATGGTTGGTGCTGAGATCGGTGGTCGCCCAGTCAGACTCGACTATGCTACTCCTCGTCCAGAGAACGGTGGTGGACGTGGTGGTGGACGTGGAGGCCGTGGTGGTTTCGACCGTGGAGGACGAGGTGGCGGACGTGGCCGCGGTGGTTTTGGTGATCGTGGTGGACGTGGTGGCCGTGGCGGTGCGTCCCGTGGAGGCCGTGGAGGAAGCACCAACCGTGGTGGTTTCGGTGACTTCCAAGGCAAGAAGCAGACCTTTGCATGAGGGTCATGATGGTATTGCATGAGGACTGCGTACCTGTCAACACTATGCCGCACTTGTGCTCTTAGGAGCTCTTTGTGTTGACTTGTGGGTTTTTCGTTGGCTCTTTGTGGGTTGTCCGCTCTTGATCATTACTCCATATAGGAGCTGTTGGCTTTGAGACGATGATGCTCCTTCCTTTGGGAAGTCATCTATGATACCTGTGGGCTTGAGATCCTTGTTGGCTTGTGGCTGTCTTCGGACAACAATTAGTGGCTTTGACTTTTTGATTCTTCTGTGGGGCGTTCGGACAAAATATGGCTGTGGGCTTGTGGGCTTTGACATTACGAAGTCGATATGAACCGTCTTATATTCCTATCCAGGACTATCTTGATGGGGATCGAGCTTCATGTGGGCTTCTGAGGGATATCCGGTTTCTAAAAGTTGTTTCTTGTAATTTTCTTGTGCTGCCAGTTGGCTGTACATTGAGCGTAGTCGCTCATCTTTTCCCATGTATGATATATACTTCGTCCTTATATCCCCCCTGTTCTTGCTTTTATGGGCTTGGCTTGTGGCTTGTTGGTCGAGGTAAGTAGCGCATGGCTATCTGAGATAGCAACTAATGAATCTCGTCAATAAAAATCTTCATAATACTATTCTCCCGTGCCTTGCTTTAATGTCGTGATTAATGACCTTTGCATCATCTGCTCTTCGAGTACGAGGCCAAATATTCCATCTCGCTTGTAAGCGAAACTCTAATTTTCTCGATGCATCAAAAGAGACTCGCAGTCTCGCTGAGTATCCGGTTTGATTGTTCTCAGCAATGCATTATTATTATTACTCCGCCGTAATCCTCCTCTGTAAGCCATTTTGCAAGACGCCAAACTCGGTCAATCTCAAAAGATCGTAAACCATCCTCAGCACCGGACACTCCACGCTCAACTCTCTCGCATACCTTAATGGCACACCCAAAACAACCTCCAACTCCAAGGGCCTGCCCATCTCCAAATCAACAAGCATACTAGGCTTGATGCTACTCTCCGTCCCAATCCCCTTCAAAGTCTCGTCCAAAAAGCCGTCCGCAACTTCATAACCGGCAGCCTTAGCAAGCATCTGCATTTCCAACATCGCCGGCTTCAGAAGAGTACTGGTACCACCTCCTCGCAATAAGGATCCGATATCAAGGCGTGTTAGCGTACAGAGTATACTGAGCGGTGTCTGATGCAGTAGAGATAGCCAGCGTGTCTGTAGGATTGTGGGCGTGTAGGTGCATTTTTTACAGGAGCCTGAAGTGTAGATCTCTACGAAGAGATGGGCCTTTTCGCGTTGGAGACGCTCACCTAGACCGGGGTGTATATGTGGCTTTTGGGAGTGTTCGTGTTAATGCAAAGATTTCGAAAATGAAGATGAGATCGGATCTGATAGGAAAATATAGGATGGCATGAAGAAGATATTAGAAGATTAGAAGAAGAGAAAAGAATCGACACATACCCCAAAAACGACAACATCAGCTTCCTCCTGCACAACCTCATTCTCTCTAATCCGTACCCCGATCATGCTAACACCAGACATGACCAAGCATTTTGGAAATGCGTTGATGATGGGGATCTCGATGTCGAGACCGGATTGCAGGAGTACGATCCCTGTTGTGTATTTGGTTACGATTGGGCGGATCAGATCCGGGAGGGAGGTCATGTCCGGTAGGGATTTGGTTGTTATGATTATGAAGTCGTAAGGGCCGTGTTTGGCTGCTTCTGAGATTGAGGAGACGACTATTTGGTACTTGTTTTTAGCTTTGGCTATTTTGATAGTGTTTTTTTTTTTCAATTTCTTTTTTTTTTTGTTTTGGTAGACTTACTACGGGTTGGTTTCCAACCATCTAGTTTTCCATGATCTACTGATTCGATGTCGAAACCTTTTTCGTTGACGACGGCGAAATTTGAGCGGAGGACTGATGTTACTTTTGCTCTTCTTGACTATGAAGACAGGGGGTAAGGTAAGCATAAGCACTTAAACATAGATAAAGCCTCTTGGCCTTCATCTTTTTTCCCGGTTTCGAACAGTGGAGGTAGATCTGATAGATGCACGTGAAACTGAGCCGTATAATAGATATGAAAATTCTAACAGGAATAGAACTACTATTCAAGCAGCCATAGGGAGGTACTCGGAAAAGGGCAACTCGTCACTTTCAATGGACAAAAAAAAAAGAAGGGGAAAAAAAGACAACAGCCCAGAACTAATCCATGCACATATTTCTGTAGCCATGTAGCTTCCAGCTGTGAAAACAGAATGAAAAAAGCAAGAACGAACCTTTTCGAGAACCAAAGACGCGATGGTGCCCACGCCCCCACTGCCGACCAAACATATATTCAGCATCTTTATTCTCTCTTCGCCTGCCTGCTTAGCTTCCTAGGTACCTATGTAGGTAGGTAGGTAGCTTGCTAGCTAACCAGCCTACTACTGCCTGCCAGCCTGCCTGCCAGCCTTGCTCCAACCGATCTGTACGTAAGTAAATACCCAGCCAGTATTGAAATGACCCGCGTACTCGGTACAGCTCCAGCTACAGCTCCAGCTACTTTTGATGGGAAAGGAAAGGCGTCTGGGTCTGGGTCTTGGTCTTGGAAAGGTGGGAAAAGGAAAAGAAAAAGGGTAGATCGGCTCTCGCTTTCGGTGCAGGCAAAAATTATTTCGCTGGTACTTACAGTACGCACGAGTACTGTACGACGTAAGGTAAGGTAAGAAAGGTAAGGTACGTAAGGAAGGTAAGGCGGGGCGATCCGCTGTCACCCCACTTTGTGTTTTTTTTTTTTCTTCTTCTTTCTCGTTTCTCGTGCTCGCTTGCTCTGATTTCTTTTCTTTTTTCTTTTTATTCTTCTTTTCCAATTAGGATCTCTCTCTTAGCGCTTTCTCTATCATATGCATATGTCCGTAGAGACTCGACGCGGGGTGAACTTTGTCGGTCTGTGATTTCATGTTTTTGGATAATTTTATCCTTTGCATCCGAGGACTTGAAGATGGATTGATTTGGAGGGAGGAAGATTCACGTCGGTTTTACTTTGAGGGGTTTTTTTTTTTTTTGTTTGGTGGTGGTGGTGGTTGGATGAAAAAAGTTAGATCTTTGACTTGACTCGGCTTGGCTTGGCTTGTGTGCTGTGTGTGCGTCTGCATACCGAAGTCGCCGGTTTGGACGAGGATAGGGATGTTGTACGAAGTACTACTACTGTACTGTATAGGATACGAAGATACTCCGTTTGTGCTGCTGCTGCATGTATGGCTACTACTGCATCGCTCTGTGCTTTACGGTAGGTACGGAAATACCTTCCGTACCCTGTCCTGTCCTGTCACGACTCACCCTTTTTCGTTTTTGGATCCGAGATGACCGCCCACCCTCCCCTGGTTCTTCGCTTAGAGGGCCTTTGCATGGAAGAGGGGAAGAGGAAAGGGGAAAGGGGAAAGGGGAAAGGGGAAAGGGAAGGGGGACTTTCCTACTAAGAAGTTGCTTGTTCTACGGGCGGTATTTTGTTTACATAGATCACTTGGAGATTTTACTATTTATTTACTTATTGGTTTCATACAATACAATTTATCTCTGTATCTATATAAGATAAAGTGGTCTGATCAGGTCAACCACTTAAATTGATAGTCGAGTGACTAGCGTGATGTGGTACCCGCCTGATATAGGCATGGAAAAGGCGAATATTGCATAGAAGGGATGATTGAGATTGTATGAGAATTGTGCACTAAGTGACTAAGTGACTTCATTTTTGACAAACAAAGATTTGAATCCTGTGGTTGAAACGTTAATACTAAATGCCGTCAAGTTCTCCTGCAGTGAGAATAATCATATTTTGTGTAGATTTCTTTTCGGGTGCATGAAATGCCAACAGCCAGCTTGAAGCTTGTTAGTACAATAGGATAAGATCCTATTTACAACTACAAGAACAAAAATAGATTTGTGTAGATAAAGTGGTCTGTCTGTCTGTGGTAGAAAACGAGCTCTGAACAGCTTCGATAGTTGTTAGATCTACCGCATCTGCGGTATAGTATAACATAGCGATACTTATACTTGTTAAGGAAAGCATATATAGTAAACTAATAGCTACAGTTGAGTATGTGCACTCACCAAACAATTAAATACTGAGCTCCCTGCTGCTGCTGCTAAAGCGTTCTATACCCGAGGCAATCAATTTCATCAAGTGGCAACTATTTTTCTCTGAAGACAATCAGACTCAGTTCGGCGATATTTTAAAAGGGGCACACGCTATAACCGTGGCGTCTGTCAGACGAAGTGATGTCGACTAAATATCGTCTCGACCATGGGATTGTAGGAACGTGGGTTGGTGGCTGGAAATAGTCCGAGTACCACTTTCCACTGCCACGCTACTGGTGCGCTCTCTGACACGACGGTGCTTTGATAAGCTTTTCTTTCGTCCGAGAGTACGGGTCGTAGATTTTAGTTGGCTCTGAACTATGCATGTAACTTTGGTGTACGCTGCAAATTTTCTGACAGATTCCGTCTCAGCCATTTGTAAATGGAGCTTGTAATGGAAGTATTTGATGTGTGTCACATCTGGGGCATTTACTCGAAGCTTTTCTGATAGCTTTCCAGCTCCATTAAGAGCCTCTACGATCATTGAAAGAGGTAAAACATTCTCCTTTTCACTTTCCAGAACCCTTCATGTGGGAGAAGGTCAGTGGTGCAAGGTCCGGACCTGAGTGGCGCTCCTCTGGGCGTTCGCTTAACGTGGTTCATGAATACGTAAAACACTAGTATATAGCTCCGCAAGCCACAATTACCTCTTTCTTATACTTGCACTTCTCAATTCGGGAGAAGATATACAGGGTTCTGTGTAGCCAAGATATCAGGAACTCTGCATCGAGGCTCAAGGCGGCTCAAATCTCAACAATGGCTTGTTTTGGTCGCGCGTATCTTTAGTCTTCTCACTTCTCAAGAAAACTAAGCTAGTGTTCACCTCCTGTGCAAATTCCAAGGGTAATCTGCACTGTACATCAACGAACAGGTTCCTTGGGTTACATTCTATAAAATTCTCTCGTGCAAACGCCTGCCGCTATACATGTACATGGCGTAGAAGAACTTTTGAACACTTGGCTTTGGAAGGCTGATCAATATGTTAAGACTATGTAAGCCACTTCGGCTCCTTTTTGACAATGGATGAATTCACAGAGCAACCTCCACTCTCATCTTTTCATTTCAATCTTCAATCTTTTTCGTCATGATACCTACCACTACGTTACGTTGGTCCTTAGCCTTTACTATTCTCACACTCGCCATCGCCTACGCATTACCACAAAGTGGCAGCGATGGAGATACCTCTAAAGTTCTCATTGGAGATCTCGTGAAAGGAATCACCACTCCAATCGGTCAGACAATAGCAAATATACTCGTCGGTGATGAAACAGGCCAATCGACTGCCATTGGTACTCCACCACCAGCTGGTCAAGGAACAGTAACAGCATGCAAGAAGTCAACCGATAAATGTTGCATCTGGTATGCCATATCAGCGGAGCTCACAACAGCATTCACAGGACGAACGGGTCGATGCAACGATCTAGCTCGAGCAGCCATCAGATTAGGGTTTCACGATGCAGGAACCTGGAGTCAGAGTCTAGCTGCAGCAGGACAAGATTTCGGTGGTGCTGATGGTAGTTTCGTCCTATTCAATGAGATTACTAGGACCGAGAATAGGGGGTTGGAAAGTATTCTTGCTTTTATTGTTCCGCTGCAGAAGAAATATGGGGTTGGCATGGGAGATCTGATTCAGTACATGAGTACTCATGCTGTTGTTACTTGTCCACTGGGACCGAGAGTGAGGACTTTTATCGGAAGACAGGTAGGTACCTACCTATGCATACCAACATCCCGACATAAGGTACTTACCGAAACTAACTTGAAGAACGTGAAGGACGCAACAAAGGCCTCGCCTAATGGCCTCCTCCCAAGTGTATCCAGCGACGCATCCACACTAATCGCTCTCTTCGCCGACAAAACCATCTCAGCACACGACATGACAGCCCTAATAGGCGCACACACAACCTCGAAACAATTCTTCGTCAACCTATCACAAACCGGAAAACCACAAGACTCCACCCCCGGAATCTGGGATGTGAACTTCTATAACGAGACTCTTCAGCCGAAAGCGTATCCGGGTACTTTTCGATTGGCTAGTGATCCGACGATCGCGGCGGATAGTAGGTGTAGTGATGAGTGGAATGCTTTTATTGGTGATCAGAGTCATTGGAATGAGGATTATGCTACTTCTTATGTTAGGTTGAGTTTGTTGGGTGTTAATGTTATTAATAATTTGACTGAGTGCTCTATGACTTTGCCGGCTGCTAGGACGAGTTTTCCGGGCTCTACTACGCCGCTTATTGATGGTTGATGGTTGATTTGGTTGGTTAAAATATGTTTTTACTGAGCGATCTGTAATATAATTGTAATTGTATATATAAATGAGAGCTATAATTCATAAACTTCTACTCTTGAGTAGATTGCCTTGATACTTAGGTAGATAGTATAGTGCACTACTCTATAACGCCCGTCTCAAATTCCTAATACACAGACAGGATCGGGTTTCGTATGGCTAACTCGGCTACCCTGTAAGACTTATAGCGACAACAGTTTGTAGCAGGACTTTCATGACAATAATTGATGTTATATAAGCATATTTCGTGTTATATGATTGAGATCCTAAACTCCTTGAATGTGTCTGCTAAGCTACCTCGCATATAACCATTGCTACTTTGCTCACTCACCCTCGCCTATTATCACCCACAGTCCCTGCAGAGTCTCTCCCAGGTCATCTCTCCTTTCCAAGTGTAAAAAACACTAAAACTCTACCCAATTATAATTCGTCTGCTCCAAGCGTGATTCCTGCCGTACAGGACTGTCCGAAATTTCAACTCCTATCAAGTAACCATCCGCATAACTAATGCTCTCATGCTAATTATTTCTAAGCTATGTTGCTATTAGCGTTTATACTTGCGCACACAATAGCTATCGGAGATATTCACTTCCGGATCTACTTTATTTTCTGGTTTTTCTGTAGTTCGTCCCATTTCCCTTGCCACTGTTTAAGTTCCAATCTAGTCATTTCAACTCGTTCGCTACTTGTAGGTGATACCCCTAAGACGGAAAGCTGTTCCAATGTTGATGAGGAATTATGTAAGTAGGGAAGCAGGGTGGGCGGAGGATTTTTCGACGAGCTAGAACTAAGAGGATTTGTGGTTAGTTATATCTTGCTAGTAGGTGTGAAGGTACTCGTACGTTTGGATGTTGGTTGAGGTTGCCGTAGTAGCAGAGTAGTGGCTGTGCGACATGCTGAGAGAATTCTGAGCGTAGTTGTGATTTTAGAAGAGAATGATGTTCCTTAATCAGAGGCCAGTTACTAAGTTGATCTTGGTCACTGTCAGAGAGTTAGTTATTTTATGGATTGTGCTTTTATGGCTGTGACTTTCTTTTTATCTTATTACCATTTTCTCAAGTCAAGCGTTTCATAGCTTTTATACTAAGATTCCGTACTCATAGGCACTCTCTAATGGGATTGTGTCCATCTATTCTTCGCTCCATCTTCAATCATATCCACAAAGGTTATTGGCACACCACTGCGCTCTCAATTCTACTGCGAGGAAGGTTCAAGTGAACACCGACTTCGGGAATTCCTTGTATCTACGGCCATAACTCTAGAAGGCAGTGGTTAAACACGATTTGTCCTGTCACGACTGCTCATTGGATTCGCTTTGCTGCCCTCTCACATCACGTTATGATCGCAGCCGTGTCCGACTGAACACGGTCGTGTTCAACACTCAAAAACACCCCGCAGATTGGGGGCCAAACGTAATACCAGTACCCGACTGTGTGTTCATGCTGTAAGATAGCGATGTTGATTGGCTGTTCAACAGGAACTCAGTACTAATCAGCGTATAAATACGTGATGACGCGGGGGGCAGCCTACTACTGACGAGGCTCTGAGGCAGTGTTCGACTTCTTCATAAGATTCAGATCATACTGCTTTTTCCCATATCCTTTGTCCACTTCACAACATCTTGACATTACTGTTTTGCGATCACTGGTAGAATGGATCATCAGTCGCAGGATGGAAATTCAGTGAACATATTGACTCTCGGTATGTGAATCTCGCGCTCCAGAATGGCACAAATACTAACCTTGCCTGGTCATACTCAGATGGGGGAGGCGTTAGAGGTTATGTCAGCCTTGTGATGTTGAAGAGTTTAATGAAGACAATAAGTGAAGTGGAAGCTACTCATCCAGAGACACGCCAGTCGAACCACAACAAGCCTTTTGAACACGACAATAGTATGCGAAAACCTGCTCAGACACGGCCTGTGAGGAAGATTCGGAGGCTTGACCAGACTAAGGGAAGTTCTGCAGAGGTAGCATCACATCTTGGTGATCAGAATCTTTCATCAGTCGGAGGTAGTGAGGAAATGACTGTCTGCAACGGCTCCATTGATGACACAGCATCATCATCAGCGACGTCAATTTCATGTTTCTCGGCCTCAGAAACCCAAAGCTCCCACACTTCTACAGCGAACTCCATATACCTCCAAGACTCTAAGGCAGACAGCGCTCACGGAGGTGGGGAAGCTTTGTTTATAAACCATCAGGTGGCGTTGCCTCCCCGTCCTTGCGACTACTTTGACTCAATCATTGGTACTAGCACTGAGTAAGTGCTCACCATCTCCTTACCCATTATGTAGATCAATGAGTCAAATTCATGCTAACTATCCATAGGCTGCTTGCCACAATGCTGGGTACGGTGAGGATGAGTGCAGACGAATGCCTTGAGAGCTATGCTCCTCTCATGACGATGAAGCCTCTGGATCTGAAAAATCTCTTCAGTCATGAGACCTCGATTCAGATGACAATGAATTATCCACCAGGAAAAGATTGGCAGTGCAATTGGCCGTCATTGAAGAAGGGCACTTGTGACCACTCGATAGCGAACTTCAAATTCAATGAGTAAGCGAAATTCTTAATGATTGCTGATCTTGACAAGTCCATCACTAACTATGAAATTGCTATATCAGGGGAAGCTTTGATACTCATCTAAGCCAATCTCCTTGCTTGATTGTTCATGCAATGAAAGATAAGGACCAGGAGATGTCAAATACAGCCGGAGAATGGTTGAAAAAATTACTCAAATCGAAACAGTCTACCCAACATCCCCACAAGTCTTCTGGTTCACCAGGATTTTTGGAACCCTTGCAACTGAACGATAATGGCACCGTTAGCGGAGGAGTCTATGGTGGCACAATCCATTCTCTATATGCGGCAGCGATCACGGTACAGAGTTCTGCCACAAACAATCACAAGCGGTCGCATGACCCAATCTTTCTGATGATGAAAGTTAGAACACCTCGAGCATATCACAAAGAGAATAACGACGCCATTGAAGGGGGAACATTTGACCAGATCAAACAACATGGTATCCGTTTAAGCAAAGAGAGTAGCAGTGGCTCAGACAAAGTCGAAAAGTGGCTGAAGACTCAATCGCCAGACGATGAAGATATATATTATAAGCTCGACGGCGGGGAGAAGCTACGTAACATTGGACCTAACTATCGTGGGTCGCTTGAGTCGCTTAAGAGTGCAATTCTCGAGTATCTTGCATTGGAGGAGGTTCGAAAAGAACTTAAGTCTTGTGCCTTGTCTCTTGTGAAAAGCAGACGTGACAAGCTTCATCAAAGCTGGGCTCGACAAGAGCTCAGAGCCCAGAACTCGAGGCAACGTGTTAGCTCCTTGAGCGAAGAGCAGCACAGTAGTAAGTAGCATCCCTGTGTTATTTTGGCCACATCACCAAATTGCTTTACGACTGACAACCTTCTTCCAGAAAAGTTTAGACCCAAGTGTGACGCGCGAAATTTAGAGTGCAGACACCAAAACCACCACGAGATGATGCCAATGAAAGTTGAAAAAGTCCATATTAATACTTCAATACTTCCCAATGGATGCTGCCCGTCTGAGCACCTGCATGAAGCAATAGATCAACTTCATGTTAGCTCCAACCCTTCTCTAGCAGCTTCTAAGCCTGACATCTCGGAATATGTATCTCAGCTCCCTCTGAGTTGTGAGCAGTTTGGTCTAGCGAATATTGATATGATCGCGGGAGAACGGTTGACGTCAAGCCCAAGTGAAGCTCCGTTCGAGAAAGGGGCAAGTTCTGTTGCGAAGGATTCTTCAAACGACAAGGACTTTCTCGCCAGCAATACTACGGAAAAAGAAGATAGAGACACAGGCCTAGACATTTCATGTCACAGTAAAGCTGCAATAGCGACACCGATGGCATATGCGAACAGTGACGCGCAGCAGATTTCCAAGAACGACAACGCCACTGACTACCTCGACGCAAAAATGTCCACCTCAGCAGATACGGAAGATGATGATAGCATCACCGATGAATCGTTCCTCTCGCAATCTGATGACTCTTTAGAGAGTCATGATCTCGAAGACGGCCATCCATACCTACATGCCAAAGATTCGATCCTGCAGGAGATCCTGAAAACATACAATGAATGGCAAAAGACATCATACGCTGGAGATTCGGTGTCAGGAAATTCTTCAGCGTCGCAATTAAATTCATCTGGTACTAATGACGCCACCGGAAGATCTGGAAAACGCAAGAGGAGCTCTGATGATGACTCGGGCTTAGGAGACGACGCATCTTCGAACATCACAAAGTCTCTAAAACAACCATGTATCAGTCCCGCTGGTCGATCATTCGCATGCCCTTTTTGTAAAAAGGACCCGAATCGGTACCGGGAGTGCTATAGCTACAAATTGTCGAGAATTGGAGATGTCAAACAGCATTTACAAAGACGCCACCCTTACCCCATATACTGCCCAACATGTATGGCTGAGTTTAAGGATGAAACTGAACGAGACAACCACAGCAGGCTGAGAACATGCCTTCTCAGTGACGTAGTGGAGCATGACGGTATTACAGAATCACAGAAGAGAAAGCTCAGCAAAAAAAATACCTGCGAACCTGCCAGATGAACAGCAGTGGTACAAAGTCTGGGATATACTCTTTCCGGGAAGACCTCGGCCTACCTCAGTCTACATCGATCATACTATTGACTTGGGTGTCCAACGTTTTCGAGATTTTATGGAAGATCGAGGACCAATGATCATTGGTGCTCATCTTGATCCATACATTAGCTTAGATATTGGAAGTGCTGAAGCAGACAGAGTCACTCTCAGAAATCAGATTATGAGAGAAGCCATTCAGCGATTCATCCAAGAATGGGACACTGAGAATGACAACGCCCAGGAACTAATGAAGACCGACTCGAATTCTTCCAGCATCAGTCGAGATATCAGCAGCAGCACAGTGCTTGGTAGTGATAATTCGACTGGATCAGCTCTTCATCAAAGCGTTCCCCACGATACTCATTCAATGAATATTCCAAACCCGGACGTAGAGCCATATCCACTGGACCTAATTGCTAATCAACTACTTGATCCACACACTAGTGGTTCAGCTGGACCTTCAACTGGTCAGGTTCGCAATTCGCTAGATACAACAGATATCTCCTTAATGAACTCGACTTCAGACATAAGCTTCGAATCTGAGAATAGCAATTTTGACTTTGAGGATTTATTGTGGTCGGAGCCGAATCTTGGGGAAGCTTCAGCACTGGCATATGAGAAGATATACGATGGGGGAGATGGGGAAACGGATGGAAATCCATTTTTTGCCCAGGCTAGCACTAGAATGTGACGGGTCCTAGGTGATAATGAAGTGTATTAAAATAGTTGTAGGTAGACCTTTGAAATATTAATTCTTTTTATATAGTAGGCGATGGGTCTAGAGAATAAAGTATAATATAATTATAAAGACCATGCCTTACCCGGAAGGTGTGTATAGGCTGTCGAACTTCGTGTATCCTACGTTCTTGATGAATGTCTGCATCCACGGACCCTGTGTCTTTGCCTCCGCAAGCTCCCAGTAGAGCTTCGCATGCGCCTCTCCGTCGACCTTGAAAATGGCCGTCCCGTCCGCTTTCCGTTCGTCAGCATAATAGAACCTACAAACTGTTAGTCCCTCGACCAACGCATTCAAGGACGGCGAGGATGGCATACTTGAATCCTCGGTCTTTGTATGCAGCCGCAGCAGCCATCATCATGTGTGCGGATGCCGACTTCCCAGCGCCCGCGTCCATAAACGACGGGAGGACTGCGACGTTCAGGATATTTCCCGTAAAGAAGAAGGTTCTTGCTGCATGGGCAGGGAGCTCCGCGAAGCCGAGGGCGGCTTGTTGCGCTGCGACAAAAGCACTGGTGGTGTTGATGGTCATGTCTCGGTTGAAAGCAGCCAACGGGATCGCGAAGGGGTCATTGGGAGGAGAGAGCGTCCCGGCGGAGGCTATGTACGAACCCTCACCTTAGCAGGCATTCGGGCCAGAGTACGAGTAGTCCTTCTTCGGTGCGGCGACTTAGTTATTATTACTTACCATTATAAACGACTACGCTTGGGATACCCAACACTTCTTTCACTCGTGTAAAAGCATTGACAACATCGTCAGGGTTGGCGAAGTCACTCGTAATGTTCAGTTGATTGTCCGTGCTGTCTGCCTCCCTCAGTGACCGGGCTGCGAGGGCAACCTTGTAGCCTTTCGCGGCAAAGGTGCGAGCGATTGCCTGGCCGATATTGGGCCCTGCGCCGAGGATGAGGATGACGGAAGACGTGCCAGCCATGATTATATAAGTGTAGGGAGAAGAAGTTAGGCGTATATACCGTCAAGCAAGAAGCCTTTGCTTACTTACTATATAGACTGAAAAGAGGGCGGCTAACACTGTATTTGTCACAGGATTCGGAGTCGGAGATAATTCTGCTAGTACTCGTAGTATTTATAATAGATCTTATTACATCTCCGACTACTTCTGCTATATCCGACAGCTACTATATGTACAGTAATACAACTACATAATCTCCAGGTATCCACTAGGTACTTATTAAGGTAGATTTATGTACCGTATAAATTAGTTTATAAGATATTATTTTAATTAGGCTAATATCTCTTTGATTTTTATCTTAGAAGATAAGTATAATTAAATAACTAGAATCTTTACAAATTATTTAAGATGAAAGTATTTAAAAGATATTACAATAGATGTAATTACAATTATTATATTTATAGTATAGTATAGAATTAAGGATATTTAGACTAGACTTAATACTTAAAAATTAGACCTTATACTTATTTCTTCACTAGCTTTAAAAATCTTTGTTACCCCTTCTTAATGAAATAAACCTATATTAGCTTCTATAGAACACTATATATTCAATTGAAGTAGATAAGCAAATTCACAAGAACTGAACGCTGTTCTTATCTTGACAAATACAGATTGCAAGAGGTACTGTTATACAAGTGTTACTCTTCTTAGTCAGCCATGACCTTTTCCATCCACGGATATACTGAGGAGTTCGCAGCTGGATAACCCATGTGCAAAGCATTAGGGAAGTAGCTGTTGTTTTGTATTAGTTACGAATCTTCACTAGGCCTAGGCTGACGTACCTTGCTTCCCTGGGAAGCCCCTTTTCAGACAAAAGCATCGAGTCCTCAATTGGCATCAAACCGTCATCATTTCCCTGAAGGCTAAGTTAATGCTGCAGAATGTGAGAGTGCGCCATCTTGACCTACGTTAACCATAAGCAGCTTTGTTGGTGGATTATTAATAATTCCATTCTCGAGCAACGAGAACTTCTTCTGAGCACCTTCCTTAAACTCTTCGAATGTTTTATAGCCATGCTTTATAGATATTGCAGGTCCAAGGCTAAGTCTGTTAGTATGTTCGTTAAACTCTTCGAGGGTCTCACGTACGGAAAAGGATACTCATGCCCATCAGCCTTCTCAATCCAGTCCCTTCCGAAAAAGTAATGCACTCCGGCACCCTGAGCAACAACACCTCTGAGTCGATCCTTGTGCGTATGAGCAATTCTCACAGCATAATAACCACCACAACTTAAGCCCCAAACCATGACCTTCTTCATATCGAACTGTCCAGAGCTTTCCATCCAATCCAGAACACTTGTCCAAAGGCGGTCAGGGCTTTCTGGGTCGCTTGGGTCAGCAGGCGAGTCTGCAGTGCCTGGAACCTCAGCGATTACAGCCGCCCATCCGCGCGCCAGAAACTCATCGGTACGTTGTGTATTATCAGGATCAGGCCGGTACCCATCTAATCCAGTTATGAGAAGCACTGCCGGTACTTTTTCTCCATTGATACCAGCCTTTGGTAAACGGACATAGACTGGGATCTCAGCTCGATCGCTACCTTTCTTCTCAGTAAAAGGGATGATCAACTCTTTTGTCGGCTCTTCCCAGTTACCGGCTGCTTTCAGGTAGACTTTCTTTTGTGCTTCCCAAGCCTTCCACTTGGAGTCGGAGTTCACGGACGGAAAGGCAGTAATGTAAGGGAAACGAGCTATGCGGTAGAGACATGCAGCACGGAGGTATAGCTCGGAGGATAGTTGCGTGTTCTTGGCAGCGAAAGCCTCGTCCCCTTGTGCGGTGAGTTTCTCAGCGATGGGGAAGAACGCTTCGGTGTAAGCATCGCCATAACCGTCGTTGATATTGTTCTGCTGCCATTTTAGCAAATTTCTTTACGAAGTTCCCAATTGAGGCATCTACAGCGATCAGGTTCTCGAAGACAGGCTCGAAATCCTCGAATTTCCCATCGTGGAAAGGATATACGCTTATTGTACACTGGCGTCTCTTGTCAGTTGTCTCTCGTCGTGCTTAGTTGCTTGGCTTGTATCATACGGGGAATTTCCATTTTGTTTCCCAAAGCGCTTTGATTCCATCATGATGAGGCATCCGGTTATCAAATTTGTCCCCCAAGAGCCATTGCTTTCTATCACCCATATTGATGGAAATTGATCAGGCACGTACTGAATTCTGTTTTTCTTTTCACGAAGATGATTTTTGAGCAAGAAATCGCTTCCGCAGAGTTGTTTTTTTTTTTTCTGCATCTCACCCCGTGATGACGTTCCTCAGAGCAACTATAAAACATGTTACACACAGACATCATTGGTGGCATGCCGACGACTCTAGTAAGCTGCCGATGCGAGCGCGAGCTCTCGGGACTATTGAATCGGCGTTCGGACGACCTTCGTGCGGTAACATAGCGTGGTAATGTATGCGATATGACAGGCTTTCGCTCTTTCGGTCTTCCGGGGATGCAGCTGACTTATTTCCTAGTGTTTACGCCGTATGATTCTTGCATGTGAATTGGGCTTGTGTGGCGGGATATCGTTTATTTCGAAACCAAATTTATCTATGGAGGGGATCTGTTCGCGAGCACGGGAACTTCATTTGGGTTAGCTGGTGGTTGAGCTGAGATGGGACAATTGATGAGGAAATTACCTGTGCTACAAAAACAATATTACTCGCTGCTGAAGCAGGTATGGAAGGTCATGTTTAGAAAGGGAAGTTTGTGTAGTGTGATGAGAATGGTGAGGAGCCGAAGAAAATATTGTGTCGTTTAAATCAAATGATCCTTAACTGGGATTACCGAGGACCTCTGGTCTAGATAAGTAAACCACAATGGAAAGCCCTACGCGTTCAACACTCAGGGGGTCTCTTCCACAACGACTCTTTTCCGACTAAATTATAGTAAGAAAAATATACGAAAACAGACTCGAAACTTCTCTCGATAAGAAAAGAATAGAGGTTAACCCCAAACCCGCGGTTTGTTAGGTCACGTGCCGCAACTACAAACTTGCTGTCTTAGTTCGAAGCAGATATACGTACCTCGAGTACCGGTGAGCATCCCATTACGGGAACTGTGGAACCATTCAGAGAGAGCAAGACTGAGAAAGTCAGTAGAATTGACTTCGCAGTGACTGGTCGTCGTCAGTTACTGTTTGATCCCTCCGTTTGATGTTCTCTAAGCGACAATGGAGCACAGAACCTCAAGGTAAGCGAGCATCGAGCCTGTTTCAACATCATCTGAACTATGGGCATTATAATGCAAATCCAGCCTTACACTCTTTTTTCAGATCTTCAGGATTCTCAGAGATCATCATCTGAGAATTTAATTCGTCAGTTCTAATCCCTTAAGGTATTTTTGTATATGTTCTTGGCCTTCGGACTGATCCGGCATATTGATCTACGTCGCGTTACTCTCCCGTCTCCCAAAAAGGGAGGAAATATCAGTAAAGCGTTCCGGTTTAGGTCTCTCAAGCTACCTTTGTAGCCTCCTTTGGTAAGCATCATGAACTCGTAATTGATCTTCGGATTTCAGATCTGAAGTTCAGATGGATGAGCCGCGTCTTCACTCACATCGATTGACATCGTCCATATGGGATGAAGTAAAA
This sequence comes from Pezicula neosporulosa, assembly GCA_009805495.1. NCBI lineage: Eukaryota > Fungi > Ascomycota > Leotiomycetes > Helotiales > Dermateaceae > Pezicula > Pezicula neosporulosa. The sequence continues at coordinate 127,729 of SELE01000028.1, forward strand.
CAGCTCTAAGTATTTTGAGTATCTTTCGCCACAAATGCTTTGTATCGTGTCAAAGAAGGTGACGTTAAACCTCCACTCTCGAATGGCAACATCGTTCCAGAACATCTGGACCCTTGTGTTTGCAATTGAATGCATGCTTCAACTCTACATTCAAGCATACACACAAGGTGAGGCAATTCACATATATAAGGCTTGCTTTGTACCAGTACTTCATCTCATCATCATCAGCTTCAGCATCATCTTCTTCATCCTCTTCCAGCTTCGCCTTCTCTTCACTCTACAGCCGGTCTGTTAATTGCCCATCAATAATCATTTACTACTTTCTTTATTGACACTTCAATTCATTCTTATATTTTCTACCAATACCAAGATCTTCAATCTCACCAAATTCAAAATGCAATTCTCAGCAGCTCTTATCTTCGCTCTCAGCGCAATCTCAGTTTCGGCATCTCCACTCCCCGCAGACTTCTCATCCGATTTGGTTGTTCGCGTAGACCCCGCATCCAACAATGGCGGAACTTCTGGCGCTGGTGCGGCAGCCGGAGTAAGTCAATCACTGATACTCCTTCCTTTAATATACCGCTTTTCTAACCTAATAAAAGGCTGCAGCTTCAGGAAAGAATGATCCAGCATCTAACAACGGCGGAACTGCTGGAGCTGGAGCCGGTGCCGGACGTGCTGCAGCGAACCAAAGAGATATCTCTGAGCTTGTAGTTCGTGTTGATCCCGCCTCCAACAACGGTGGAACTTCTGGCAATGGAGCAGCAGCTGGAGTAAGTCCTTATTCCTTCAACTTCAGTCTAGAAATTCCTTTATTCTCTTTACATAACCAGTACTAACGATATACGCAGGCAGCAGCATCTGGAAAGAATGATCCCGCTTCTAACAACGGCGGAACAGCCGGAGCCGGAGCTGGTGCTGGGGTAAGTCATTCGATTATCCGCTATGTGGCTAGTATACTGACTATTTCACAGCGCGCTGCTGCCAACCCACGAGACTTGGAGACTCGTGTAAACCCAGCTTCAAACAATGGTGGAACTTCTGGAGCTGGAGCTGCCGCTGGCGTATGTTCATATCTCTTCTATCTCTTAGAGACTTTACTTTCTTCATAATAAATACTAATCAACTCCCAGGCCGCAGCTTCAGGCAAAAACGATCCCGCATCAAACAATGGTGGAACCTCAGGAGCTGGAGCCGGAGCTGGCAGAGCAGCTGCAAATCAACGGGATCTGACTTCTGAGCTCATTACTCGAGTTGATCCAGCCTCCAACAACGGCGGAACTTCTGGCCCTGGTGCTGCTGCAGGTGTGAGTATTCACTTTCACTTCCGAGAAGAAGTACCTCTAAATTGTGACTAATATGAATTAGGCCGCTGCTTCTGGAAAGAATGACCCTGCTACCAACAATGGTGGAACTTCTGGCGCTGGAGCCGCAGCTGGAGCTGCCCGCCGCTCGCAAGGAAACGAACTAATGTATTGTAATGAATAACTGTATACAACGCATAGTATTGAAGTCGGGATTGATAATGTCCGATACATAGGGCCTCTTGGAATCTTTGATGAATGACGAAGAATAGGTCCGGCACCTTAACGAAGAGGTCCGGAATCTTGGTTGGAAAAAGTCTAGAGTTGGAGAGAGACATTCTTGGGAATAGTGGCGCTTAGAAGTTGCATAGCAGTGGAGTTATCTCATTGTTGGATTGGAGTTTGAGAAAAGGTCTATATAGATGAAATTCAAAACGAATTTCAGGGATATTATCTTCATCGTCTTTCCCTTTCTCTAGAGCCTGTCAATACTTTCTTCGCTCAAACTCGTCGTTTACTTACTTTAGTCTATTTCTTATATAAGTAACTTCATTCATGCCCTTGAAGCCACCATATATTTACCTTCGCCTTGGCTAGGTACCTCACGTATCTAAGCTCTCTACTAGAGGTCAGAATGGGCTCCTGTATCTATGGGTAAATCTAACCCAACCTAGCTCATGCAATCTTGGCAGGTAGCTTATCGGTCTTTAGGTTAGCTCGTTGGTACCTATTAGGTCCTTGGCATTATGCCTAGGTTTTTATATTTTTGAGTTAACCTTGGGCGCTCGATAGGTACTTATCCTGCACTCTAACTCTACTCTCTGCAATTAATTGTATGGCTTTCAGATGCGTTGAAAATGTATATTTTTAGAGCTCGAGATGGGGCCCTATTCCGACCTCTAGATATTTTGCACAGAAACAAGATAAGAGACCCGAAAAGTACGGATACGTTCCAACAGTAGCATGCATAGCTTGTCGAAAAGCAAATCTTCAAGTCAGACTTTGTTGACAGAGAGGATCTTTGTGATTTGGTTGAAAAATAAGAAAAGCATTACATCATTGCTAATCTAGGAACGAAACAGCAACCTGTAAGACATTGGTATAAAGAATAAGAAATGAAAAATAAAAGGAGGGAGGGTTGGGTACAAATAGGCTCTGGTCTCTTCCAGAACAAGCCTTAAGTTGCAGCTCTTTTTGCTAGTTCCTCTGAAAAGACTACATTGAAAAGTATACGCTCTTTGTCTTACTATTAGGGTTATATCTAGTTTATATACACGTTTGCGCGACAACTGGACACTTGTTGGGTTGGTTCCTCTGACACAGATTTTGACCTCTTACTGTTGTCCTTAAGTATGCATCTTCTACCTACCAGTAAAAATGATTTGTCTTAGAATTTAGTCAAGTAGGTGAATAAGTGAGCATAGAAACGTTTTAACACTCCAGCTAATATAGATTTCCCAACTTAGTCTGAAGCATGTGTATCAACTTTTTAGCAGGAAATTAATTCCTAAAATATTAACACTTAGAAATCAAGGAAGAGTTCTATTTTTCTGAAAGATATGGCTATTGTAAGCATTACGTTGTCTCTTAGAACATTGGGTACTACAAGCATCTTACTTGGTCAAGGAAGTTGGGACCAAGGAATATCGCAGTTATATTAAGTAGATCAACGTCTCGGTTATCGCCAATGGGGTTAAAGATTGCTAGGTTAAAAGTTTCAGTAAATCTCATCTTGGCAAGGCGGTAGAGCTTTAAGTCAACGTTTACAGGATATATCCAGGATGAAGAACCCAAAGGATGGGTAGCTGGCTACGTACGCGACCTGCTAAGCAGGTCATGGCTTTCATTTGGTCGGCAGCTACCAAAACTAGCGTATTCGGCTAAAGTACTGTAAACGGACGTCAACCTCTTCCTCCTCCACCAACACACTCCTGCCGCATCTTGCGATTAAGCCATGTTCGTCGTCTTCCGAGCCAACTCTCAATCCGCTTTCGATGACTCTCATGATAGCGACTATATAGTGGCGTCCCATTGCTCTCGGCGCCGACATCCCCATATGGACGATAGATCCTGGGTGAGTACTTTGCGCACAGCGAAGTTGCCAAATACATCCAACAAGCAGCCAGCAGGATGCATTGGCGATATTCCAGAGCTTACGATTTGTGCATAAGGTGGATGCAAATCGTCAACTGGACCCCCCTAAAAATACGAAAGCAAACTCGTTACAATTGAGATTGAACGAGCGACGAGTATCGCGCTACTGCCACGTACTATTTGCCTGCATTGAAGCTGAAAACACGCACTGCTGTTTTTAGCAACCCCAGGCCATGCTGAGAACGAAAATTTGAGATTCGATAAAGGCATTATTCCCCAAAGAAGCCGTGCAATCGTATGCCTCTCTTGCGAAGCAAGACGAATCAATTCTCAAAAACTATCCAGACCCATAACAGTAACCCAACGTACGGCAACTATTTACCGCTATGCCGTATATACCTTCACAGACCACGGAAAGTAGTTGGGATCTGATGCTTCCCAGATGACGGGGACGCGGTGTCTTTTGCTAGCTATGAGGTAAGAAAAAAAGGTTACATTTTTGTGCCTGCCCCCTAGAGCTAGCTATCTTGGGATGTCAACAATGAAAGTCAACTAACCGCCTGATAAAATTCAATGCGAAGGTATCTCATCTCATTACCGATGACCACGTTTTCAAATGCACGATCCAGCTCTAACTCAGCTACCATCTGTGGGGCGCCAGTATTCTGGTGTGAACCGTGTAATAGGGATCACAAAGTACACCAAGCGCTCAGCAACAACTACCCCTTTAACAAGCTAGTCGTTTAAGCTTTGAGCAACAAGCAAACCTGGTGAGACCAATATTATGTGTCTTCGCAGTTGCTGGGATCAGTCGGAAAAGACCAGACTCTCGTAGTCGAACTGTCGAATCCAGAAAGAAGCTCAGATTCGAGAATGGATCCTTCTTGAATCAATATCTCTTTCCCGGCGGCTCTGATGTCGGTGACATTCGTACGATTTCAATATCTGACTTCACAGCACGCCATGTGTCGAACGTGCACACTTTATCGCGGTGGCGATGCGACCCGTTTTCGGGTTGCCATGAACCTTGAGGACTGAGAGCCCGGGAAAGACTAGCACGGGTATCAGAGCAGCTTGTTCATCGGTTAATACTGTACTCAGTAATCAGTACGCACAGTCGCTATATTTGGAGGTTCTTAATGCATTGGGCGGAAGACCCAGAAATGGCCCTTCCGCCATAAGTCAAAACGACACAAAACATACAGCTGGCTGGTGGGTGGAGTAGCAAAGACTCGTACGGCACATCTTGCAAGTCGTCCCGGTATTAACTTGCACAATTACCGAGCGGATGTCTTCATCTTGGCCCGATTAACAGCCGGCAGTTCCAGGTTCATCCCATGCAAACACGTTTTCCGATGATCTTATCTGGTTTAGCGATCTATCGGAGATTAAAATCAAAGCACATTTTCAGATGTCTTTGGCGATTTGTAGCCGATGGCATCGGATCTGGCTCCATTATGGACATGGACTACCATAATGCCCTTGGTCAGCACATGGCTACTCGAGTAGGACACCAAATAACCCTTCTCGAATCGCGGATGTAGTTCCCAGGCTCGAGGAACACCACGTGGAGTTAGAACTCTAGACCGTTTACAGTACGGAGATGGTCAAGGGGTAAGTGGATTGGGCTCAGACAAGTCCATTTTCCTAGAGATCTTGTCACCTTGGCAAAGTAGTATATATATTATATCCACGGTACGTCCACACTTTCCTCTTCACCATCCAACTTGATCATCCAACTACCCACATTCCTTTTTCAGGTTCTTCACTTCACCATGCGTTTCCAAACCCTCCTTCCATTCGTTGGCCTTGCTGCTGCCCTCCCAGCAACAGGATCCTCAAAGGGCCTAGCCAAGCGGGATACAAACACGACCATTGTCATTTCTCCCGGTGCATGGCTCCTCGAAGAGCAATGGGATTCTTTCCGTGCTCAACTGTCTGATGCCGGCTACACTTCCCAGGTCGTATCTCACTTGTCTGTCGGAGTCAACTCATCGGCCGGCCTTGCCGAGGACACTGCACATCTCCAAGCTGCACTTGAGACGCTTGCTGATGAAGGCAAGGATATTGTCTTGTTCGGCCACTCATACGGTGGAGCTGTTATTTCCAGTGCCACCGAGGGCTTGGATTACGCTACCCGAGCAGCTGCAGGCAAGACCGGAGGTGTTCTTCTCAACGCCTACCTAGCTGCATTTGTTCTTCCATTAGGCGACAGCCTTTTGGACTTGCTTGGTGGCTCTCCACTTTACTGGATGGATGTTGAGGTAAGTCGCTTAATTTGTCCTTTCCACAATGACTCAATAACTGACTTTTATAAAGGGGGATATTGTCTACGCCAACGCCTCCGAGCAGGCATACGTCTTCTACAACAGCGACTCTGCTGCTGATGCTGCCACCTACATCCCCCAGAGCACCTGGACCTCATTGACCGCCTTCACTGAGGGCAACACTTACGAGCCATGGAACAACGGAGTTGCACAAGCCTACATCCACACTGAGCTCGACAACGCCCTGCCTTACTCCAACCAACTCGAGATGGCCGCTCTCCTACCAAACTCCTCATCTATCTACACATTGAACTCCGACCACTGCGCCTACCTGAGCTTCCCAGATGAGCTTTTGGTTATCTTTGAGGACATCGTTGCCGTTGCTGAAGCAAGCAAGGCTTAAATTTTGGTTAGTGTCAGGAGATCGATAGCCGTACTTGAGGGCTGTGCATGGGTGGGTGTGATGTACTACTTTATGAGCAACGAGGTTACGGAGGGTTCTATGCTGTTGACATCACTTAGAAAGATGCAGCTTTAACGAATGATACGCATTTGCTCCAGCTTGAGTTCCCCCTTTTATACATTATGTGATGATTGACAGCAGAAGATAAGAGGAGCAAAAAGCCACTCACTAGAAAGTCTGCTACCTATTTTTAGTGCTTGCGGGTCGCTTAAGTTTAATTGATTCACTTAACTCTAGTGGTCAACACCAGGCATATCACAGATGGGCTGTTATGTCGTTGAAATCTATGCCGCAGATAGATAGAAAAGCTCAATACGACTTGTATATCGAAGATCACTGTACGTGTACTCCAAAGTCCACTGTCATTGTATTTATTTAAGAAAAATCGGGAATAGTCCAAATAGGACCCGGGCGCCTGGAAGATGGAAATGCACCTACATTACAGTACATATTAACTTGTACCATATAGTCTTATAGCCTTCATAGCCCTTGCGAGTCCCTGTACTACTCCGCAAGTATATTTGTTGGCCAAGGTCGAAATGCGGAGCTACCGCCCTCGTACCTTTCGTACCCCCAAATCCTTACCCCGCACTTCTCGACGTCGCCGCATCGAGTACCATCAGTCCTTATCGTCTCTCATCTATGCATATTTCATATTGTACTTGTCAGAATCACTTCTATTGATGAAAACGTCGATTCTAAACCTCCTCTACGAACATGAACCGAAGGAGAGACGACGAGGACGAGGACGATGATCAAGGAGAAGAACAGTCGCAACCGCATCGGAAGGTTATAAAACGTATACGGCAGGCATGCACCAATTGCAGGTAGGCCACCGCTATTGCAGATATACTCAGATGACGCTGGACTCCTAACATACCGTCGCAAACAGACAAAAGAAAATCAGATGTTCTGGCGATCGTCCATGCAAACTGTGTAGGAAACTATCACAGTCATGCTCCTATCATGCTACCAGTCAGAGCGAACGGCCCCGGCGGATATCCTCAATATCGGTTGTGCGCCCTATCTGGCTAAACAATTGGCATGAATGCGTTTTCTGATATAGTATCAGGATGTTCAATCAAATCAATCTCTTCCCTTCCGGGTCTCAATGATCGAGTCAAAACTTGCGGAGCTAATAAGCTGCATTCAAGGGTAAGTCTTCGTTTTGGACACACTGGAACCTCCTTAAACAAAGGACATATTCACAAATACGTAGCTCTGCAAGCCAGTTGCCAAATATGGAGACGACAAATCAGTCTCCGCAGCAACTCGATCTAGATGGTGCGGATTTCGATAGCTATCATAGTGAAGCGAACAGCGGAGAGAAAGATGGTAGTGTGTTATACAAGGACGAAATGAACAGTATGTGTCGTTATCAAAACTGGCCCACTCTCTGCTAAAACATCGTTGGCAGATCCTGGATAACTATACCACCTCTGCCGGTGTTACAGGCAGCTGCCGATGTATACTTTCTGCACTGTCACAATCAACCGTACTCCTATTTCCACGAGGAGAGCTTTCGATTAAAGCTCGCCGAAGGTACTCTTCCCGAGTACCTAATATTCGCTTTTCTGGCTACTGCAGTTCGATTCTCTACCGATGAATATTTTCAGAACAAGCAGAATGTAGCTAGAGATGACTTTGCTACAGCGTCTTGGAAAGCCATTGTTACCCAACAACTTACCCAAGAGGATGGAATGGATCTCCAAGTCGTTCAAGCGGCAAATCTGTTGGCGATCATAGATTTCACGGGTAATCAGATCTCATCACTATCATGACACTTAACTAGGACTGACTAGGAATTAGAAAGTAGGCTCCGACTAGCTTGGATGAAAATCGGACTCGCGGTGCGGATCGCGCAAGACTTGCGGCTGATGCACGAACCTAGCTCTGATATAAGCTATATCGAGCAGGAAGAGCGTCGTAGGATATTTTGGTCTGTGTATCTCTTGGATAAACTAGTGTCTTGTGGGAGGTCGCGTCCTCCTGGGATTCTTAATGCAGGTAAACAATTTAACCCTACGAGTTCGCGTGGCTCTGATTTATAACTTTTTGATAGATTGTCGAGTCTTACTACCTTGCGATGAGTCCACGTTTCGACAGGGACTCCAGCAGAAGTCTCAGACTATCGACAAACTGTTGGATGAGAGTGCTAGTTTATCGGAACAACCAAGTACCTTTGCACTCGCTATCTTGATGGCAAGTATCTTGGGCTCTTGTGCCCGATACAGCTTGCACGAGAGTAGCGCAGATGAGACCTACCCTCCCTGGGACTCAAGATCTGAATTTGCACGCATAACTTCTTCATTAGTGTGCTTTGAGTCTTACGCAGATCCTTCGGAGGGTGCACTAGCAGCAAAGATTTCTCACAGTTTCACAGTCAGCGAAATGGTTGACAACCAGCAGGCAGGTCACCTGGTTTTCGCACACACTCTATGGCATATATCACATTGCTTACTTCACCACCCATTTCTACTACGAAAACGACTCGAGAAATTTTCTAGGAATGCCCCAAGCAGTTTTTTTGTCAACGGCATTTCGTACTTGCGTTAAGCACGCAGGAATGTTATCTAGTGTGTTGCAAGAGGCCATCCACAGCAATTGTCTGGTTGAGACGTCATTCTATTCCTATTGTCTCACAGTTTCGGGTACTGTCCATTGCCTATTTCTAAACAGCGCCGATGATGCAGTCCGTGAGTCCTCAAATCGATATTTAGAGATCAACCTCGGTATTTTGAGTCAGTTATCACGATATTGGAACCATGCAACGCTGATGGTAAGTACAATTTGCTGGCCATTTGAGTAATGTTCTAATTATCTACAAGGCTGCTGGCTTGACGAAGTTCCGGACAAAAGTATCTCGGTACAATCAATTGATCCTCCCGGTGGCACCTATAGATGACGGTCTCAGTATTACTGATATTGAGGATATCTGGTCACTTGTTGACTATGGCCTAATGTCAAAAGCTGCTGCATCGGCCATCGACTATTCCAGGGCACCAGTGACGGAATGGAGCCCATCGACCTGGCTAGATACTGGTGATGGACCAGACACGAACATGTTTGGGAGCTCTATGGTCACTGGAGATGATGGTATGGCTGGGCATAACTATATGGCGGATAGTTTTAATACGATCGGTCAAGATTTCTCGGAACAAGGCTTGACTCAGGCCTCGGATTTGGATGTAATATTATAATTCCACAGTTACGACGTAATCTCTGAATTTGGGAAAGATTTGTACGTAAATATCGAATGTGCATTACTTCCAGTGTTAGTGGATTGCGCTCCGCTACGAACCCGCGAGTCCCGGCTTGAACCGGACCGCTGAACCGTGGAAATCAAGCAGTAACTACAAGCAGACCATTTACAGCGTCAACGCCAATATGAAGTAAAATTATGTCAATCGTTTCCCGGTTCATTGACTAGCCGGTATCCAAGACTATGAGATTTCGGTCCGGCACCCTTGGGTTTTAGATATGCTTAGCGACGGCCACTAAGATGGATTTTGTGCTACAAGACAATCAAAGAAAACCCATATACTCATCCACATACTCTGTAATTTGAACATACTATTTAATATCTTGATCCAATTTATTCGCCTTACTAACTATTTCTCTCTCGATCTATTGTACGACTGGTACGACTGGTGCCCACACAATGCCAAGCTCGAATGGGAAAACAGCCCCGGAACAAGAGGAGTTTGTCGAAAGGCTCCATAGCACAAGCAGCGTCACCATATCTGCTGAGTTGTTCGAGAAGCTTTATTTGTCCCCTCCGAACAAAGTGAAAGGGGATCTTCGGAGTACATTTGCTAATCCCACGCCATTGTAAGTTACTAAATTAGTACTATAGAAGATAATTCAGCGTCAATGCGGGATATCTTTTTTAACATCTAATTAGAGCTTTAGCTGGCTTTTTACTTAGCTTGACACCTTTAAGTTGCGATCTATTGGGATGGAGGGGGGCAGGAGGCAGTGGAGCAGCTACCGTGTAAGCCTCACCTGTGTAGACCGTAGGCAGCATTGCGATCTACAGGCTATGATTACGCGAATAAACTCAAGCTAATATAACTATAAACTAGAGGAGCGTACTTCTTCGAAGGTGGTCTAATGATGGTATTATCCGGTATATTGGAATATTTCCTGGGGAACACTTTCCCATTCGTTGTATTCTGCTCATTTGGTGGTACGTACAGTGCTTTGAACCCAAAAACCACACAGTCTCGTCTCCAAATTGATCGATCATACCAGGCTTCTATCTCTCCTTCGGAGCGACTCTCGTACCCTATTTCAACGCTTCGGCTGCTTATGCCACAAACCCAGGATCAGCAGCTTCTATTGCATCGGCAGCTACATCTAAGGGCTTTACAGCATCATTTGGATATTATCTACTTTCTATGACGCTTCTATGTATGGTTTTTCTTATCTGCTCGATGAGGACGAATCTAGTCTTCTTTCTTATCTTCCTCTCCATAACTCCTGCTTTTGGGTTCCTCACTGGGGCTTACTGGCAGATTGCGAATGGGAACGCAACCCTGGCCTTGAAATTGCAAAAGGTATGTGTTATTTCTCATGTTTTAAATAAGACACAGATATGAACCGATCTGTTTTTTCCCTTACAATATTCAAAATCTTGAAGCTGATCTTTGGATAGGGTGGTGGTGGATGCGCTTTCACCACTGCCGTGCTCGGTTGGTATCTGTTCCTCGCGCAGATGATGGCCGTGATGAAATTTCGATATGAGCTACCTGTAGGTGACCTTGGACGCTTTTGGAATGCACAAAAAGAAAATTCCTCGAATCAGGATCCTGCTTGAGGTGCTATGAATAATCGTCGGTTTTTACTAATGCCTAGGCCAAAACCGACCGGGAATATCTGTGCTGAGGATTTTCTTTTCTTTTCTTTTGCTAACATTTGAAGATGCGAATAGCTAATTGTCAGGGAGGTTTGATGTAGCATGTTATGAAAAGAAATCTGTTGCCTTGTGCTAATTTGAAGTTTTTACTGTTATGTTGGTGGGCATTGATGTATTAACAATATATACCTATATTAACATATTCACGATGGATACTCGTGGATATTCGTGCTTTCATAAAGTATGTCGAGGATGAGTAGAATGCCCTTTTCAGTTCGCTTTCTATCATATAATTACTTCTTATCTTTACATACCTTATGAAATGGAAAAGACACTTTCACTTTCTGAAGACGTTTCTTTACTCTAATGAAAAATGAAAAAGGGAATGTTGTGAATGGTAGACAAAATCTGAAAGACAATTGTAAGTTCATACTTGGTGAAATGAGGTCTATTAAAGATGAAATGATACTCTCGGAGGTTTACAGTTTCGGCGCTGATCTACGTTGAGATGCGAGTCTTTCCCCGATCACTCTCAGTTTGTTCTTCTGAATCTTCCCGCTGCTTGTCTGCGGCATCTCATCACCAACATCCGGGTCGCCAAGCCAGAAAATATGAGTAGGAGTCTTGTGCCTGGCCAGCTTTTCTTGAACCCAATACCCTAGCTCGACAATTGAAGGGCGACGGTGCCCATCAAGTGCTTTTAAAAAAGCGCCAACGCTCTCGCCATATTTCACGTCGGAAATAGCAACAACACTTGCTTTGCAAATTGCTGGATGTTCCAAAAGCCGGTCTTCAATTTCAAGAGGATAGATGTTTTCGCCACCTAGTAAAAAATAGTAGGTTAGAAGGTATAACTTGACATCAAGATCCCATCTAATACTTTACCTCGGATAATAATGTCTTTGAGACGACCAGTGATGTAACAATATCCATCATCATCGAAACAAGCTTCGTCACCAGTATGCATCCACAGCACTCCGTCCTTATCTTTGATCATAACCTCATCTGTTTTCTTTTGGTTTTTCAAATATCCAGCCTGTAATAAGTATCCAGCTACGCACAACTCTCCACGCTCTCCGCGTAGTGCGATCTCACCATTCGGTCTGATTACCTTAGCCATGGTATGAGGTAGTAGTCTTCCCACAGTCGTAACTCGCTTTTCGAAAGGATCATCCGGTGAAGTCATGAAGCTTGCCGGGGATGTCTCTGTCATACCTAGGAGAATGTCAGTTATTGATATGTGATAAAATCAGAAAGCATCAAGATCAGTGTACCGTAAGTATTGGTAAGCTCTCGCATATTAAATTTCCTAAATATTTCCAACATCAATGATCTTGAGACAGGCGAACCTGCTGCAATTCCACCCCTTAGAAATATCTTGGATTTCAAGTTAGGTACTGACTCCGCCTCCGCAAGATTTGCAGCAAACATGGTGGGTACTCCATGCAGCATGGTACATTTCTCTTCGATGACTGCTTCTATACAACGCCGGGCGTCAAATGTCTCTGATGGAAATACAATCGAACTTCCGTGTGTAATAGCTGCTAAAGTCCCAAGTACTAGGCCGAAACAATGGAACAATGGCGGGGGACAGCACACTACATCGTGCTCCGTGAGTTTCATTCGACCCCCGATGAATTTTCCGTTATTGATGATATTGCTAATTTTAATTAGATAGCGGTGGTTATTTGAACTCTGAGTACCTACATGTGAGAAAGCTGCGCAGCTTTTGGATTTCCAGAAGTGCCACTTGTGAATTGGATATTGCATATATCCGTAGGTGTGACTTGACACACTGCCGTGTTTCTTACACTATCCGATATCTGCCTCTCTCCCCGAGAAAGAAATTGTTGATACGTGACTAGGTCATTCCTGCCCTCCCCAAGCAAAATGATGTGATTTAGATCTGGCAGCCGATTGTCTCTCGCGCATTGCACCAGCATGTTCAAGCAGGAGCGATTATCTCTAGTCCCGATCCTCAATGACGTGAAAATTACTTTTAGACCTACTCAACATTAGCATTCAGAAGACTCAAATATACTTAGACATACTAAGGAAACGGTCTAACCTGTTTGTGCAACAGCTCTCTGTAGTTCTTCGGGAGTATACCCTGTATTCAAAACAACAAGAACTGCACCGATCTGACCAGCTGCAAAGATCATAGTAATATACTCGCTACGATTCCCAGCAAGGACTCCAATACGGTCCCCATGACGAGTTCCAAGAGCTAGAAGTCCTTTTGCGGCCTTAGAAGCCTCTTTCTCGAGCTGAGAATATGTGAATCGCTTCCCCTGACCCCTACAAATAAAAAAGCATTCCGGTTTGGAAATCTAGCTGCTTGTAGTTTTTAAACATCTTCCCAGATCTATGTATAGTAATGGTGGGCTTTGAGGACCCGATAAAAGAGATAGTTTTGGGTTGGGTAAAGATTCTGGATCTTCGATTGTCGACATGATTAGGAGATGTTTTCTGTGAGTCTACTGTCTACTCTCTGTACTCTTTCATTTCCAGATATTAGCAGGCCGAAATGAGTTGACAAATGAGAACTTTCTTTTTTTTGGGTTTCAGTACTCGCCATCACGGTCCGAAGGTTGATGGCGGATGAAGGGTCATGACGGACCGTGTTACTTCGTACCCGACGGAATGAAAAGGTACCCCCGGACAGGAACATTTGACACTACGATGACACATGATCTCCATCTGAGTACCTCAATCAATTTCTACTAGAAAGTCTTCTTGCAGGCTTATACGGCATCCACAAAGAAACTCAAGTTTTAGAATGTTACTTCGATGAATTTGCAATCATAGCCGTTCCCCCCCCTCAAAAGCAAAGTTTGATTTTCAGCAAAATATTGCCAAAGACAACAGAAAATCTTGGGAAAAGGTCCTCACAAACCACCTTGAGGCTCTATAAATTGCGTACTTAGAAGGTACGGCGAGTTCTATTGAGAAATATCATAATCGCGGTCAACTCCGAGGTACATTGTTAGAACCTTAATGTATAGGTTTTCTCGAGTCATATGCCTTTTCGGGTCACAGTTTACTGGATTTCTCCTCGCCTGCGAGCCTTGTAGCAGGTATTGGTATAGTTAGGTAATTGATTCCTCAGTGGTCTAGCTTATAACTTAGATTTATTAATTGCATTTCTGAAAGTCTGAGGGATAAGTCGTATGATTTGTGTTATTCTAGATCATATCCTTACGCTTCATGGGGCGGCATGGAACGAATATACTAGTAAAGATGCAGTGAATCTCCTCCATCTATCATTGTGCTAAGTTTTGAAAATGAACAAATTCAGTTTCAAAACAGAATCGATTCACAGAAATAGCTATAGAAAATCAATTTCTACATATTGCATTGGTTCAAACGGTGGCTAATTCAACCTGTTAATTTTGCCAGTATTTATTGATTAGATCACCTTACAAGCTAGGGCTTTTCTCCCTCAACAAGTTCGAGTAATTCATAAAGGTGTACAGATATTCCGAGACCTTGTACAACAAGCACAGGCGGGCCTTGCATACGGCGTTGTTGTGTTTGGATCCTCTACAGCGAGTGGCGTTTACCATCCCGGACTCTCTGATTACACGATCTTTGTTCAAGATCAAGCAAAGATCATTCTAGGAGGGCTACTACTCATTAAAATGGCTACTGGCGAAGCTTCGGATGCTGAAGCACTTTGAGGTGGGAAGATTCACTCTATCTGGTTTATTTTGCATGTCTGCCAAGGAAACAGAGGGACAGTGAGTAACGGAGCCATAGTGGTGACCATTAAGAGTATGAAGATGGAGGAGAACATAGTCGCAGAGAAGGATGGCCTTTCGAAGGTGACACAGTCGACGACGAGGGAACAATTATCCATATAATTAGGTAAAAGTCATCCATATAATTAGGTAAAAGTCATAGCAAAAGAATCAAGATTTCAAAACTGAAAACGCTTTTTCTTTTTTGATTGATGGGCTAATTGAGATAATTCCAAGCATGCTGTAGATACCACAGATAGTCAGGGTGAATAAGACTTAGCACGATGAAATTACACCAAAAAAAAGAAGAAATCTTCATTCATTATTACTACCATACTAAGATCGGTTTCACTGTTACACCTTCTTCCATTTCATGCAAGGCCTGATTGAATTCGTTTGCCTGCTCGCAAACAAAGTTAAACTAGAAGCTCATTTGTAATGGTCGGCTAAGTACTTACTGGGAAGAATTTAATTAGCTTTTCAATTGGAAATATGCCTTGAATATACCACTGAATCATTTGAGGAATATACTGTCATGTCAATATTAGTTGGAACGTGAATCTCCTAGCTGTATCACTTCTAAAAATTGCAGTCCTGAGTAGCAGCAGTAGCATTACTTACGGTCTTGGGAAGAATCCCGCCTTCCATGCTACCCATGAATTGTTTGCCAGCCTGTGAAAAAAACATTATTAATCGGAACATCTGGTAGATACACGTAATAGGCTTACCACTAAGAAACTAATGAGATGCACAGGCAAGATTGCGTCCATAGGCGGGACACCGAGCAAAATCATTTTTCCACGATTTGCCGTGAATTGCATGCCGCTCTCAATGAGTACCGGGACTCCGGTTGCGTCGACTGTAATTGTAGTTCCAAGTCCTTTTGTGAGTTGACTTACTTTAACCTCTAAAGTTATATCTCCAAGCGTGGAAGTATTTATAACGTGCGTTGCCCCAAGACTTAGGGCCAGCTCAAGCCTGGCTGGGATACGATCAATGGCAATGATTGTGTGGCAATTTCGAATTTTGGCCCCCTTAAAATTATCAGCAAATTTTTTTCTCCATATTTCGTCTTTACTAAACTTTGGTTGAGATATTTAAATTAAGATACTAACCATGATGGCTGTTAAGCCTACTCCTCCCAGTCCAATGATAGCCACTCTGTCTACATCTGTCGCCGCTGCTAAATTCGTAACAGTCCCACAGCCAGTCTGGTGGCAGAAAAGTGTCAGTCCCAAGCTATTTAATAATAACGTAGCACATATGACGAATATGAAGGACCCCAAACCTGAAAGCCACAGCCTAAGGGAGCCAGAATCTTCAGCTCCTCCTGATTCTTGACAACATCTGATACAACTACGACCGATGTTTCTTTGACAATCGTTATGTTTGAAAAGCTTGATTGGCCAAAGAAAGATCCCGAAGCAGTATTTCCAGAGATTAGAGAGAACATGTTCGGCGTGCCCGTAAAATTGATCGGATTGAAATCATTGCAGTAACCAGGCTCTTTCCTCTTGCAGTTTTCACACGTAGCGCAGAAGGCGAATGAGAGAACAACGGCGTCTCCAGGACGAGCAGCAGTGACATTACATCCCGCTGCTTTCACGTAACCAGCTCCCTCATGACCGAGTACCTAATTTGATCATGGTTAAAACGTTAACTTGAGATACCATTAACATGCTTACTCGTGGATAAGGTGACAAAGGAAACCCAACGGCATTAGGAGGCAAATAACCACAGGTCAAGTCCGTATGGCAGATACCGCTGGCAACAAGTTCAATCAGGAGCTCGTCATCCTGCAGTGTTGGAAGTTGAACTTCTTCCATCTCCCACTGGCGTGCACCAGCTGCGGTGGGTTCATAGCAGACGATTGCTTTGGTCTTCATAGAAGCAGTTGCCATGATGTCGATATATCAGCAGGTTTGTATTTGATCTTAATAGTTAGGACCATTTCGAATGCTCTGCTTGATCATAAAAGTAGATGCCAATGACATTACCCCGGACCGTCGCGGGCGGCTCCTGCTGCTCTCCTGTATGAGTGCCTTCTGGGAGATCTCGACCCCACGATCACTAGTTACTGGAAAGTTCTCTTCTTCAAGACCTGGAATGCCAATTGCATTGCACTTCAACGTCTAAGCCTTTCGATGCTTGATTATAACTACCTAGCGTATTTTGAAATGAAAACGATTTGAGAACTTGATTACATTTAATACTATGTATCTATTCTTATGTACAAGTACTTCTCTATATATCTAGAAAAATTTAGAGACATTTATTTGCTATAAGACTATATTAAACAGGTTACGGTTTTTTGATGTTCTTCCCTTAAGCGAGGAATGGTTGTTTCTACGTGAGGATAAGCGAGGAGCGGGTGTACCTTTCCACCTTTCCCCAGCTTCCCCGCATGCGGTCCGAACGACCCGGGGTAAGTTTGAACCTCCACTTTCTTGGAGTCATATTTTTCGTACTCAGAGATTGGGTCATATATACTATCCACCCATACCATCTATCCATCCATCCCCGTGCCATTGAATGAAGCTTATCCTACAACCTCTCTCAGTATCATCATGGCTACACAGGTCAGTTATCCTACCCCATGTCAAGCATTATTTTCTTCTTACTAAGTGTACTAGACTATCACGGCACGGCAACAACTCCAATTACTAAGGTTCGTACCCAACAAGAAAAGCCAGTTGCAACTGGGGATTTTGGGTTCGGGCCCTGGACGATTGATGGTGAGTGTTTTCAGGTACTTGGACAATTACAAGCACAAGAGCTGACATAAAGTCATGCAAGATGTTCTCATCCCTCCATCTACTGGGCGTGGCATGGTGAAGAAGTATTATCAACGCCGTACACTGTACCAGTACGTGGCGCTCTGGTCGGTTGGAATTTGGGCCTTCCGAAGTCTGGAGAATCCACGATGGCGAGCGGCTGCGCTCGGCCTCCTCTTTCCTGGTGCTGGACTCACGGCTGTTGGCACTCTTCCTGCGGTCGTCTCTTTCATACTTACATTAATTTTGTTCCCTCTTAGCGTAAGTTGTGATTAAACTTTCCGTATTGACTTACTAACATACAGATAGTTTTTCTTGTGGTTTGCTATGGGTGGTTTGCTTTTCCCCTTGGCCGTATACTTTGGTTCCGCTGCCCTTGCTGCCGGTCTTTCCAGGAATCCTCTCGTCGAAATCGCTGGGATTGCTTGGCCCATGCTCACGGTCACTCTGATCTCCTGGTGCACGTATAATGCTTCATCCATCAATGCTTCTGGATACGCCAAGCAGCAAGAACGAAACAAATATCTGATCAAATCCGTTCAAGAACAGAAAGCTCGGGCTGTGCAGGCTGCTTCACCAGGCTCTCGGGAATTGGACTTGGCTACCCTTCGATTCGTCCAACACATGATTGAACGAGGATTGTCCAAGGACTATTCCATGCACGATGTGATCGACCAATTTCAAACTGGCGCTACCCGCTACCAACTCTACGGGGTTGTGAACGTATTAAGTCTATACCAATGCCACTATGCTCCTGGATTTCATGGTTATCTTTCTGAAGCATGTCGAAATGCAATCGAGAAGGCTTTGACGAAGAAAATCATGTCGTAAGTGCTACCTGATAATGTTTGAATTATATTCTCTTATTATCATTAGGTATTGGAAATGGGAGTCGATCTTTGGCAAATTTACCCTCAGCGATTTTGATCCAATTAAGAAAGACAATATTGTGAGTTCGACGCAGATATTTGTGGTGTGAATGAAATGTTTCGAATATCTCTCTAACCAGAATTTTAGATGGTGACTGGCTACTTGGGTGCTGCTATGGGTCTTTATGAATCGTCGTCGGGCGATCGAAGATACCATGAACCGGGATCCTTGGAATTTGTCGTTACAGATGATAAACGTTACAAGACGAACTATCAAGGTCTTGCCGACGCATTGAATAACAATATGACAGCTAATCCATATTGTCTTTACCCTTGTGAGCCAAACTGGATATACTCACTCTGCAAGTAATTTACCTAAGAGATCTTATGGTGGACTCATAAATATGCTGACACAAGGTTTAGTCTCACTGGGATGTCTAGTCTTATTGTATCCGATCGTATTCTGGGACGCAACCAATCTGAAAAACTTCGACATCGCTTTGAACAAGCAATTGAAGAAGAATTCTCCGAAACTGAAGGGAGGATTCTAACCATTAGAAGTGAGTTCACTGGGCTCACTTGGCCTGGCCTCTGTGGGACTTTAACAGACTGTATCAACTCTATGCTCATGACAGCATACCTTCCACACATAGCTCATCGAACCTGGGCAATGATTCGCAAGGAGTTTATCACTTACGATGAGAAGGGCAAACTCCAATTTGTCGGACTCAAAGGTGCAGATCTCATGGATCCTGGAAACTATAAAGGAGGACAAGGAGCGATTCGAGCCTTCTTAGCGGCTGCCGCTGCTGAATTTGGCGATGAGAAGATTAAGCGAGATGCGCTTGAACAGTTGGATAACGAGTATGTTCTCTCCTAGCATTCCACCACCAATATCAACTGGCGGTATATACATGATGATAGTTCTTCATTGATTGACTATGGCCCAGTTATTTCCCCGTGGAAGCTACGCCTACAGGATCTCGATACAATAAAGGCCTCTCTGCAACTTCGCAAGTTAGTGCTTTGATGGCTCGCATGCTGCAACACCGAGATCTTGCCAACGCCACTCTCCACGGCCCTTCTAAAGAAGCCCTTAGTGGACCACTCCTAGAGATGGTCCCATTCCCAGACGTTCTGGTTGCAAAAGCCTACAGTTCTGATGGCGCGCAACTGGACCTCGTTCTCTACCCTGGCAAGCAGAATGGGACTTTCACTCTTGGATTCGAACGTCTCATCCCTAATACCAAGTATAACTTAAGTAATGGAAAGTCTATGGTTGCTAGCGCCGAAGGGAAGGCTCAAGTATCAGTTGGGATCTCTGGACGGACGCAGATCATTGTATCTCCAGCAACATGATCTAGCGGCGCAAAATCTTTCATGGGCACCCTCGAATTCTCATCTATACAACTCTAAAGTTTGCAGGCACTTTTTCTGTACTCAATGTATCATGGTGGTCTCCTTTTTGATGTACTGATTTTCGCAACAAATAAAATGAGGGATTTCTTTATGCGTATTGCTTTCGCTGAATTCTGCTGTCGATCGGCCTAGCTACTGAAAGAAGTTTACATAGCAGTAATAGTACAAAATTCAATCTGAATCTCATATTGAAGCTTAATAAGCATGAGCTTTTTACCACATTGCACTTTCTCAGTACACGTCCATGTCTTCAACCTAAGCTAGACTATTTGACCGATGTCTTATTATTTGGCCTATAACGGCAAAGTTGAAAAAGTCTACCTCACAAGCGCTGGCTTATCCAAAAGAACGAAAAAGGAATAGAAAAATAGAAAGATTAATCCAAGCTATATCTTCCACCATACCTCCATGACTCTGTAAATTCATCTGGAGGGTTGATCCTCAGTGCTGAGAGTTACCAAACAAACGTCAGAATACCTAGCTATCCAACAACATATAATGAGCAGCAGCCACCACCAACAGTTACTCAAATAGCGATTAAGTTGCTGGAATATTGAAACCTTAATAAGCCCACAGATTGATAAAGATGTCAATCTCAGGCTGAGGAGGTGAGACTTAGCGTACATTGAGAGTTTTACATCAGGCAGGTTGCGTCCGAAGATGATGGAAATTAATTTTTGTATAGTGCCCTGTGCTCGCAAGTTTGGATGATGTGGCTAGGCAAGGAGCCCCGCGAAGCAGCCTGTAGAGATTATTTTCCAGGCCTGTATTACAGGGTAATACAGCCTGTAACCGATTCCCGTTCCCGTTCCCTTTCCCTTCCCGGTCCGGAATGCGGTCCGAAGAGTAAATCACATGTCACCAAACCTTAGACACAACGAGTCCTTGACAGAGGATGGTTGCGGCTCGTTCAAATTAATCTAGCAACAGCGAGGTCATTCCTTCAGTAAAATATGGCATGCATGCTGTTATATTGCCGCTATTTTCGTGGGCCAAGTCGTCAACGCGTGCCAACTTCTCGATCTCGATGCTGATATCCGCTACAATGAAGACGAATATACTGATGCCATCTCGGATGAGAAGGCAAGTTCGTGGACCAGTATGGCATCCAAGACTACAGCTACTTCAGAATGCGCTGAAACGCCTTTCATCCTGAATATCTCTGGGATGACTTGCGCAGCGTGTACTGACAACGTCGAAAGAGCACTGATGAAAGTGCATCAAGCCGATCGAGTCCGAGTGAGCCTGCCCCTTCAGAGAGCCACTGTCTTCTGCAAAGAGGGAACAAGCGAACCGTCTGGCAATGATCTAGTCAAAGCCGTTGAAAATGCTGGATATAGCGCATCAATTGGTCAGAATTCGCCAGGACAAGCTTATGAGATCCTGGAAGCTAAGAAGGCTCTTGCAAACATACGCTCGTCTTTTATGGGCATTTCAAGGGTCTCGCTTCTTACTCTAGGCGTGGATTCCCTATATCGACTTTTACTCGGCGAAACAACGATACATTCACTGCCTTGGGGCAACTCATATGGGCATGCGTGTCTGCACTGGTGTCGATTCCTTACCCTATATATCTTATCGCTTGCATTGCAGTATAAGCATGGTTACTACATACATTTCAATGCCTTCCAGGCAGCAAAATGCAAGACTGTCAACATGGATACCTTAGTCAGTCTATCAACTTGTTTAGGGATCCTTCTCTCTACGATTAATACAGTGTACTTGGGGCCAGTACATGCAGGTACATACTTTCACACTACGACAGGGCTGGTAATGGTTGTAACGGCAGGAAGATATCTTGATCTCTTGTCACGCCGAGTATCTTGGAAGAACATTGGAGCGCTCTATGCAACTCTTTCCAGAGCCCGCTCAGCAAGACTCTCTTCTGGTCAGGTAAAGTCTCTCCTCCAATCTTATGTAGCATTAAACTTAGAAAATTGAAGACTATCCCTGTAGCAATGCTGGTGCCAGGAGATCAAGTATTGATCGAACCATACACAACAATCTCTTGCGACAGCTACATAATCGACGGAACATCGATTGTAGATGAATCTATCATCACAGGAGAGTCAGTCCCGGTTTCGAAGACCGTTGGAGACTTTCTTCTTGCGGGAACTCGAAATGCGGGCTCTGGAACTTTCACAGCTATGGTGCAAAAGGTGCAGGAAGAGACATATCTTGGGCAGCTGATTGATTCAGTGGCCGAAACGATGACTGGGAAACCCGTATCCCAAGGCCACTTGGAATATGTCATCCACTATTTTGTACTTGGTGTACTATGTCTTACACTTGTGTTCTCAGCTGTTACAGTCAATTCTTATCTTTCAAGAGACTTTCCATTGCTCTCGTCTCTCAATGCTGGTGGTGAGAGAGCAATGACAGTTCTGATGGCGGCTTGTCCTTGTGCGCTTGGTCTAGCTACTCCATCGGCAGTTGCTGCTGGTATAGGTCAGTATCGAAGTCGTGTTTTTATGGAGCTTCAACTAACTTCATAGCAGAGGCTGCTTGGGACCAAGGTATCCTGATACAAGATGGACCTACCACAATGGAACGTCTGCGAAAAGTCACACACATTGTGCTTGATAAAACTGGCACACTAACTCTCGGTGCTTTACAGGTAAGTTCAGCGTCTGTAAACGAAAGTTGGGAGAAAGACTGGGAAACCCTTTGCGTTCTTGTTTGCGCCGCAGAAGAAAATATTGCAACAAGTCATCCGATTGCGAAAGCTGTTTTCAGATACTGCCTACAGCAGGGTCTCCCAATGTGGTCTTCGTTTAAACAAGAGGGCCAAATTAAAAATCTCCAGGATGTTCTTGGACACGGGTTGTCCTGCGAGGTTTCTCTGGATGGCATCACATGGCGCAATGTGTCCATAGGTAGTAAGAGACATCTCGAGCAGAACCTCAACTGCTCCTCAGAAGGAGTCAAGGAATTCCCAAGTGAGGGCTTCACTGTCCACATTGCTATAGATGGTTCATATGCAGGGTTCTTTGAACTTCAAGTAAGAGTGATCAGACTTTCAAAATTTACTCAAAGATGCGTGCAGAGCTGATCCAATGTTTTTGCAGGATGAGGTTAGACCTGATGCTGAAATCACAATTCGGCAACTGAAAACTAATGGCTTTAATCTCACTATGGTTTGTATTCATTTATATACCTATGAAAGTCGATGGTTCTGACAAGTGCTGAGTAGCTTACTGGAGATTCAGCTGACGAGGCACGAAGAGTGTCAAAAATGTTAGGCGTTCCTGTTCTGGCGTCAAGTGTCCTTCCTTTGGCAAAGTCAGAGATGATCAATGCATTGATGAAAGAGGGCTGTGTAGTTGCAATGGTCTGCCCATAGAAATATTGCTTATCTACGTCGTGGCTGACAAACGTAGGTTGGAGATGGAGTCAATGATGCTCCAAGTCTTGCCACTGCAGATGTTGGCGTCATGATCTCTCGAGCTCGGATATGCTTCACAGCCGGTGGCAGTGTTTTAATACAGAGTACTAAGCTAAAGTCGCTCTTGTCCTTGTTTTTCATCGCCGAGAAAACAATGGCGCAAGTAGATGCCAACGTACTATGGGCTGGAATGTACAATATTGTTGCTCTAAGTCTTTCCTGCGGGGTTGCAGAGCCTTGGGGATACAATATCACTCCGTAAGACCATCCTTTTCATCTTGCGGAGAAAAGAGGACTATCATTGCTAATTGATACAGCCCAATAAGCGCTTTGATGATGTCTTGTTCATCTATCGCAATAACATTTCAAAGTCTTCATTTGAAAAGTCGTTTGAAAAAAAGTCTCCAAGATTATCAATAGTCGCTACAGTATATTACCATATGACTAGAATTCAATCTTTTAGAATTTAATATGTGTTGGAATCAATTGCATTTCACAAAGTGATTTTCGACAATGATACTTCTGATCCAAAACCTGGGACATTTTGCTCTATGTGATTCCAAAGGTTTTTTCCTGGTGGGTTGTACAGGTACACAACAGTAGTCACAAGCAGAATTTCAAGGCTTCCAACTGGCCAAGGAGCCAACCGGTTACTAACTCCAAAGTTTCGTCCCTCCGTCCGGGATGATTGATCTTCATAGAGTCCCGGCACGCACCCGGACCGTCGGATTTCCTATTAGTGACCAGGCTTGCATAAGAAGAAAAGAGACATATATGATAAACTCCACACCCCTTCAGACTGGCATGAGGCAATGAGACACTGTCCTAATCTTCGCTTCCCCTCCAACTTTACTAATTGATTTAAGTATCATGTCGACAGCTACAACAACTACGCTCAATATTGCAAATGGCACCAATACTACAGCCGAGACGAATGGCCAACTCAACTTTGAAAAATTCAAAAATGTTATTAATGGTCGTCTAGTAGACACCAAAGAACATCGTCACGGCATCAATCCTGCGACGTTGAGTCCTAATTGGGATGTACCACTGGCCACCGAAGCTGACCTAGATGATGCCGTGAACTCATCCCGCTCAGCTTTCAAGACATGGTCTTCTACCTCAGTAGAGGAGCGAAGGGCAGCAGTTATAGGATTCGCTGATGCTTTGGAAAAGGAAAGAGAAGGATTTGTCAAGCTCTTGACCACGGAGCAAGGAAAACCAGTACCTAGTCACACTCGGGTGTTTTGTTTGAATAGTACACTAATTCGGTCGCAGACTGTCATGGCTGACTACGAGTTCACTCTAGCTGTGCATTGGATGAAAGAAATGGCAAAATTGAGCATTCCAGACCAGGTCATTGAGGATACCGAAACTCGCCGAACAACCGTACGCTATACGCCTCTTGGTGTGGTAGGAGCTATTGTACCTTGGAATTTTCCTATTCTCCTCGCGACGGGAAAGATAGCACCAGCTCTGCTTACTGGAAATACTATCATCATTAAGCCTTCGTAAGTTAGCAACTATACTTATGCTCTGTTTTCTAGTTGCTTATGTTCAAATAGGCCTTTCACACCGTACTGCGGCTTGAAACTGGGAGAGCTGGCTCAAAAATTCTTCCCTCCTGGAGTTGTTCAGGCTCTGAGTGGTGATGACAATCTCGGGCCTTGGCTCACAAGTCACCCTGGTATAGACAAGATCAGTTTCACAGGTTCCTCCGCGACAGGGAAACTTGTAATGCAGAGTGCCTCCAAAACACTTAAACGTGTGACACTGGAGCTGTATGTGCTCTCTATCTCTTCATATTATGAGCCGCACTAACAGATATAAGAGG
The DNA here is from genome assembly GCA_009805495.1 of Pezicula neosporulosa. Lineage (NCBI taxonomy): Eukaryota > Fungi > Ascomycota > Leotiomycetes > Helotiales > Dermateaceae > Pezicula > Pezicula neosporulosa. The sequence continues at coordinate 152,736 of SELE01000028.1, forward strand.
CGGAAATGATCCCGCTATCGTCTGCGCAGATGTAGATATTGCAGCTACAGCAGCCAAGGTAAGCAAAAGGAAAACTCTGTCAAGTAAAGTCGTGTAAGCACCGCTCACTTAAAATCTAGGTTGCTTTCTTTGCATTCATGAACTCTGGACAAGTTTGTCTATGTCTCAAGCGCATTTTCATTCATGCTTCCATCTATGACGAGTTCCGGGAAGCCTTGATCAACGAAACGAAGAAGTTCAAGGTCGGCAATGGACTGGAGGCTGGCACTACTCATGGTCCATTGCAAAACGCTATGCAATATGAGAAGGTGAAAGGATTATTTTCGGAGATTGAAAAACAAGGATGGAAAGTTGCTGTTGGAGGCTCTAATGATATTACCAAACAGGGTTACTATATCACTCCAACAATCATTGACAATCCTCCTGAGAACTCACGTATCGTTGTCGAGGAACCCTTTGGTAAGTAATAGATCACCAATCTTCTTCCTGTTGCGGAGTGTTGCTAAAATCTGGATTAGGACCCATAGTGCCCATCCTCTCATGGACAGACGAAGAAGATGTAATCTCGCGAGCCAATAATACAAAGATGGGTCTAGGTGCTTCTGTCTGGTCTCGTGATTTGAACCAGGCCGACAGAATTGCCAAAAGGCTTGAATCAGGAAATGTCTGGATCAATAACCACTTCGACTTATCACCTACGATCCCGTTTGGAGGTGTCAAGGAAAGTGGTCTTGGCGTGGAGTGGGGAGAATTGGGATTGAAATCTTTCTGCAATGTTCAAGCAATCTTTGTAAATAAGACTCCTGTTTGAGTTTGCTTATTTCACGTCGCCGCGTTTAATTATTATCTATGTTAATCAGTTTCTCCCGATTCATTACTTGAAGTGGTCTCAAATTAGTCCTCGTGGTCTTCAGTTACTGCAAGTTGGAAAGGTACGGTCTATATTCAACACAGTTACTAAGTTCCTAAATAACATACAAATATTATGCGTACTCTTTCTTATTCAAGACCTCACACGATGAAACTGAACCAAAAGCCTATCCGCCACAGGTCCAACAACAAACCCATCCTTCTGCTCCATCCCCCCCACATCATCTCCAAGAACCGTCGTGAAATTCGTATAAACAGCTGCCAATGCAAACTTCATAGCTAAACAATACCAGAAGACAAACACGTCAGCAAATACAATTACCTAAATCTTCAATTTTTATCCTCTAGTCCCAAAAGAATAGAGAGAAATAAAAGAGAAAAGAGAGTAGAGAAAACTTACAGTTAATAGCAAAATGACTCCCAACACACATCCTCCCACCACTTCCAAAAGCCCAAAACCACCTATACATCTCCGCCAGTTGCTCTTTTGAAGAATGCGATTCAAGCCATCTTTCTGGTTTCCATTTATTTGGTTCTGGGAAGACAGTCGCGTTTCGATGTAACGTGTAGGCTGATGCTTGAACGAGTGTATTTGCTGGGATGTTAGGATGACCTGCTAAAGTGGTGGGTTGACCAGTGGGTGTTAGACGGGGTGCAGGTCCTGCGACAGCGGGATAGAGACGGAGTGTTTCGATTAGGATTACGTTTAGGAGAGGAAGAGAATCTAGAGCCTTAGGAGAAGGAAGTTCTTGTTTGTGTTTAGATGCTGAGGTTGAAGATTGAATTGGGTAGAGTATCGGTGGAGAGAGTGTTGATAGTTCTTCTCGGAGTTGTGTTATTAATGATGGATGGCGTGAGAGCTCGTAGTATGCGTATGTTAATGTAATTCCACTTGTTTCTATAGCAGCGGCGCTCATGTCGAACATCTCACTTGCCATCTCTAGTCTTCTTGGGTATGGCTGTGGTGGTGTCCGTTGTGTAGATTCGACCAGATCTGATGTTCCGTATTTCTTATCTACTTTTCGCATGGACTCTCGGAGTTGTGAGAATATGACTGCGTTGTCTGTCGGAGCTATTCCTTTGTTTTCACTTGCTGAAAGCACTTTCTCTGCTCCATCGCAGAACTTGATCTGCCATTCTTCTAACTCGGCTTTATGAACATGGACGTCTGGGATGATGCCTAACAGGATTAGAATAGAGGCTAGTTTGGGAAACCCCTCGGTGATATAAAAGTATGGTCTTCCACCAAAAAAGCGTTTCAAGTACCAATTTCTCTCATATCCATTTTCTAGAAAATTAGTACCCAGTGAGGCTCCGAATTGGAAGGCTGTGAATGTATCCATTGAAAAGGCGTAGTTAATGGAGAGAGCATCGAGACAGCCAACACTTGTCCCGGTTGATTCTGCGGCATGTAAGATCGTTAACCAGCTTTGCTCAAGAAGTGGTAGGAATCGCTCGAAGAGGACTGCCTTCGTTGTCTCCTGTATTGCTGCTGATGAAAGGATATTTGATTTCGAAAAGGAGTTTGCAACCATTCGTTTACGCACAGAATGTGGTTTACTTAAGTTCATGGCAAACATTGGTGGAGTCCTTTCGATTGTCAACAAGAATTATTTGATACCTCGAGTGTAGGAGAGAGCGAACCCATAGTTTGTGAAGCGACGAGCATAAAAATCGTTTTTCTCGAACCCTCCGCCGTAGATTGTCTTTAGCCCTTGCTCCACACAATTGACGCTGAGTTCATTTGGTGCGATCCTTAGTATTGGACCTTTCTCCTCATGGAGATTGTATATGATCTTATTCTCTGGCCCCATAAATCGAAGCCACTCCATCCAAAGAGGCGTGAAGTGACATGACCAATGTGCACTTGGTATGCTTGATAGAGGAGAGGTGAACACGGGGTATATTAAGAACTTGTAAATTGCATAGAGAAGGACTGCAACACCTGCAACTACTGGTACAGTCAACATTGTCATGATGATGCTTAATATTACGGTTCGGATGTGGCTTGTTCTCTAACCTAAGAAAGATGAGCATGCGAACGAAAAGGAAAGTGTTAAATAAATAGCAGTCGAGTTTCAAGGACGTAGGCCGAAGATCCCAACGGGTTGCCACGTCTTTCCTGCACAAGTAAGAAGATGATAAGCTGCCGATACACCACATCCAACGAAGCCATTTAAAATACTGGTAGATGAGGGGTACATGCATTAAGAAAAGAGGAGCTTATCTTCTTATCATCAGCCGGCCGCCACATCGTAGACTCCCGGGAGATCGACTCAGATCGGTCGCTTAGTTTTAACCCTGGATATTTCCTGCAGATGACCTGCCTACGCCATAAATGCCACTAGAACCTTTATAACATCCTAGGTTTCTGTTAGTGTTAATTATAATCATGGTCAAGCAATCATTTATAATTTCCTAGAGCTGGTAGATGTAAGGAGAGACTGGTTCTAATTGGGAGTTAAGCGAGGTAACCTCTATAAATGCACCTAAATTGAACACTAAATTGTCTTACTGTGCTGAAGACGGTGTTCAAAGTCTCTAGATACTGCGCCTCACTTGACGAAAAGTCAAATTTTACTTTGGGGCTACTACGTCTCTCCCTCAAGATGAGAATTTATAAAGGCTTCCTCTAGACATTAGTAGGAAGGCTACAGTGTTGAATTAAAGACGTACTATTACTCCCCTCCCTGACTGATCTGAAGTACAGTCTCACTGAAGTTGCCTTCTATATAGACACTAATTCCTATAACCACTATAGAAATCTACACAATGCTTCTTAATCTCTACTGACTCCTACCCCACCTACTCGCAAAACTTCTGAGCGAAAAACTACCAGGAGCAACCTACTGGTATTATTTCCACCACAATGTCCTTAAATATTGTAATACTAGACAAAGAAGATCATGTTTCCATATCGAAGAACTACGTCATACTTACGGAGCGATTGTAAGGATAGATCTGGACGAGCTTGTTGCTATTAATTCACATTACCGGAGGATGCGTAATTCGGGAATAACCAATAAATCCCTTTGAATGTAAAAGGTAAATGGAATGCTCGGTGAGGCAAGTTGTCATTGGATGCCTCGAGATCCTCGATTGAGTAATGAAAAATATAGTCATACGGATAGCATCTCGAGAACTACACGAACTCCGTTCTTTTTCTTCTTCAATAAACCATAGCAAATCTCTCATATTCTGAAGACTAAAGTTACACTTCTCTATCAAGCGATACAACGCTTCGTTCCTACTTACCAAGTGGAGTTATCTGGGCTACAATATTTTGAAATTTGCCATCTTTTCTGAATTCTCCTATACACTGTAGAACACTCTCATCTCTCCCAGCTCGTTCATATTCCTGCCGTCATATCAGTTACAATAATCCAGGCAGTATCGTTCTATGTTGTTAATTAGACATACCTGCAAACTGTTCCAACCAACCAAACCCAAGAATATTCCCTCATCCTTCTCTATCCCACTGGCATGATAGAAGCTCGGCGGATTAGCCACAGACTCAGTAATAGCCCTCTCGAACCTCTTCCATATATCCTCTGTCTCTGACGTAGAATTAACTTTTATAATCTGCGTAATGTCCGAGGAAGTGCAAGAAATTGAGTGTTCCTTTGCTTCATACAGTTCCGGTGTAGCTGGACCTGCGATGAAAGGCTTGATTGTCTTGACAAAATCTTGGAATTTGTGTGAATTTGGAAAGAATTTGTGGAAGGACGAAGGGTTATCCCAGTCTATCACATTTCAAGTTAACGACGAGGTAGTGTGGTATCGTTGGAAGCACTTACCCAGAACGAGGATGCTTCTCATTGAGTTTGGATCAACCGTAACACCATTTTCTTCCAGTATCGGGCCACGAAACGCTGCTTGAAGACCCTCAACTCCAGAAAATGTCTGGAATATCTCAGGCGCCTTCTCCTTCAGTCCTGTAAGAGACCGTGGGTCTAGCTTGTATATTGGGAATACAAGCTCAGTGATTGGCATCTTGAGCGCTTGTCCTGAAGTAAAGCTGATGTATCGGTTAGTAGAAGTTCGATTGTTCTATCAAGTGTTCAATGAAGAACATGGAGCCTATAAAAGGAAAGCTACAGGTTAAGTTGAGAATAGAGACCTTCTTGAATGGAAACGTAATGGCACTGCAATGATCGGGAAGAGTTTGAGACTCGAACGACAGAACATAGGTATGCTATTAAGATATTGGGACTCTTTTGAAGAAAAGCCTGGGATTTAACGAAGCATGGATATTATATAAAAGTATCAAGGTACCTTCCAATATATACCATGTTTGACTATGCAGGATTAGATCTGAGATAGGTACCTAGATAGCTAACCGTACAAGGTGACGCTGTGATCAGCTTACTGACCAATCCCATGTTTCAGAACGTGGAACTCCGCAACAAACAGTAGCTAAGCGGGACTCCACAAGCTAAGCTGACAAAATCTTGCCAAGGCTCATCATCGTTCTGAAGATACCTGTAGGCAGCTAATAGACTTTCCTTTGCAGTGGTGCCATGTACTGCTAGCAACCACCTCAAAACCGAAATATCATTTTCTCGATGCTCGGTAGCCGGACTTGAGGCTATGCGGCTTGCTTCGAGGGTAGTCTTTATAATCAAGTTTAATGATTCTGGTAATCAAACAGAGCAAACCTCTGACTGAACCTGGTGGCGCTAGTGGCTTGATAGGAAGTTCTGCATGATTTGGCCTTAGGAGCGATCCGGCTGCGTGCAGACAGGGGGTGTCTTATCACATTAGTAGCAGGGTGAGGAAAGATGTTTCTAATAAACATGTGGGCATTAGGGGTAATTTTTTTTTTTTTTTTTTTTTTTTTTTTTGGTTGATTATTCTGACTTTTCTGATTTTTTGGGTCTTGCTTTTGTCTTTCTCTCTTCTTTTTTTCTTTTTGGTAACTTGCTTGCCTACCTGTTTCGCTTAGATTTGGTGAATTTTCTACGCCAAACCTTGTCTTCCACCCTCCTACCAGTGAATATCGCTTCGATTGGCTTCATAGTATTGATGTAATGACAATAGATATGATTTCAAGAGACGCCAAGTATAGCTTAGCCGCAGAAAAAGTAGGGATTACGATTCTGCTGCGGAATTCCACCATCACCACCACCGTCAGCTGCGGAACTCCAAACGCATTGAAACAAAAATGAAGAGCGTCATTTGATATTTAGAAAGATTAGCAATCAGTTCAAGTCGGAGAGCATTAAAATCACGAAGCCAAAGAATGATGTTGATGAGGTCGGCCTACTTAAAGAGTTACAGTTCCAGCTATGTATGAACCACTATCTTCATCTCAATTTGCTCGTGCTTCATGACCAGCATCCAAGAAGAAAATCATGGCATCATCTGAACTGGCGTTATCCTACCAAGTCAACATCGTCGACACCTCACACTCACATCTGTCACCCACCTTGCTTAAGAACCTATCGACCAAGGAAACCCCCATCCCATCTCCCGGCCCCGGTTCTGTCCTGGTCCGCATTCGTGCTGTGAGCCTTAACTTTCGCGACCTCCTCTGTCTCGCCGACTCACCCCTGTACCCGACTCGTACACCTCCAGGTCTCATCCCATGCAATGATGGCGCCGGGGAAATCGTCAGTGTCGGCCCTGGCAGTACATGGAAGGACAGTATTGGTGATGCTGTAGTCCTCGTGCCGAATCGAGACTGGATTGATGGTGATGTCAGCGTGATGAACATGGAAAATATACTCGGTTCAGGCGTAGTGAATGGAACTCTTGCGCAGTACGTAATTGTACAAGACCCCTGGATCATTCGGGCTCCGAAGAATTTATCATTTGAGGAGGCAGCAGCTTTACCGGGCGCGGCAGGAACGGCAATAAACGTCTTAGAAGCTATCAGCATTGGAAAGGGGACGACGGTCGTAACGCAAGGTACTGGCGGTGTGAGCTGTGCTGTGATTCAAGTGAGTATTTAAGTGATTGGTGACTTTATGGCACTGACAGATTGACAGTATGCAGCTGCCCTTGGAGCTAGAGTCATTGCGACGTCCTCGACAGACGAGAAGTTGCAGATTGCGAAGAAGCTAGGTGCATCGGAGCTGATCAACTACAAGACAATCCCAAATTGGGCCGATGAGGTGCTTCGGCTCACAGATGGCAAAGGCGTTGATTTGATTTGCGAGGTGGGAGGGTCCGGAACACTAGAGCAATCCGTGAAGGCTTTGAGACAGGGCGGGACAGCTTGTTTGGTTGGATTCTTGACTATCCCAGAGCCCGTGGACGTTTTGATGGCCCTTATTACCCAGGCAAAGATACGTAGGTTTTTGATTCCGAAAAGATACGAGTTTCGCTAATTGTGGGATAGTGAAGGGCATTGCGTTGTTTAGTAGAACTATGCTCTCACGAGCAGTTGCTTTGGCAGAGGAGCATGATCTGCATCCTTATTTGGGGAAAGTATATGACTGGGACGAAGCTCCGGAGGCATTTGAACAGCTGAGGAAGCAGAATACTGTTGGGAAAATTGCGATCAAAGTATAAGATAGGTAGGTAACGAAATTAAAGTAAACAGTTATAACTACTTGTTATGTATGATACCTAGAAGTTCGGTGGAACTCCCACGTAACCGAATTTTGCGCCTGATTAAGTTTGGATTAATATGTATTTCAAGCTGAAATTAATAAAGGTAGAAATGAAAGGAAAGACAAAGCGTTGAGAAATTGTAAGAGAAGATTCCCTACATTACTCACTAGGTAAGAACTTATTCTATTCTAACCACCTGTAATTCTGCCCTCTTAAAACTGACGTTCTCAAAAGCCTTGCCAGAAACGTCCCGTGAACTACGGATAAAGCGAAGCAGCGAGGGGTTGTGTAAGCTGTGCTGAGCGAGCACATGAGACTTCTTATATCGTAGACGCCATTCCTCAAAGCTATTTGATATCTTGAACACCATTTTGGAGACAGCTCCTTTAGGAAGAGCCATGCTAGAAAATTCATAAGTGATGCTGATGTAGTCTTCGTTTGGATTCTTGCTATATAATATCTGGTTGGGGTTATGGTGGGTTTATGAATCGTCAGCGAAACCTGAATGGATTAGAGACGGTGTTCGAAATGTAGGCAGATGCATTGAAAGCAGAAAGTGATGGGTGATGATGAATTATTTGGATAAGTTTTGCAAACGTATAGTTGCGCTCTGAGTAGGACCCTTTGGGCTGCATAACGATTACCAACTAACAATCAAGGTGTTGCAAGGCCAGGCCAATCTATAAATCGTGAGTAATTAGTCTCAAACTAGAGAATTTATAGCAAGAAGGGATAGCGTTCTTACCAAAAACAGTTCTATCACGGTTTCTTTTGGTAACAGCAACTCCATCCCCAACAGCTATAACGCCTCTCTCACCCACCGGAAAACCATATCTCCCAAACACGGGACTGAACTTAGTTCCCGCGTCTACTCTTCGGTCCTTCATTAGCTTCTTTAAAAGCATGCCTGAGTCACCTTTGGCTACTTTGCCTGTATCAAGGTCTACATTTAGACTAACACATCTTCCACAATTAGCGGTTAACTTGATACGATTCTTCCCTCCTACTTTCAACTCCGCCCAAAAGTCCTCATCCCAAATCTCCTCGCCGTCAACAACAATATTGGGACGGAACTTCTCCATCACTGCGCCATCACAATCTGAAAGCCGTGGGTGAACATCTGAGAGTGATTTCTCGGAGGCTACAAGGAAAGGAGCACAGTCGGAAAAGGTGATCAGTGCTGATCTAGGTTTGGCTGAGATGGCGCTGTGCAGAGAAAAAAAGATAACGACCATTGCAACGGCAGCATTTGACAAAGCCTGAGAGCTAGGCATTTGAAACTTAGTGGAGGAGATGGTCCAGACGGCCAAAGCTCCGACCGCACCAATTGATGCCATGGATGAGTTGACAAGGACCTGGACCATTGTGTCTTTGCTGTTTGCGTAGCTATTAAGCTTTGCAGCCAAACTGTCTTTGTGTGGTACATTCGGGTTGATCGATCCCAACGCTTTCCTGCGTCCATCGCCAAGGTAGACCAGCACAACCTCGTAGCCAAAGCATTCACTGAACCACTTGTTGTACTCGTCCTCCATCCTGTAGGCGGAAGAAGTCGGGCTTCCATACATGGATGTTCGGATGCGCTTCAATGCGCGGCAGTCTGGTTCTATGGGGATTTCGAGCGTGATGTTCTGGGAGGCCGTTGGAGGCGCAATTGGAGGGTTCGGAGTTCGGTATTCGACGATTATAGTGCCTTCTTTTATTTTGCAATGGAAAAGTACCATATCGTAGAATTTCGAGACCTGCATATTCGTGAAAGTGCCATCTTCCTCGACCTTCAAAAGCATAAAGCGCCTGTCGTAGGCAAGCCCTTCGGCTGTGATTTTGGAGGATTGGAGGGAGACCCCACGAAGGGATTTGATAGGGTAAACATAGAGCTAATTGAACGTTAGAATAGTTTGGATTTTGTTGAAGACTTTACTTATTACCTGTGTAACCTTCATCGTTTCTGGCACTTCTTCCTCTTCGCTGGTTGACGCCATGATTGCAACCTTGTGGAATTATATCAAGGCTACAGCCTTGCCCTCAGACTCCGCGAATGAATCGAATCTGATACCCGGATCCTTGAGATTCCGCTTTGCTACCTCATCGGACCTTCAAATCTGGAGGGAAAACAAAGTCTACAAGGGAGTCTACAAGGGCACCATTGTCGCAGTTGACGATGTTTCTCAGACGTTTCTTGGGAAGTTCAAGATACAGAGTAAGTTGGATGTTGGATCGACTGTGCGCCCATTTTCGACATGCTCTCCGAGGTTCCCTTGTATCGCTCGGATACCGGGATTCAACATCCTAATTGAGTTTGGCTCATCCCCCACAAGCCTGGCCTGGGTAGGGAAGGCGAGGCGACACGAGGATGGGGAAAGTGGGGGTGGTTGAGGTAGTGTACTGGTACCGATAACCTAGCGATGAATGTGAGCTCTTTCCACTGTCTGTTGCTATGGCCGAGTATATACCTACCACCCTTCGTTTGCTTTGAACCAAGTCTGCTTAAAAAGCAGTCCATAGATAGCCTTATCAAGGCATTGTTATAACCGTCTCACCTTGGCCATCTATCCAACAGGCACCCTTGATTTTACCTTCACTCGCTACAAACAAAACCAAGTACATATGGCGAATTATCCCTCCCCAGCAATACACTCGGAACATCCTGAAATCATCATCTCGAGAGCACCAAACTCCCCATCCAGCTCCACCTTTGCCAACGTGATGTCGCAGAAGACTCCAGCTCCGTTCCTTCAGTGCAGGTTCCCAAATTTGCCAATTTACACAACCCAGTAGCCTCTCTCCATTGGCCTCAGTTCTCTAGTTTGACCAAGAGGTCGAAATGTAGCTTCAAGATTCATTCTTTCAGCAAGACCTCGCAGAGATTTGGTCACTAGGCTGGATGGGGTCAAATCTACATTTGAAACTCTTGGTGGCGGAGGGTGAATCTCAAGGCAATAACTTGTAGTGTCGGTCGCACTTAGGAGGGGTGGAGTTGAGATTAGTGGATTGCTGCTAGGAATATTGTTGGAAGAAGATTGATTCCTAGAGCTTTCTACCCCAACCCGTGCACGTTTTGAAGGGTTTGCGGTCCTCTCCGTAGAAGAGGCAGAGTTTATCGGAGAGCTTGCCTCTCGACATCTTCGCTTGGTACTACTGCGGCGACCTTCATTGTCGTCTGGAAATGGGTAAATTATATGCCTTGACTGGTCCGCCAACTTGTTCATATGAGGTTGCTGCCGAGTCCCTCCCTGAGCTTGCCGCTCTCGTAGAGACTGGCTGCGGTTCATTTGTAAACGGCCAGCTGTTCTATTTTGAGCGCCACCGGTTGGAGAGGAAGTAATAGGAGACGTGGACCTTTCCGATTGAATTTCAATTGAGTCTGTTGATGTTGAAACAGTAATTGGAAGGCTCCATTGATCCCCGTTCTTTGATTGGGACAAGTCGGTGTCCTTTGTAGCCTTAAAGTGCCGAAGATATAGCTCCAAGACTCTACTAGGTGAGGAAAACAGCGCTGTAGGCTTCTGGTGGTGGTTATGGTTTGGCTGCGAGTCCTCAATTGTGCTTGGTGGTGGTTGCCAGGTATGGGCATCGCCATCATCTGCGGGAGGGTTGTCTGGTTGTACTTCGTCCGAGGCAATAACCATTGTAGTATATTCCAATCCTCGAAAGACTGGGGAATCGACATTGTCTAAAACGCTGCCGAACGAGAGCTGAGGCGAATCCATTATTCTTCCAGCGATGTCCTGAGCCGCGTTGCCATCCTCTCCATGCTCTGTCGGAGACTCTTCCTGCACCACGTATAGTGTCGAATATTGAGTCGAATGAGATTCCTCTTGCGGGCGATAGGACTCGGATCCAGGCCGTTCTTGGGTAGACAATATTAACTCCTCTTGTAATTGGCTCCCGGCTTGCTCGTCTTCGAGGTCATCATCCGGAAGCCTCCCGTGAAGTCGCTGTCGTTGTGCAGGATTGAACTTTAAGTATGCGTGTGCTAGAGCTCTGTATCGCGCATCATCTTGGCCTCTGCTGGGTGCTGCGGTATGGATCAAGATCTCGAGATCTCTTCTTGGGCTGGCGGACATATCTGCACCGTGACCGTACGACCATAATGTAAGGTATATATCTGTGGTGAGCCAGAAAGCAAGCAAGTGTTGTATCCAAGATGTGGGCGGTGATGTGGTATGTTGTGGTGGTGGTGATGGTGGTGATGGTGGTGGTTGTCGAAGCAATCGTTGTATAATAAACATGCCTGGGCTACCTCGACGCGTCTTGCGATGCGGATGCGCACACCCCACAAGAGCCTCGCGTGGATGCCGGGAGAGCTCGTGCTGTCTGTCCGAAGTCTGTCCTGTCCCCAACTTTCTTTCCTCCAGACCTCACTTCCGCGTTCCTCGCTCTCACAGCAATGCGCATCACTCCTTTTGCCATTGATCCTTATTTTCTATTTCCTAGCTGACAATGGCTGCACCTGCGCCACATAAACCAAGGCGAAAAGCCAAAACTCCCAGTGACAGCGGAGCCTCGTCCGGTGTCAAAAAGGCCACTGTATCAACAACGATGCGCTCGATTGGCACACGCCCAGCATATCCTCTCGCCGCCTTTCTTTGGCCTGCGCGAAGCTCAGTGTCACAATGGGGCGTTCTACCGTTGATCTTGATGGCAGTGGGCTTGTTCAGGTGGGCTGCTGGGCTCTGGGGATATTCGGGTACGTGACATCTACGTCTTCTGTTTGCCATTTAGCCAGCAATTTTAATCTTGTATATCATAGGCTTTCAGAACCCTCCTATGCACGGCGACTACGAAGCACAGAGACACTGGATGGAGGTCACAACACAACTACCAATATCACAATGGTACTTTCACGACCTCGAGTGGTGGGGTCTGGACTATCCTCCTTTGACTGCATACCATAGCTGGACCTTGGGGAAAATAGGGGCCCTTATTGACCCGTCTTGGTTCAAACTCCATACTTCCCGTGGACTTGAGGATCCTGCCTTGAAGGTGTTCATGCGAGCGTCCGTTATCGTTTCCGAATACCTCATTTTTATACCAGCCGCTGTCATTTTCGTACGGCGATTCACCAGACTTCAGGGCATCAATCACTGGCATGCGTGGATTGCCTTGACGGCGATTTTGATGCAGCCAGGCACCATCTTGATTGACCATGTTCACTTCCAGTACAACACTGTCATGCTCGGACTAATGTTGGCTAGCATGTCGAGTATCATGGCTGGGAGGTATCTATGGAGCTCAGTCTTCTTCGTCTTGGCTCTGGGATTCAAGCAAATGGCGTTATATTATGCACCAGCTATGTTTGCTTACTTATTAGGAGTCTGCATTTTCCCGCGAATCAATCTCCCCAGATTCTTAGGTATCGCCATTGTTACTATTGCCTCTTTTGCAGTACTTGTTCTTCCATTAGTCGTGGGCGCACTCTATGATGCTCACCGTGGTATTGATGCGCGTCCCGATTTGTTTGGACACAAAGCACCCTTACCAATATTCGCGGCCCAGTCATTCAAGCTAGACCATCATGCTTGGTACTATCCTATCTTGCAGCAAGGGGCGCAACTTATCCACCGAGTGTTTCCATTTGCTAGAGGACTCTTCGAAGACAAGGTTGCAAATTTCTGGTGTGCACTAAATGTCCTTATCAAGCTTCGAAAATACCCCCAGGAACTTCTCCAGCGAGCGTCCTTGCTCGCTACTTTAGTGGCAATCACACCGCCATGTTTCATCATTTTTGTCAAGCCGCGAAAGGAACTTGTCCCACTGGCTCTCTCCACCACGGCTTGGGGATTTTTCCTCTTCAGTTTTCAAGTTCACGAGAAGAGTGTTTTGCTTCCGCTGATGCCCATGACCGTTCTTTTGGCTGGTAAAAATGGACTGAGCAAGAATAATCGGGCCTGGGTTGGATTCGCAAATCTGCTTGGGTGCTGGACAATGTTCCCGCTCCTTCAACGTGTGGACTTGAGAATTCCCTACTACGTGCTTTCTCTCCTTTGGGCATATCTCCTCAGCCTGCCACCAACATCATTCGCTGTTTACAAGCAAGATGGACAAGCTACATGGGCTGGTTTCTTCACCACATCGCTCCACTTGCTATTTTATGCTTCTATGGTGGTGTGGCATATTTTAGAAGCTTGCCTTGCGCCACCTGCTAACTTGCCTGATCTCTGGGTCGTTGGGAATGTTCTAGTGGGTGCTGTCGGGTTTGGAATTTGCTACTTGTGGTGTTTATGGACCCTCGTGGCAGAGAGCGGGCTGCTCGATTTTAGGAAAAAAGCCGATGTAGAAAAGGATAAGGCCAAGTCATTGTAAAATAGGTTCGCCATATACCCCAGAAATGATTTTCTTCGTCTTGATTGAAAGTGCTTACCCACCATGCAACCTATTTACAGGATTGTGACCTACCCAAGATGTGTGCATTCTTGAGCCTCTGCTTATGTCGCTTTCTGGGGCTAGACAAAGTAGGGCTGACTATTTGCATACGACTTACACTCAACCATTCGCCTACTGCCAACATAGCCGTTCGTCGTGCAGCAAAGCAGCCATGGCTTACCCCGTGGCTGCAATCAACCTCACTCAATGGCTACAGCACCTGGCGCAGCACCAAAGTTCAAAAATATATTTCCATCTACACAACACAAAATCGAGGCTGAGCTGATCGATCCTACGAATACTTTCACCGAAACTTGACCAGCACATCTTTTTAATATTTAACCTAATACTATCGCAACTAAAGTTGATCCATATTATGGTGAGGTATTCCGGATCTCATATGTTCCGAATTTCTTTGTTGTCGTCAACGTTGGTCCTTAAAATCGTCGCATTTTCCATCTTTGTCTTGCCTCTACACCGAGACACGTTGCTAAGCTCGCCAACACTGTCTTCTTTGTCTCAACTCCACCCGAAGGCGCGGAGGAACTTTTTCTTTACTGTTAATATCCTCTTCCCTTTCTTCTTTCTCAACTCATTTTCAATTTCCACTCGCCACTTGGCGAGTCATTCGTTCCACGCAAAACTATAGTATATCGTACAGCTTGGATCGGAAAACCCCTCAAAAATGTTTTCAATACAAGGGATATCATTCCCTGCATTTGTTTTCATATCTTCCTTGCTTACATCTGGAGTCCTCGCTCAGAGCACAACTACCAGCTCTTCGACATCAACGTCGACGTCAAGTTCATTGCAAACCCATGTCGTAGCTGTCGGAGCAGTATGATTACTCTCTTCTTCTTGTTTATTGTACTGTGCTAATGCGATATTTTTCCAGGATGGCTTAACTTATACACCTTCATCTCTCACCGCATCTCCAGGCGACATCGTTTCTTTCCATTTCTACCCACAGAACCATTCTGTTGCACGAGCCGCTTATAAACAACCTTGCATCCCCTATGAAGACACAGGCATCAATCTCTCTGGCTTCTGGTCGGGTTTCAAACCAGTTGCAGTTGTCCTCTCCTCACCTCCGACTTTCGATCTCTTAATCAACGACACTGAACCTATTTTCTTCTATTGCTCATCACCAGGAGCTTGTATGAATGGAATGGTGGGTGTGATCAATCCAAATGCTACCAACACTTTCGACACGCAGTTAGCGTACGCCAAAAACAGTAGTGTAGAATTCAGCCCAGGGGAGTATTTTCCTGCCGAGACAAGTCCTGGGACGAGTTCGCCTACATCAACAACTTCTACAGCCAACCCAGAGTCTGGAACGAAGAAAGGAGGAATAAGTACTGCTGCTATTGTCGGTATCGCCGTCGGTGGAACTGTGAGTCTATTACTCGGAGGGCTCGTCTTTTACCTCTGCGGCCGCCAAAAAACAATGCGCGAATATATTCGTAACACTCCATCTTCTTTCCCCACCAACAATCGAGCACACCGCAATACGTCAGAACCAATGATCGAAGCTCGATATCCCAATTCACCACCCGGCAATAAATCACCCACAGTAACCACGCCCCCAATTTCGTCACCTTACCCTTCATCCACGAGAACTACAGCGACGGAGTCAATGTTCTCGCCGTTATCTGTCAACCCTGCTTGGGGAATGGGAATAAATGGTGGTTATCAATTCCCAGAGCAGTACTATCATGATCATAATGTATCACCACCGCCACCGGGATATACGAGTTCAGCGTTTGATGGGTATGCTTATTCTGCTCCTTTGAGTGGTGGTCCGCAGAGGGAGGTGGTTGTTGTTGACGGGGTTGGAGATCAGGTTCATGAGTTGGCTGCTACAGCGTCTTCACCTATAAGATCGTCTGTGGGAGGGAGTGTGGGTGTGGGAGTCGGAGGAAGAACGGATTTACAGAGGAGCTTTTCTTTTGCGGAGGGGAGTGAGGGGTATGTACAGCAGCCTTTAAGTCCTAGGGTTAAGGGCATGGGGAGATGATTTTCCGTATAGAATCTTGCTTGTTTGTTACTTAGCGTTTATAAAAATTCAGTATTTAAGATGTATGGATTTACTAGGCCTGTGTTAAGTGATAACTAGTTGACTTCAATTGAGGGAGCTACTTAAGCTAAGTAAGCTGTTTCACTAACGATCAGAGGTGGTATGCCTGAACTGGAGATGATTGTGCGATATTATCAACCAATCGTTTTCTCTCTCTTCAGCTCCTGGAGGGTTGCATACAGTTCGTAAGCTTGCCGCTCTTGTTCACGTATCACGCCTCACCCTCACTAAACTCACCTAAACACCCTGAACAACCTGAGCAATTGCTTCACTTTCATGTTTAATTCAGATGAGGAATATAGCGAAATAAATGATACATACTAATGCCTTGGGAGCGGAGAGCTGAGATTATCTTGAATGGATGTGGGCCAGTCTTTAAGATATGATGACCAGGCTGTAGAAATGGTATGTGGTAACTGTTCGTAACTGGTGTATCAGCAAGAAGTTTTATCTTGCAGGGGGTTGCTATTTATCAAAGAATCCATAAGAACCTGGTAAAAACGACGCTCTTCAATTGATATGGTGCTGGAAGACTATTTTTCATTGGCAAGAGCAAGCTCTACAACTGAGGCTGAGGCTGAGCAATGCATGGTCAGTTAATATGTGGCCTGAGGTCCCAGGTCAAACAAAGAAACAGGACCTCGTAAAACAACCATCTTTCGGGCTTCTGCTCTTACTTCGCATGAAAACTGCCCGAGATGCGGCTCTTGAACACTACGAGCATAGAAGTGGAACGCTTTATAGGGAAGGTTCCACCATATGCTATTCTTTCACATCGATGGGAAGATGATGAAGTGTCATTGGAGGATATTACACCTGGGGGAGAAGCCAGAGGCAGGAAAGGCTACCGTAAACTTCGACTTAGCTGCGCTATGGCTGCACGCCAGGGGCTCCAATACATCTGGATTGACACTTGCTGTATCGACAAGACAAGCAGCGCAGAACTGTCGGAAGCTATCAACTCCATGTTTCGGTACTACAGAGAAGCCGAGGCTTGCTACGCATATCTCTCCGACGTAACTTCCGTTAAAATACCAAGGCAGTTCACCCCAAAAGATTTAGATTTCTGCAATAGTTCTTGGTTCACTCGTGGGTGGACACTTCAAGAGCTGATTGCCCCTAAGAACCAGTGGTTTTACAACAGGGACTGGGATTACCTAGGTACTAAAGCCGATTTGAGAGACGTTATTCACTACATCACCAAAATACCAGAGAATATTCTTCTTGGAGGAGACTTGACTGATGAATCCGTGTCTAGAAAGATGTCTTGGGCATCCTCACGGGAGACAACAGTTCCTGAGGATATTGCGTACTGCCTTCTTGGCATGTTTAACGTTAATATTCCACTCTTGTACGGAGAGGGCGCCGAGAATGCTTTTTTACGACTCCAAGAGGCAATTCTTAAACATACGGACGACAATTCCCTGTTCTTTGTGGCGCAGCACAGAAGTGGAAGCAATTGAAAAACCATTTTGGGGGCTTCTTGCGCCATCTCCAAGCTATTTTTCAAGATCACCGGATATAGTCGCTCCGAGTACCACTCCAGTGGTGACCAACACGCCAGCAACGTTGACCAGTCGAGGTGTTAATGTTGAGTTTCTTATGGCACCGTTGCCATTTGATACTAGCCTATCTATTCACTCGCCTCTCATTTTTGTGGATGGAGGAAAGAGGGCTTATGGGCTTCTACTTCAGGAGCTTTCTTATTTGAGCGGACAATTTACCAGGGTTGGTGCAGATATCTTGTTAGAGATTGATAACAATATCAGTATCAATAAGTTTAAGTTCCCACCTCGGCTTTTACATGGCGCGGACCTCAGTTCTAGGCTTCGCCCTCAAAATAACACATACTTTGTCCTCCCATCCTCTGATTCTTACTACAACCTGGAAGACCCCCAGGCTATGCGCTTCTATGTCCGACAAAACCCAAAAGCATCACCACCCATATCTAGTGAAGCTATCGGCTTCTACGTTGATACGACAAAGAGTCTGCCTCCAGAGTTCAGTGTGGATGACTGGTCCTCAAAGTGGAACAGATGGGAAGGTGGGTCAGTCGCCGATCCTAGACCTAGCTATCTTCTAGACTTCAAAACGGATTGCCATTCGCAACTTCCAAAATCTGTAACCTCTACATTGGGATGGAAATATCAACCATTTGGAATTCTGCAGCTATCAGAGTTGCTGGATGGCGTTCCACATCGGCTAGCTCTATGCGTTGGACTCCAAAAAACATCAGTCAACTTGCTAGAGACACCATTATCTTCCCGCAGACCATGGTGTCTCATTGAAGAGATTCGAGGTCACGCCGATAACCCTGATAAAGTACTTAAGAGTTTCTTTTCTCCAACCTCTGGACTATCAAAAAGCTTAACTGCACTCCAGCAGATAACGAACTATCAATATAAGTCTAATGGTTACGTCCTATCGTTCGAGCTTCAGATTGTGCATGGTCGGGTTTGTTATCTCATTATATTAAAATCAAGCAAACAGAATTCCTTTACTAATAAGAACAACGCCCGCTCCGATACGGGTGCAGTCGATTCTGAAGATTTGCTTGAAGGCTCTGCTAGGTTATCTGGACTGCGCTAGTTATATTGGTTCTCATTCATTCAAGTAGTTAGATGCTAGTGATATGGATACATCTCTAGGGACTTTGCAGATTATAGGTCGGCAAATGTAATTTCTTTATGCAGCAGAATCAATATGAAGCGTTTCATTGGAAGAATTCAATGGAGGCATTAGCAGAGAGTCTTCCAGAAAACGAAAATGATACCAACCAATATTAAAACAGATATTGTCACAGGATAAGATGCTATTAGCTTCCGCTCCTGTCGTGTATATTGCAAAGCCATAATTCTTCCTATCTGATTTCATTTAGAGGCCTTCCGACCACTCTTCGACAAATTCTGTTATTACAGAGATTAAAGGGGTCACGCAATCTAGGTCAATCTAATCGGATGAAATATTCACGTAGGAAAAGCTATATTACCAAGTGATGTGAATAGAATGGTACATGAACAGGGGATACATTCCATTGAATAACTATGGAGATGAATATATAAACAGAAAGTGTGCATTCTATGTTTGGTTAAGAATAATATGGAGTTTGAAACTAGGTCGCTATATGTGGTAGCTAAGCGAGGGGTGAACAGGACAAATATATATAGTCATACCTCTGTATAACTATTTCGTTCAACAGAATAAATCAAAGAAGAATGAAAGCCTACAATATGTCGTGCGGCAACATATCCCGCTGAATAGTAATATTACCATAGTCCGGTTGCTAGTCGTCAAACCATCTCGCCGTGTCAGAGTTAATCACAATACAGCCTCAATAATTTTGCCTTCCAAACCAAGCACAGTGTATAGAGCTTTTGCTTTCCGTTCTGTCTTAATGAAAGCTATACTTATATTTCTTCCTAGACTACGATGTTCTTTTAGATTTTATCATATAGAACTTAGCATGCCATATCGTCGAACGTAATAAGAACTATATTCTGAATAAACACTCTAACAGCGGGTTGGAGACGGAATTAATACCGTTCATTTTCATTATCGGAACTCGGGTGCATCGAGGATCATTCGGGGGGAGGCGAATTGCCATTTTTTCCGACAAATGGAATTTCCGAGATTCCGGGGTCCCCATGGCGGCTTTTATGACTGCTTGTTAATACAGTATATTCCACTCGCATCACTGAATTCTCTTTGGCAATCAAATACTCTAACTCGTTACCAACACAGAATCAAATACACCGAATGCCTCAATCCTCAATTCTACACACCATCTTCGAACATGGCGAGATTGCTTTCACAGCGTTTCTGATCGCTTTTCTGGTACTCGGCCTCCGGAGCTCTCTAGCGCCTGGATTGCGGAGAATCCCTGGTCCCTTTATAGCCAAATTTACCAATATCTGGAGACTATGGGATGTTTGGAAAGGGCGAGCTGATATTACGCATAATCGGTTACATCGCAAGTATGGAGACTATGTCCGCTTAGGCCCTAATATCATCAGCGTTTCGAACCTGGCGGTAATTAAAGAGATATATGGGATCAATAAGGGTTACATCAAAGTAAACGGAAACTTTTTATCTATGTCTGGATGGTGCATTGCTGATGTATGATATTAGAGCGATTTCTACAGCGTTCAAAAACAATTGAAGGATGGAAAGGCTATATCGACACTCTTTACATCAACAGACGACGATTTCCACGCTTCTATTAAACGCCCAATTTCACATGCATATTCCATGACTACGTTAACTGAATTTGAGCCTTTCGTTGACCGCACAATTGAGGTGTTGTTTAAGGAACTTACTGACAAATTTGCAAGTGGGCAAAATGTTAATCAGACATGCGACATCGCAAAATGGCTACAGTTTTGTAAGTCTGGAGCTTTGTGGAAGCTAAGATGGCGCTTATGGAATTTAGATGCATTTGATGTAATTGGGGAGTTGACTTTTAGCCGACGACTCGGTTTCATCGATCTTGGAGAGGATATAGATGGTGTTATGGCTGAATTGGAGAGAATATTCCGGTATAGCGCAGTGGTATGTGATTCCTATGATTATCTACTATAAAAATAATATAAAAGCAGCTAACTTGAAAAACAACGAGTAGGTTGGACAAATGCCTTGGCTAGACTATCTCTTCAAAAAAAATCCTTTACTTGCACAAATGTTCAAGCCCACAGGGAAGGGAAGGTAGCTCAATTCGCTCATGCAAGGTTACAAGAACGACTTCGGAGTCCTAAAATGCAAAATTCTCCAAACCGCGACTTTCTTGACCGGTTCCTCAATGCAAGAGATAGCTATCCTGAGGTCGCAACAGAGAAACAAATACTATCATGGACAATCACGAATGTATTTGCAGGATCAGATACAACTGCAATTTCGCTACGAGCTATCTTATACTATACTCTGAAAACTCCGACGGTATTGAAGAAACTACAAGAGGAATTGAGATCTGCAATAGCGGAGAATAGGCTATCTTTACCTATCTCATTTAAGCAATCTCAAGAACTACCATATCTAGATGCTGTAATCAAAGAGGCTCTCCGTCTACATCCTGCTGTAGGACTTCCACTTGAACGTGTAGTTCCAAGCCACGGTCTTCGTCTTTCCAATGGCATCATGCTACCACCCGGTACCATTGTTGGAGCTTCACCTTGGGTTATACATCGAAAGGAAGATATATTCGGAGAAAAGGTGGACGAATTTATTCCGGAGAGATGGCTTCAAGGTTACGAAGAGTCGGAGGCAGCATGGAAGGCTCGTCGTCTTGAAATGACGAGAGCAACTTTTACGTTTGGTGCTGGACCACGAACTTGTATCGGGAAGAATATTAGTCTTCTAGAGATTTATAAGTTGGTTCCGTCGATAATTTTAAGATTTAAGGTAAGATTTGTTTGTACCTTGTTGACATAGATTTATGCTTATTGAGCTTATAGATTGAGTTGGTGGAGCCACAGAAAGACTGGGCTATTCGAAACTCGTGGCTTGTTGGACAAGGGAGCATACCTGTTAGAATATACTTGAATGATTGATTATTGTTATGGATGGAATTAAGCTTAAGGAAATATAATTATTGCCATGTCGAAATGCGAAAGGTGTGGAAAGGGAGATTGTTAGTCAGGTCAGTAATCAACTCGCTTTAGTATTTGTGAAGAAAGGCAAGTGCAAGTGATTAGATAGGTTCAGCCACGTGCTTCTCTCTGTAGCGACCGCTTAAGGTACTTACTTATAAAACAGAGAACTTGTCCCGAATCTGGCCTTGAACACTTTGCGTATTCACTTTTGGAACTGAAAAAATTGCTTCTTTGGCTTGCGCCGTCAATAAAATCTACGCGACGATCTCATATAAATCACGTTAATAGATACTGGCATAAGATATAACCCAAATATTAAACACAAGTTAAAAGCACTAGAACCAAAATCCAAACACACTACGAAAATCCCATAACTAGCGACATTACCTCCCAACAGCATATCAAAAAGAAAGCCTACTATTTCAGTTCCACAGCCAGCCAATTTGCCCACATCCAATTTACAACATAATAGTCCTCCTTCACAAGCCAATTGCTAGTCCAGAACCACACACGTGGCAAGTGTTCTAAAATTTCATGTCCGTAGGAGTTTGATCTAGTAAAATAGGTTATTACCAAGGTCAAAACGGGGTTGTTTTTGGAGATAATATGTACTGTACCTTCCAAGGTTGATTTGGCGCATGAAATGCTTATGAGCGCCTACCGGTGCTAGTGTCGGTGTACGTAGGAGCTGGATGATACGATGCCAGACTATAAGGGGTGTTCACATGCGCCCTCCCGTTTCGTGGACCAACAGGGGCTCGATTCGAATCGTGGTAGCCGACATCAAACCTGCTCCTGTCGTTGTTATTGTAGAAAGCTCTTGCAGGCCCAGGATTGCCGCCTCTGTAGTTGCTAGGAACCGACCCGTTCTGCGGACTCGGCACGATCGGGAATTCCGTGCGCGGTGGCTGAGATCTTAGAGGCTGGGGTGGTTGATTGTGATATTGCCTTGGATAAATGCCCACGGATTGATGTGCTGCGGGGGCCTGCTGGACTTGACGTCTCACATCAGATGCCTGAAGGTACTTATACTCTCTTTGATCGACTCCGGTCAGGTACTATATTTTTGAAGGTAGGTTAGACGGCGTTTTCCAAATTCAGGTTAGAATGTAGCAAAAGTGTCTAGGTTACTTACATAGGAACCTGTCCTTGTGAATGCCGGAGTACCCATGTCTTGCGGTTCGCCGACATATGGTTCATCTCGCTCCGTGATCACGGTTTGAATTCTCGAACGCTGGCTGGCCTGAGTCTGCGAGTGGTGGTTGCCATGGGTCTGCGAAGTTGTAGATGAGCCACTGCTGGAGCGAGAGAAGAGTGGCATAGCGAAAAGATATAGATAATATGGTAATAGAGATAGTAAGAGAGAAAACAAAGGCTTATTAAGGATGGATAATGAATGAAGGAAAGATTCTAGGGCTCGTGAAACTCGTAGCCCCCGGGGTGAGAATGAAATATCTGGAAATAGTAGATGCAAAGAGCCGATGAGAATGGATTGAGTGTTGTTAGAAAATATTGTCAAGGTGTGACAATCGCCTATTTATGTTTTTCAGGCTCAGGATATGGGTACTCACCTTTCCCTCAGACAGTACTGAGCCATTATCGGCTGCATCGTCGCCAGACTCTATTCATAGGGAATTTCTGCTTCCAGAACAGTGAAACATGGAACTTGATACTCTACTTATTATTGGGCCAACTTCGTCGCCTGCTGGCGGCTCTCAGCAATGTAACGGTCCTGACTTAGACCACGTACTTATCATAAGTATATGTATACTTAGTTGCAAGTAGCCTAAAGTTTGACAATGATTCGTCATTATATCTTAAGTATGAGACGGCCTGTTCGTTCCCTTCTCGAGACTCATGGCTGCAACTTACTTGGCCATGGCACTCGGGGCACTGAAATTCGCTAACGGACCTATTATAGCCTACTGTAGCCTGCTGTACAGTCGCCCTAGCGCGCGCGAAATAGCCGCTGAGAGTGGCCGGTTACTGTAGTAGAAGGAGTGGGGAAGAAGGGGAAGAAGTGGGGGCAGGCGCCTACGACAGGATTTCAGCCCCAACTCATTCTTTTATTCCTCCAGCCTCGCCTCCCCTTCTCAACTCATACTATTATTCTATTATTTCCACAAATACAATACCAACTCGGAATAGCATCTCCTTGCGCAGGCACCATGGCG
Source organism: Pezicula neosporulosa (assembly GCA_009805495.1). NCBI lineage: Eukaryota > Fungi > Ascomycota > Leotiomycetes > Helotiales > Dermateaceae > Pezicula > Pezicula neosporulosa. The sequence continues at coordinate 176,363 of SELE01000028.1, forward strand.
GAAAATGAAAGCAGTCTGTTCCATCTCGAATTGATAAGACAAAGAGATCTTTCAGAGCGAGAAATCAAGATACTCAACGCATTTGCTCGAGGAATACAGCCTGCTACAGCGGAAGCAGCGGCGGAAGCTACGCACCAGCTGGACGCTTTATGTCCTCCGCTTGAGCAGGAGAAAGAGTCCAGTGACTATCTATGGATGGTTTGGGAGACCATGCTTGATATTGCCAGGAGTCCGGATGTGACAAGCGAAATCCACATAGGTCTCGTGAGCATTCTCGAAAGTCTGCGACAGTCTGCGAAGGGGGACTTGAACGTCTGGGGAGTTAGTATTTCTCAATTGAATTATCTTTCACTTCAGCCCTTACTAACAATTCCAACCTCTAGAACAAGCTGCGTGTGTGGAGAGACTTTCCTCTGCTTCCCATGTGCATGGAAGCGTATTTTAACGGTATGTTCCTCAGCCTGTTATTTTAGACAATTGGTCTAACTTGTTTATAAAAGACCCGACCTCGACAACAGAAGAGTTCACTCCAAAGTCCGCCCAGATATGGCGAAACTTGAACTCATTTGGGGCTCGATGCCTGAAAGCAGGTGTGGTGGGTCCCTACTACAACGCGTTGTCTGCTCTGCGATCAGCGCTTGAAGAAGAGCTTAGCGCAGTCAGTGAGATGGATATGACGGAATGTAGAATACAGGTCGCCTGTGAATGGATCTCTCACGCCGCTAAACCTCTTCTCTGGTGGGCGCGAGAGAAAACATCGGCTACATGGATGTCACAGTGGAGGACGAGGCAAACTTCGTTGAAGGTGGAACTTTATACCATGGACCACCCACTATGTGCCTACGACGGTGGGGCTTCTGGCTAACCAGATTTGAAGAGCTTGGGAAAGAAGGATCTGGCATGAGTGAGGAGATCCGGAAGGCGGCGCTTGAAGCTGCGCAGACTATGACAACGGTTGAAAGAGGTGTAGCCAATACGTTGTCAGATTGAGAGACAGAAGAAAAGGGTTACAAATGCCTAGAATGCAGAACCGCCAGCCAAGTTCATATTACAACCATCAAAAACACAAGTGTTGTTAAGGGGACATTAAAGTAAGAAGTTCGCTATAAGCAAGCCGCTAGGCAATGTTATAAGCAACACTAACAAGAGAGTAGAGATCGAAATAAAGCTCTAGACCTACACTTTAATCTACCTTAACCTACCTTATAGATAGGTTAAGATAACTTTAACTTAACTTATAAATAAATTATAATAGGTTAAACTTAACTTATAAGTAGATTATAATAAATTAAACTTAACTTATAAATAAATTATAATAGGTTAACCTTAATTTATAAATAGATTATAATAGTTTTAATTTAATTTATAAGTTTTTAAACTTAATATTTTAAGTTTAAATAAGTTTTAAATATAAAAGTTAAGAGAGAAGAAAAGGGAAGGAAAGAAGAGAAAGGGGGAAAAGGAAAATAAGAAAAGAAAGAAAAAGGAAAGAAAAAGAATTTTGGGGGGGGGAAGAAAGAGGAGATTTAAGAGAGGATAGAAAAAAGGGAGAGATAAAAGGACGGGATTATTTGAAGGAGGAGAAGGGATAGGGAAGGATTAGGAAGGGAAAGCTTTGGGGAGGAGGAGGGATAGAAGGGAGAGGAAGAAAATATTTTTTATTATAAAAAAAAAAAAAAAAACTTTTTTATTTAATTATTATTAAAGATATTTTTATTTAATAAAGATAAAAATAACTTTAATAAACTAAAAATAAATAAATTAAATATATAAAAATTTTTTATAATTTATTAATTTATTTAATATTTATTTTTTTATTTTTATTTATTTAAATAAAAAAAAAGTATTTATATTAGTTTTTAATTTTACTTATAGTATTTTTAATAAAGTTATTATTTTTTTTTTTAAGTTTTTAGTAAAAACTTAACTAGTATAATAAGAAGGTAGGAGGGTTAATACTAGTATAATAAGAATTTTATAATATTAAAATATAAGTAATTTTTAGTAAAGTTTAATTAGTTATTTTAAAGAGCTATATTAAGAAATACTATATATAAGTAAAGTATAGTAATTTTTTATAACTAAGTAATTAAGTAGTTATTAAACTATAATTCTTTAAATTTAAAGTTATTCTTTACTTTTATTTTTTTTTTTATATTATTAAGTAATTTTATATAAATCTATAAGTTATTTTAAACTTTTTATTTTAAGCTTTTAAATAATAATATTATTTAAGTAGAAACTATAGTTATTATATACTTTAATAGTATATAAATATATATTTCTTACTTTATTATATTAGTATTTACTACTAAAGATTATAAGTTAATAATCTATAGATTTAAATTAAAAATAAGAAATAACTTATAAGTTAATATTAATTATAAAGTTAATTATATAGTTTTATTTAATAATAATTAGTATTTATTTATTTATTTAAAATATAAAGTTATTTAAAAAAGTTTATTATTAAGTATAATAATAATAATAGAATTATAAAACTAATTAATTAAACTAGAACTACTAGTAAGAAAAGTTTAATTAATTATTAACTATACTTTATAAATATTAATTTACTTAATATTAAAAACTTAATTAATATTTAAGGGTTATAGATTTATTAATATAAATAACTATAAAAGTTAATTTCTTTAAAGTATTAGAAAACTTTATAGTAAAGAAAAAAAAAAAGTTAAAAACTTATTCCTTTATATAAAATATTTAAAGTTTATTAATTTATTATATAAAGTATTTAAATAAAGAATTAAATAAAATTAAATTATAAAAGTTTATAATATTATTATAAGTACTTAATTTTAAATAGAAAATATAGTAAACTTAGTAGTAAGTTATTTATTAAGTAAATTTACTTAGTTTATTAAAAGATAATTATTATATTATTTTATATTTTTATAATTATTATTTATTTTATTATTATCTTTACTTATTAAACTTAAACTAATTAATTAACTTTTAATTATATTATTTATTTATTTAATTTATATTAATAAGTACTTTCTTATTATATTAAACTATTATTATAATACTTTACTAGTTTATTATAATAAAGTTACTAAGTTAAAAACTTATAAAGGTAAATATAATATATTACTAAATATTTACTTAGTTATTAAACCTAGAACTTTAGTTTATAAAAGTAGTATATAGTTAAACTTTATATTAATAAATATAAAAAGGTTTATTTACTTATTAATTAATTTTACTAATAGTAAGTTAAATATTAATTAAATATTAATTAGTTTAGAAAAATAATTTACTTAATTAAACTTAGTTAATTTAAATTATTATAAAAAAACTTTAAGTAAAAATCTAAGTTTTTACTTTAAATTATTAATTAAAAATTAAATTAAATACTTCTTTTTATTTTTATTATATAAAATATTAAATATACTTAGTTTTTAAACTATTTATATTAAGTATTTAAATATTTTATTAATAGTATACTTATATATAGATATACTATATTTAAATAACTTATTAAAGAAGTAAGTTAAGTATATAATAATTATTTTATAAAAACCTTTATTTATAGTAAATAAAGTATAAAATAAATAATATAAACTTATTAAAGTTAAACTAAATTTAATTACTTTAATTTAAGTAAAAGATAAAGAAAATAATACTAAAGTTTAACTTAGTATTAAGTTAAATACTAAGATTTTTAAATACTTTTAAAGAATAAAAATAATAAAAAGAAAAAAGATTAAAATACTTTATATTAAATATATTTTACTTAAATTAACTTATAGATTTATAGAGATAATACTCTTAGTTTATCCTTAATAATATTTACTTAATTATAAAACTTTTATAAACTTAGTATTAAAACTTAAAAATCTTCTCTTAAATAATAAAAGAAGTAAAAGTAAAATTATATTAATTAAAAAAGTTAAATAGTTAGTTAAAATTTTAAAATTTCTTCTCTTAAAATCTACTTATAAATTAACTATAGTTAAAAAGTAAATAACTATTAAAGCTTTTATTTACTAGGGTAAACTTAGTTTAAATAAGTTAAAAATACTTAATTAAACTAATTTAAACTAATAGAAGTATAAGTTATAAAAGAAGTTTAATAAAATAAATAAAAAAACTATTAAATATATTTATTAATAATAAAAAAGAATTTAAACTTAAAGATATTAATAAGAATAAAAAACTTAAGTATATTACTATTAATATAAAAGAGTTATTAAAAAAATTTATACTACTTTTAAAAACTATAAAAATACTTTATTTTATTAAAACTAATATATTAAAATTTTTAAATAAAATTAAAAACTATATATTAAACTAAATATATTAAGCTTAATAAATAAATTAAGTTAATACTTAACTATTACTTAATTAAATTAAACTAATATATTTAAATAATAAAAGAATATACTAAATTTAAACTTTACTAAGAATAATTTATATTAACCTTAAAGTATAAATTTAAAGAAAATAATATTTACTAATTAATATATTTTTATTATTATTTAAAAACTTATAAAAATACTTTATAAAATAAATTAAAAGTAAAAAAATACTTAAAGTTTTTTAATTTAATATTTAAAGCTTTAAAATTAAAAGAATTACTAAATTTATATACTTAGAGCTATTAGTATTTAAAAGGTCTATTAATAAAACTTAGATAAAAAGTTATTTAAAAAACTAATATTAATATTAATAATTTAATTAATATAAATTATTTAAAAATATAATAAATTATAAAAAAAGATTATAATAACTAAGAAATTAAAAATAAATTTATCTTTATTAATAATTTAAATAAAATTAAAAAACTTAAAAAAATAATAATTAAATATAATAGCTAAAGTAAGAAATTAAAAGAAAAGAAAAAATATTTATTATTAAATAAATAAAAATTAAATACTATTTTAAAATAATAATAATATTAATACTAAGTTAATAAAATATATAAAAAAGCTTTTTATTAACTTAAGTAAAATTATTTAAAAGTAAGTTCTATAGCTAGTAGTATTTAATATATAAACTTAAAGCTATTAAACTACTAAAAAACTACTAATTTAAATTTTATAAAAAAACTAATAATAGTTAATATTAAAATCTTTTAACTTAAAAGTAAAGTAAAAATACTATTATTATATTAATCTATATATATATATTATTAGAAAACACTATCTTTTTATATAAAATTTAAAGTTTTAAAAGTAGTTATTAAATAAATAATACTTTATTCTTAGAAGAAAAGAAGAAGCTTTTATTTTATATAATATAATAGAAAAAAGTATAATTTATCGATTAAAAATAAAATCTTAAATAATATAAAGAAAGTTCTAATTTTTTCTATATTAATAAAACTACTTATTATAAAGTTATTAATTATTTAAAAAAGTTTTTATAAAAAAAATATTAAAGTATAAGTTTAAACCTTAAATTAACTAAATAAACTTAAGTCCTAGTAAATATTCTTTTAATAATAAGCCCCTATCTCTTCTACTTTCTATTACTATATATATAAGTAAACTACTCTTATTAAACTACTATATATTTAACTATTTAAAAACTATAGCTTATAACTTTTAATTACTATTATACCTTATTTATATCTCCTAAACCTCTATATCTTATACTTATAGTCTAGCTATATTAATATTTATATAGATCCCCTCTCTTTTATTTACTAGTTTATTTTATATAAAGCTAATAACTAGAACTAAAGTTTAATATAGTATTTATCTTTTAAAGATACTTAAAACTTTTATTATATAATACTATATAGGGTTAGGGTTAGGGTTAGGGTTAGGGTTAGGGTTAGGGTTAGGGTTAGGGTTAGGGTTAGGGTTAGGGTTAGGGTTAGGGTTAGGGTTAGGGTTAGGTTAGGGTT
>SELE01000029.1:600000-869045 GCA_009805495.1 Pezicula neosporulosa
ACAGTTGCGAGAATCTGTACATTCGACGCCATTCTTTAGACTTTGGGGGTGCAAGTGGTGATCGGTAGGAAAAATCGTTTGGACGGACATCGTCATTGGGATTTCTTCCTACAGCTGGAGCGATTGAAGGCGTCATTGGACGATGAGCCTCAACAAGTGAAATCTCACGTAGTCCTCTTGTACCAATAGGGCGGTCAGGCTTTGATTTGTTGAAACGATTAAGAATCCTGGTTCTTCTATCCCCGTCTTTGTCACCTCCTCTTGGATTTGCACCATGACCATAAGTCGGCACTTCAGTAAAGCCATTGCTATCGGGAACGCCGTGGCTTTCTAAAGGACTCGCAGTTTGCAATCGTGTACCACCGGGGCTGTAGCCACGAACTGGTTGTCCATTTGCAAGAGCGATTACATGTTGCCATGAAGATGGACGATCAGGAGTCTCGGGACGAAGGAGTTGGCGGGATTTTTGCTGGGAAGGCTGTTCTTGTCTACCAATAGCAGGTCCAGGGTCGCCGAATTGATCCATCCAATTGAAAGTCCTAACTGTGATGTCGGGCAGGGGCAATGGCTCTATGTTATGATTTCGAACAGGAACAGGTGGAACTTGCTGTTCGGTAAGATCGGTGTCAATGGACGCATCATCTATGGAGTATCGGTATAAATGATGACCGCTGGCCTTCTGCCGTACATGACGACGTTCTGGGTTGGAGTTGCTCAAGACCTCTGGCGGATCTGTGGAAAAGGGGTTGGTATGTTGGGTAGCAAGCGGGTTTGGCTGAACGTTAAAACGGTTTGGTGGTGCACGAAGTCGCGACGAATCTGCAAGATATCCGTTGACCTTGTGCTCTCCATAGATAGGCAAGAATATAGGTTGCTTTGTCTTCTTTAGATCCCTCTGCCGATAACTGCCATCGTACTCAATAGTTGCCGGATGTTGTGCAATGCGTTCGGTTGAGCTAAACTCCCGAAGCTGCGGTGTATAACCCTCTCTTGCAGTATGTTCGCTCCCTTCGTCAGAAACATTTGCAAGACTGCTTCCTGCTCGACGGAAACCTCCACCGAGCATGCCGTCGGGGTTTTTGTTTGCAATCCTGTCCAATCCAAAAGCGCTTTCACCAACAGTCTCCCAATCATTGCCATCATCTTCGGAGGTCCTTGGAACTAGATGACTGCTAGCACCTGGATTATCCAATCGAGAGAGAACGCAGCATGGTCAAATTGCTTTGTGTTTTGGCTGATTGGAACACGGACTACGTTCCGTCTGTCATTGTCAAGCCAGTCCTGTGCAAGAGCACCATGAGCATAAAATGCAGAATCTTCCGCTGGTAGCGAGTTGTCATCCGCTAAGGACTCCGCTGCTGTACCAACTGTATTGGCAAGAGTTAAGCTTCTAGGTACATCGGCCCCTACAGGATCGGACGCCTCACTTTGGAAAATTGCAGTATCTCTCAAGATAGATGAAGATACGCTTCCATTGCTGTAAGTGCTGACATGCCTGAGAACATTACTGATATCCCGCTCCAGAGGACGATGTCTGTTTTGCTGATGAAGTAGTAAGGAGTAGTTTGGACCATCATATTCGAACTGATCACTGTGTGTACTTGCACGAGAGACAACCACTTCAGGGGAACTCTGTACGTTGTAAGCGTTATTTGAGTCGATATGAGGTGCTGCAGCTGTGGGTGGAACGTAACGATCGGGACTGAGCTGGTATTCCGAGTTGGCAAAATTACTTGGCTTTGCACTCCATCCCGTCTTTTGAGTGATCTCCAAAAGATTGCGGGTGTCGCCGTACGTCGTTGATGGGTGTAGGCCTTCGGATGAACTTGGCACCAAACGTGGCTTTGCATAATCCGGAGCTTCAGGCAATGCCCCACTTGGCGGGCGTCCTGGAGCCTTTCCTAACTTTCGCTCAGCACGCTTTTGTTTTCGTGCCTGTAGTGCTGATGCGCGCCGGTCCTTAGATGAGCTTGTGTCAAGTAGAGAGCTCGAGGATGCAAATTCAACCCCAGTAGGACTCCGACCACGGATATTCAGCTCAGAGCTCGAGGAAGTAATATCAGCACCGGTAAGACTTCGACCACGGCTTGCAACTCGGTGTTGGTAGTGACTAGCTGTCATGACTGGCAGTTCGTCCTCATCACTATCTCCAACATCCTCTTCCATACCTTGCGACCGAACGTATGATTTATAGATCTTGCCAATTGTACTACTTTCAGGTATAGAGGATTGCTCGGTTTGAGTGTTTGAAAGCTCACGAGGTAAGTGGTGACCGATGGTAGGTGCCGGCTTGAATCGTTGCAAAGGTGCACCTCCATCGTACTCATCATCGTGCAAAACCTCGTCAATACCTCTGGCATTGGCATGATTTACCTCTTTAAGAGCAGGAGGAGTATCAGGGTACTGTGAACTAGATCTATCCTTTCTACGAGTGGCTTAGTGATTTAGACAATAGGTTGTGGGCTGAATTTCGACTTACCCTCGGCCATTGAAACGCTTTGGAGAGCTATGGTTGTCCAGTTCAAGACTATCACGAGGCCAGTGCTTAGTTGGACTAGAGGGGATTTTATATGTTGTTGGGTAAAGTCGTGTAGCTGGTAAGCTCGGTTCTTTTCTATCCTCCCCAACCAAGCCAGCTTCTGACTGTGTACCACGAGCTCGTTGGTCACTTTCGAAATTCTGTTTTGGCTCGAATTGGACGCCAGGGTGTCGGTTGGATTTATCCCGCGTTGTGAGAACAGCTGGAAGAGGTGGTAAAGGGAGTTGGTGAAGGAGACCTTGTCTTGGCTTTAGGTCCTCCAACGGAATTGAGTCCTCCGATTGATTTGCAGAAATTGTACGGTGTCCGCCGCTGCCTGATCTAGAAGTAATGGAGGAATGGGCTGTAGACAAGTCGTCAAAGACAGCTCTAACGGGAGTTCTCGATCGAACGGCAGAAGCAGGCATCCTAGGTGCATCGAACGAGGGTAGGGTGTTGGAGTCTTGCGAGCCTTGGTGACGACTGCGGTATGTATTATTCGGGCTACGCATTTGAGGAAAGCCCTTTTCGTGGGCACTTGTCTTGTCCATCTTAGGACGTGTTGAAGCGGTGCGTCTACTTCAAACGAATGATTGCTCTCGACACTGTTAGCCTTTGATGAGGGTACGAAAGTGCCCCAGTTCTGCAGATTAGATTGCCAGGATAGAGAGGATCACATCAGGCAGATGCGTGGAGCCATGGCGTATCTGATGTTTGTAACTGCTTGGGAAGGCTCGGAAGCACTATGATTGGGGTTGAACGATTGCCGGTTGGAGAAGTGATCGGATAGATAGGAGAGACTTCTCAAAAGATGAGATAGAAAGGGGAAACGCTTTTGTTGCGCCGCTGAGGTTTCTTGATGTTGTTGTTGTATGGGAGTTTGAGTATCGAAAGTGAATTTTAGACCTGCGCGCCGAGAGTTGATTTTTGCTCGCTGCCACAAGTTAGAACAGAGCCACCCGCCAGACTCTGTCTCGTTGTCACATATGCTGAGTGAAAAGCGGCAATGCTGACGAAGCTCGTGTATGGCTTTAAAGATTTCACCTAGTCCGTGGTATACCTCCAGTGCTTTCCATCCACCGCAACGCAAGCCTCCTTCTGGACAAGCCGTTGCTCATCCCCAATTCATCAGTCGCTTCGTAATGGACCAAGCCTTTAAACCGTAGCTCTTCTCTCTTCAGTCGACTCCACGCTGGCTCCCACTCTCATACTCTGCATAGCACAGACAATTCTTCTTGGTGGACTATCACACTGGAAGATAGAAAGTCTATGCGGATGTCTCTGGCTCTAGGTGCAACTACTTCCTACCCAGATGTAAGGGCAAGACTAGCGTTCAACAGAGGAAGGGACTACGATGCACCGCAACGAGTAAGTTTAGCTCTCCTTCTACTTTTGCTCGTCACTTGCTTTGCAACGCAGCACTCCTTCGAGTACAGTCCTTGGCATTTTCCGTCTTTAGAAACAGAATAGCAAAGATGTTCAGAACTTCCCTAGGACTACAGCCGTATTTGCAGTGGGGACGAAATATATACCAGTAACCCAAGTCGGGTAGGAGTAGCAGCTGCCAAAGAAGGGTACTCGATGCCTCTGGGCAGGAAGTGACGAGTACCTACGACAAGGAGCAGGACCACTGCCACTTCCTTTATAGACTCCCTTTCCCCCGAGATCATACAATTCAAGCAACAGAAAGACTTTTTGATCGTTACAGAACCGAAATTCACTGGTTACAATGGAAGTAAACTCTTTAGGGTGGCCATTGTTGAGAGCTACTGCTCCAAAAGTATACCATAGCATAGCTCTCGGTCCAAAAGTCGAAGTGGCAGTATACATAAGGGCAAAAAAGATATAGCACACCACTTGAACACTGAGCATGCACTTGCAGGCTAGTTGGCCATTGTTTCTCTACCTTTGGCTTGTCTGTTATGAGATTATGTCTCGTGGGAAGGAAAAGCGTCCTTCTGTAAGTATTTCGTGGCTGGCCAAAAGACTGCACTCGCATCAACAATGATATTCTTGGCCATTTTGTCTCTCTAGTGCATGGTTGCACGACTCAGCAGCCTGCTGTTGTTCGCCATAGAAGACGTGGCATGTCACAACGTATGTTCTGGTTATATAAAGAGCCAAGAACCGTACGTGTGGCTTCAGGTTTCAAAATGATGTGCTTTACGGTCAATCCGCAGCACGTCTGCAACGAACTTTCTGGCCAGTGGACGCCATCGTGGACTTTGTTGGTATCAACGTCGATGAGCTGGCAGGAAGAGATACAGGTGACGCACGTAAATATATGGTGTTGTCAATGCTGAGTCTCATCAGTACTTCATGACCGGGTTCTTGAATTCTAGACTTCTAGATTTGCATCCTACATACCTTGCTTTCTTTATCTCTCTGGTTTTATAGCTAGGCCCCACGAAATTACTGCTGTAATGCAACGGCTGCTGCTGGATGTTGATCTGCTGCCTCCTTGGGTGCATTGAGATCTGAGTTTTGATGTTTGTTGGTTGAGGATACGAAGTCGACGACGACGGGTTTGAATAAGGTTGAGGAAAGTCAAGGTTGGATAGTCACAACACTAGACTTCCTCGGCGCCTCACAGCGACGACTAAGCATTTGAAATGCAGAGTCCAGAAACCTAGCTAGTGTTCGTCGGAGCAAAGTCTACGACAAATTCTGTTCATCTGCAGCTATCCTCGTCTTGCGATTAAGCACCGTCGGTCTCTTGTAGCATCGTTGTGAAGGCTTCCTAGTTGTAGGGCGAGAGAACAAGATACACTGGAAACCCAGTCATTCCTTCCATTTCGACGTACAGTGCTTCTTAGATGTTTGGTACTTGAAAGAAAAGGTCCTGAGGGTCTACCGGCCATTCACAGAATGCCGTTCATGCTGAGCATGCAAATATCCGCAACCGTAATAAAACCCTTGATAGGCCAATTGAATTTTGTTGTATCAAGCAAAGATTCCAGTTTCCAAGCCCTGGCTAATTGTTAAACCTTTCAATGACCACAAAACGTAACTGTTCTATTACGTCGTTGCCGGTGAAAGCCAAGGTTGGGATACTTTGACTTTATATATTAATGGGTAGTGACCCATGGATCCAACGGCTGCTGTGCGATATCCTTATACCTGGACATTTATATGTATTCAACAGGATGGCCTAGGATTAAGTCGATAACCTGAAGCTATTGACAATACCAAGATGCCTACGGAAAGTTCTGAGTGACATCTGGGTATTTACTCAGGCTTAAGAAGAAATAGGCCATATATTACTTCCTGGACAGAACTTGGTATTCGTTGAACGTATCAGTTCACAGCATCAATCCATCATAGTTTTAAGGTAGTTAGGTAAGTAGCTTTCGTACGTTGAACATTATAGTCAACGAAGTTGAGCAAAGGCATCCCAATGGCCTTTTAGTGGAGGCGTATTCTATAGCGGAGACATCTATTTTATCGCTGTCGATACCGCTCCTTATAGTGAGGATTTATTGTGTGGGCACTAGGCATAGGTGGCTCTGGGATCCTTAATGGGCTTCCGGCAAGTTTAATCAAGCACTTAAACGGGGTCACTACAAGGCTAGGACAGCTCACCTGTTGATACTAATTATGACACTGGGACTAGCAGTGCTGTTCTGGCGATGTCTGTAGTCGTGTTGTCCTGTCGTCTGAAAATGTTTATTGCAATGAAAGGGGGAATCCTGGCCCTGGGAACAAGATTTCTTACATTCTCCATCACATGACTCAGCTGCCCGAACCCCGGAATGCAGGTCGCATCTTTATCGCTTGCCAATCATCCACCCCTCCCCTCCTACCAGCCACCAGCTACACAACATCTCTAATGCACAGCACACCGAGATCATCAGCAGTTATGGGCTATATGGACAAGCTCCCCTCCGAGATTATACTTCAAATCGCAGAGTGTAAGCCCTCTTTGTGCTGGATATCATTCCCTATAGCTTCTCTTACTAAGGTACTTTAGTCTTGGAGCTTCCGGATATACTCAAACTCCAGTATGTCTCTAAGAAGTATCTTCGGATCATGCGAGACGACGCCCTCTGGCGTGAACAGTGTTTTATGAAATCATCATTCTTAGATCTAATCCGCAGACGTCAAGAGATGATTGCGTCAACAACTACACAAGTTGTGCCAGAACCATCTCCAGCATATCGCGGGATTATGCGAGCCCTGGCAAGTCAGAATGGATTGCGCGATCCGTTGAATGAACGAGGCCCCGAAAGCCAAACGAACGAGAGGATTCGAATGTTGGCAAATTGGGACCCTAGTTACCCTACAGAGAGGGTCTGCTGGTACAATGAATATATTGCACGAAATGCACCTCTATCCACAAGTTGGCTGCAACAGCCTCGCAATCGAGATAGTTCCTCACACGAATATTTAGAAGTACGGGGCATGTCTTTGTACACGCCACCAGGAGAATCAAATTCCAGCCTTGTTGTGGCTCCATTGGATGATGGTAGTGTTTGCCTGTGGGATCTAAATGGTACACGGGGTAAAAAGGGGTAGCATTGTTGCAAGAAGCAGGCCTGGGATTCTGTCGGTCGATGCCGTACCCCAAGACCTTAGAAAGCGCTCGAAGATGATAAGTACAGGTGTCACGGAATGTATCAGTGTCGATAGCACTCAAAAAACAGCCTATGTTGCAGTTCAAAGTGGTTTGTCACTCTTACAGCTTAACTCAACACTGACAGTCCTCCTGGTGAGGCGTATGGTACATTGAGTTTTGATGCTGACCTTTCGCCAGGCCTAGTTCAAGTGGACCTTGAAACTCTCACTGCTGTTAGCCATGAAAGATTTCCTTTCTCCATCACGGCTTTATCTGCTGCCACGCATCCTGTTCCACTTACGGTTGGTACAAATCTCGCTCTGTATCTTCATGATTCTCGTGCGAGTAGGTCTCGGTCATCCAGCTCAACGTCGGATGCAATTGACTCCTTCGATACGAAATTTGGGGACTCCGGCTCGACTAGGTTGCAGAGCTCCCAAAGCATCTTGAACCTAGATCGAAGTCCTGACCATGCACCTCTATACCAACCAGGTCCTTTGAGCATCCTACATCTGCCAAGCCATGGCGATGTATGGGATGGAAATGGGGATATATATGTTGCTGGACGATTTTCAAGTATTCTGAATTATGACCGGCGGTATTTCCCAAAACTTCGAGGCACAATCTATTCGGGGGCTCGTCTCTGTAGTATGGCTTCCCTTCCATATCCATTCGAAAGCATGAGTAAAGATCTTGCACGGCGAGGTGAACTCTCTACTGAGCAGGTGCTCAGGTCGAAGAGCCTTCCAGGTAGTACTCTGATCGCCTGTGGTGAGTATAATAGTAAGGGATCTTTGGAGATGTATGGTTTATCGCCCTCACCACAATTAACAACTAACTCGTCCGATTCAATGACTGGACGTCTGCAAAACTCAACTATGAAGAACCGCCAGACAAGTTCCAGCTCAAAGTTATTATCAGTGTGTAATCATGGCACTCGCATTGTTGTGTCTGACGGCGGGGGCAACCTGAAATGGCTCGAACGGGACGGTTTCACGGAAGTCCGGCGATGGAATGTATCTCATGGTTCTGCTGAGGCCCCTCGAAATATTTTCGGTACCATGGGAGATTCATACATGGATTCAGGATCCGGTGATATTGCGCGAAAGATTCTCAATACTCACAGTGAGAAGAGTGAACAATCAATAAACCAAGATGACTTAGTGTTATGGACAGGAGAGAAAATAGGACTTCTCACTTTCACTAGCAAGCCTGGTTTCACAGCCGAGAGCTTTGAAGAGACGACGCAGACGGCGGAGGAGGCCCACAAAGAAAGAGAAGAACGCATCTATGGAGAGACTGTAAGAAGCAACACCTTTCCACCTTCGTCGGCGCTATATCAATCATCTTACTGACATTGACCTCCCAAAGATGAGACGTGCTTTAGAGCGACAAGCCAATGAGGTGAGGTATGTAAGAGGATTGGGCCTTGGATTCGGACTTGGCGGCAGCTTTCAACCAACAAATTGACATGAGCGCCCTTCATTTTTGACTGGATGGCGTGAATCCAGGAACAGGCAATGATTACCGCATGCTGCTGCTGCACTGCAGTTGCTAAGTACGCGGATGACTAACAGGTTTGGCTGGTTTTTGTAAGTCACATACCTTACCTTTGCAATGGCAGTACCCACGTCGGTGTTAGCCCCTTGAGACTTTGGCAAGCGATAGAACTTTGCTTTTAAAGCTCTTTTTTACAAACAAAGATTTTTGCGTCAAGTCTCTAGACCGTTCACACAATAGAAGTCGTGGAGTGGAGGTAATGGAAACATTCGCTTGCTTTGAACTGGGCCAACATTTTGTCGTCAAGTGTGCTCTAGAGCCCTTTCGTCCAAGGTCAGAAGATGATTTCGGAAAATTCCAACACATCAATGTGATACTACCTGGGACTTCCTACTCGGTGTATGCTATATCTGGATTTGTGAGATGCCAGCGTCTTGGAATTATTATCTCTGGACAAAAAACCGGGGTTTCCACAAACAGTAGTACGGGGCACCTCGCTCGACATGCTGCTGGTCGAAGCTTGACATGAGGATTCATGGATGTCAGGAAATTGGTGAGCAGGCACAAAAACTGACACATGGCCGAAGCCATTATTACTCGGCTTCTTAAGGGCTCAAGTCTGCCGGTACACGGTGCAAGGTAGATCTTTGAAAAGGGGATGCCGATCTGTCGGCCCAAGGAGAACAGAGTTCAATTTTCAAGGCGGATCAAAGGTGTTTACGGCAATATGGAGATCCTGAGGGGTCGGCCAAGGGCTTAGAAGAGGGCACAAGGACGTTGCCTGGTCTGAGCGAGAGACTTTATATGATTGTCGGGATAGACAGCAGCTCGTAGCTGGATTACTGGAGCCAACTGTACCAGCCAACTGTGCCCACGCTTGAGTGCGCAGCGCATCGGCAACGGGCCAACGACACCAAGCCTTGCGTTAATACTGACGTCTAGTTCCTATGATGGGCGGCGATCGCTCGTTCAGTTATATAGGCGATGGCCACACATATAATCCAAGGGTTCTGTTTCGAAGGCTATCGAGGACGGTTCAAGGCAATTCTTCAGGGCACTTCCCAGAAATGTTAGTGGGATGGAGGGTCTTCAGCTGGCGGCGCTCTGTACACTGAAGGCCAATCAATGAATTTGAGGCAACGCCCGCCCACCGCTAGCCGAGACGCGCATTCCACCACTCCACGCATTCCATCCTTTTTTGCTCTGGAGCCGAGTAGGCCCTGACCCTTCCTGCCCTCCTGCCACCTGCTCACCGCTACGGTACGTGCCACGCGACTCCTCTCACAACCTTGTATCATCAAATAATCCGCGTTACGAAGTAGTGACACTTTGGCTGCTTTGTGCGCAATTGTGGCGAAATCTATTGTATCTGTGCAGCAACGGTTCCTACTGCTGTGCCTGTGTACGGTGTCGCAGATTTACCATTGTTGCGCAGTACAGTAAGACCCGCTGAGGCATGCCCGACAATGTACGATCATCCCTGCTGTCGCGAGCTCCGTCAGGAAGTCAGGAAGTCTGGAGTAGTAGTCTCATCCATCTTCGCAAACTTAGTTCTAACTGTACGAGGACTCCTGTAACTTCGTACTGTACTTGTCACTCTTGTCATTCTTGTCGCTACTCTCTGGTACATATTTGGGGGAGGTAGGGTGGGACATCGGCAGCACGGTGTTTGTGCCGACTGCGGGAGGCCGAGCTCTGGTTCTAGTGAGCTTCTAGCCTAAGCAGACCCTAAGCAGACCCTAACAGACCCTAACAGACCGCTAACAGACCCGCCCCTTCCCCCCCCCCTACTCCCGCCGCCGCCTCTGTCCCTGGGGTGAAGCTTGAGCCAGCCTCATGCACCTGCAATCCCACTATCACTCACCCATACTACTACTACTATACTGTATTCATTATCTCCCTTTCCCTTTCCTTAGCTGCGCATTATTATCAAACATTCTGTTCAACTTACGGTAGTTCCGAGAGGTGCCGTTGAGCTGTTGAGAGAGCAAGTTGCTGCTCCTGCTGCTGTCTGCCTTTTTAACTATAAGGACCCGCATATTTTCTTTGTGCTGCTCTACTGCTCGCCGTTTCCAGAGCCTTACCTTACTCGTACCGCTGCCAGAATTCTCGTCAGCCTCATTTTTCTTTTCTGGCTTAGTGGTTGGCAGGGTCACGTTTCTACAGCACCGCTGTAGGATTAATTTAGATACTGTCCTCTCTTCTTGACTACTTGTCTTCCTACCAAGTAGAAGTCACTGCTACGTGCTGGGAGGGGTCGTTCTCGTCAACTAGTTCTGCTTCAATTCTCATAATCATGGCTGCTTCGCTCTTACAAAACCCGACCCCTCCAAGCAGTAGGCCAACATCGAGGCAGCGACACCATGACCGTCGACCGTCAGAGAAATCTCAACGATACGAACGCGAGTTACGGCGACTACAGAGTGAGCAGCGGCATGGAGAGCAGCAGCAACAACAACAACAACAACAAGGCAGAATGCCTTCACCGAGGCAGAAAACACGGGGATGGCAGCAGCCCACACCACCAGATACGCCAGGTAGCTCATCGGCCTCTCTGACGGCACCTCTCGAAGACCACACGCGAAGTCTTCCTATGGAACGTACATCATCTGGAAACTCCATAGTCGCAGACCAAAACTATGAGCCGCGACACAACTATACGTTAACCTGCAGCGACGCCGACGCCGCACGCAGTGTACAGTACTCGACCAAATCACCCAAATCCGACGAGAAGTTTGTTCGCTATTTCCGGAAACTGATCGAAAGTCATGACGAGCTGGATGACAATGCACTGGATAGCATTCTCATCGGCGCTGATACGGTCTTCTTCCACGGCGCACTATCAGGTCGGGTCAGGTGGGAATGGTCACACCCATCACAATCACGTTACGAGAGCGAACTTATTGGGAGCACAGCTTTGCGCCCAGCAACATCGCCTGCTCTTAAGGGCGGCTATGAAACACTCATTGTTCTCTCGGCCCCAATCCTAAGGCACAACTCTCGCCGGTTCGATCGGCGTCTCCTCCTGTCAGCTTTCTTACACGAACTTGTCCATTGCTATCTCTTCATCCAGTGCGGCTTCCTTGCGAGGGATCAAGGCGGACACACCGAGGGTTTCCATATCATTGCAGGCGTCATCGATGATTGGGTTGCGGGATGTGGAGTCGTCTTGAAGCTTTGCAATATGAAGGCCAACTTGAATCATTTTCGAGTTGATCGCCCTGTTGTCGATGCGACTAGAATGCCAGGTGGTAGGTTTCTATCACCTGGGGCGTTTCTTAGAGATAGAGACGGTGCCAATGTTGGTTGGCAGCATAGACACGAAGGCTGCAGTCATTCGCCTGGAGATCGTAGTCATGAGGAGACAGGCATTCTCTGGCAGGCGAGAGAGGAGGGTTGGAGATGACATTCATTGCTCTTCGTCCCCACCCACCCACTCTCTCACTATTCTCTACATCAAACTCTTCAACACGTCTCTTTCACCAGACTACACTTTACCGTCTGGCTATACTACATTACACTCTCTATTCTTTATTCTTTAATGTTTTCTCTTTTCTCATCCCACTTCCGCTTTCCCTTTTCTCAAGACTCACTACTGTCGTTTCCTTGATCTTGCTCTTGCTCTTACTGGAGTTAACTTTTGCTCTTGGTTTTGACCTTGGGTTTTCTAGCGAGAACGTAGAAATGGGGTTGGGCTAGGTTGGGTTGGTGGGCTTTGTTTTTATGTTTGGCATGATATGATATAGCGAAGACTCGAAGAAGATTCGGGAGCTTTTAATTTTATTTATGTATGCATCGATCGGATTTTCTGCATTTATTTTTATATCCTTTTAGGGATGGGATGGGGAGTAGGAAGATACCACCTAGGAAAAGATATGAGAGATATGAAAGATTATGAAAGATATGATACCTGTGGTATGAAATGACGAACAGGAATGGGGACTAGGGAACCTATTTGCTCTACCCGGTTCAATTTGGGTTTTGCACTTGGGTTTGTTTTTGAATTTGGAATATTTGGAATAGCTCTGGAATTGGGGCTGCTGGATTTGGGGGTGTTTTTTTTTGGAATGGGTTGGCGTATACGTTACCTCTTTTCTTGTTACTTATTTGTATTTATTCAGGTAGTTAGTGACGGGAGCGTATCTGCTGGATGTGTATAAATTACTTATATAAAATAAAAAGTATAAATGTTTACTTCAGCTGGTTCTGGTTTTGGTTCTACCTAGTTCTAGTTTTAGGGTTTGTAGGGGAGGGTGGACGAGGGAGGTTTCCTACCTAGGTACTGTATAGTAAGCTTGGGTTTAGCGTTTGATAGGGATAGAATCACTTACGGTATAGCTTTGATTCTTTGAAGTGGTACTATTTTTGTGTGAGAGAGAGAGGCGGAGGAGAGAGGGGGAGGGGGAGTACGAAGGTAAAGCGCATAAGTATTCTAAATTCCAGGCTAATATTAGACTAGAGTAAAATAGAGAAGAGTTTGTGGAATTTGTATGTGTAGAATTGCTAGAAATGGTTACCTAGTTTATCTCTATTCTCTTCTCGACTACCTAGGTAGTAACCAACTAAGGAACTTGGAATTCAGAATATACTTATGCGCTGTAGCTTCGTAGCTATATAAAGTATACGTACTTATAAGCTAAATTTTAATCTCTCCTCCCTATATACCTACCTACCTACTTACATCCCTCTCTAATCTTACCTACCTATCTACTTACTCTATTTACCTTTTCTACTACTCCTCCCTACTCCTCCTTCTCGTCCTCGTCTTCCTGTAAAATTTCCTTTCATCCTCCCTGCAGTATCGTCCCCAATGTTTATATATTACCTTACGTATTTTGCTTCAGTAATACTTCGTAGACCATGCTTTAAAATTCCATTTTATCATTAACATGCTCTCTTGTCTGTCTGTTTGTCTAATCTTACAAAGAACAAAAAGCATCAATGCTACAGTACTACAACATTCCCAAATGCCAAGGCAGACTGAACCTTCCGAATCCAAACTCCGTCGCTAAGATATATCTATTCATGCAGTTATCCTAACTCACTCATTACTCGTATCCCATTTCCAATTTCCCATATCCAATTCCGGTTTCCCATCTCCAATTTCCCATTTCCTTCCATTAGTTACCATCCAATTATCCTTAGTTACCAGGTACGGAAGGTACGTAAACTCCATCTTTACATAGAATTACGACGTTCTTGAAGAAACGTCGCCATTCTAAGGGGTCACCTTTCGTCTTGACGAAGCGGACTTCTAATAGTTCTAGTTCGCCCGAGATATATGTATCAACGATTATATCTCCTGTCATGCCGCATTGTCTGTTGTCTACAGTTCTGATCTTGATAAATGCAATACTGCTGCGGCCCTGAATCTGTGTTACCGACGGAATGGGAATATTGAGTTGTAGTAGGGCGTCGCTTAAGAGATGTAGAAGTTGAGCCGGGGGCACATTCGAGAAGAAGCGTGTGAGAGAGTAGTTTGGTACGATGTCGTGGAACCGTCGGGCGTGCTGTGTTAGGCTGAGTGGCACGCTGGGGATGGCTGCGAATTGACTCATACTTGGTTCATTCGCAAGGCTCTCAAATGGGTGCCCGGCAGCTCCGTTGGTTAATGTACAAATACCGCCTTCTTTGATGTTGGCAGGCTGACTTGCGCTGTATCCTGCTGCACTAGGTCGCAAGGGGAGTTCCCACTCGAACATAACATCGCTAATTGGCGTTTCTGGCTGTGTAAACGAAAACTTATGGTCAATGATATCATTGGAATCAATATCCATGGCATCTTGTGAGAGTCTAGATTTTTGAGAGGCCGTTGGCTGCTGACTAAAGTCGATATGGAGGCTCTCGAGCATCTTAGTCGCTAAATGCAAGGGATCTTTCAGTTTGCCATCGGTAATCAAGGGGTTCTTCCTCGTGTACCAGGGATGGCGCTTGACCTGCTCAAAGGTCCATCGCTTTGTAGGATCTATATTCATCATGCCTCGCAAAAGCGACAAAACAGATGACGGCAACTTCTGCCAGAGTTCATCTGTGCTGCGGCCCTCCTTCTTGGCGTATTCCTCGAATTCCCAACTTTCTGATGTTGGCTGATCCCATGGCGTGTTTCCAACCAAAAGGACGAACAAAACTACACCAGATGACCAGATATCGACCATATTTGCTGCATAACCAGTTCCCTTTGGCGCATGTTTTGACTGTGTATCCTTCACACACGACATGACCTCCGGTGCAATATATGGAGGGCTGCCACACATTGTTGTACTAAGTTTCTTGTTGCCTTGATATTCGAAGAGGGTGGCTAGTCCAAAGTCTGCAATCTTCAAGTTGCCTTCGTCTGAGAGTAATATGTTCTCCGGTTTTATGTCTCGATGTCCCACGCCTTTTGCATGCATATAACTAACACCACTGACCAACTGAGAAAAATAGAAATGTGCAATATCCTCACTCACTCCAACATCTGCCTCGATCTTGTCGAAGAGGTCGCCTCCTGCTGCATACTCCATGGCAATCCACTTCCAGACCTGATCATCTCCAGTGGCGAACCATTCTATGATATTTGGGTGTTGGCCGATGTGAGAATGTAAGGATACCTCCATCTGGAGTTGCTTCGCTGAGAGTCGGCCATATTTGACAGCGTGAGCTTTGTGTATAAATTTGACTGCAAAGACTGGCGTGGAGCCTTCGGGAGGAATAGCCTTCTTTATGCTGCTCCAAGTTAGTTGCAGATTCTGAAGAAGTAGTCTTGAAACTTACGATGCATATGCGCCCCTTCCTATTGTCTTTGATATAATTCGGAAGGGCAAGCCTACAGGTAAAGGGTCGAGTCGAGTTGACTCTGCATTAGTGGCACCGTTGTTAGCAATGTATCATACGGACAGTACACATGCCTGGGAAAGTGAGCGACAAGGAAACGCTGCTTGAAGCAATAGTAAATAATAATAAATAATACAAACCTCAACCGCTGATTCTAAATCAGCGATCCAAAGTAAATAGATAAACAAATAGGTACAAATGACTTACCATATCCAACAAGATGTCCAAGATAATTTACTCCCAAAGTCGAGCAAAAGGGCTGCTGAGGTCCAATAGTTATTTGTTTTGATCGCGTGCAAGTTTCGCATGCGCGAATGCAACGCGTCAATGATTGGCGGCCGACGAGGCTGCGAAACCAGAAAGCAGCTAGCCTCGCGTTGAATAATGGTTGCTCCTTGGTTGCTCCCTCCATGCAAGCGTCAACAACGCCAATTCATCTTCCTTCTTTCTCCTTCTTCTTCTACACTTGACCCTTCTGGACGCAGCTTCCTGCAACATCTTCAGCTACAAAAACTGACTTTGTCCCTCTTTGTCTTCTGCATTCCGCGCCACAAAGCCACCACGCCTTTGCACACACAATTGCTTTCAGTATCTACATTCCACAATTGCGCCTTTGTTGAACTCTCTTTTTGCGCAATCACATACATAGCTTTGCTACTCTTATCGCATCGTCGAGATTATGGCCTATGCAATGGAGGACTCTCAGAACTCTGCCCCTGGTAGCCGTGAAGCTGCTAAGCTCGCACCAAGAGGAGCTGCAAGTGGACAGAGCACAACGAAACGGTTAGTTCCTCGAGATCCTCATGTCGCGCGACACTTTGCTAACCTCTAATACAGCCTACAGACTGAGCTGATGCAGCTCATGACATCTGCAGCCCCTGGGATCTCAGCCTTCCCCTCTGCTGATGGTGATCTATTCAAGTGGGCTGCCACAATCGAGGGTCCTGACGATACACCTTACGCCGACCTTACGTTCAAGCTGTCTTTAGAGTTCCCCACCAACTACCCTTACGCACCCCCCGTTGTCTTATTCAAGACACCAATCTATCACCCAAACGTCGACTTCTCCGGCAGAATCTGCTTGGATATCTTAAAGGACAAGTGGACCGCTGCGTACAACATCCAGACCGTTCTACTCAGCTTACAGAGTTTGCTTGGAGAGCCCAACAAGTAAGTCACGATCTACGTCTAGATCCATTGACCAATACTAATATTCCATAGTGCATCACCTTTGAACGGAGAGGCTGCTGAGCTGTGGGACAAGAATCCAGAGGAGTTCAAGAACAAGGTCCTTGGTCGTCACCGCGACATTGACGACGAGTGAAGGACGAGTGTTACGTATGCATGTGTTGATGGGAGGTTTGGCGTATTAGTGACTGTCCATGGGAGACTGTCTGTGCATAGGCCTGGAGCGAATGTTTTACGTTGTCTCGTGACGGCTGGTTTGGTTTTTTTTAATGTTGCATTGTCTGCGCGGTGGAGTATGGATTGGGGTTTGGACACTGTGCCAGTGAGTCCACATCATAGGGAATGTAGAGTCCTAGTATACCCGGATTGTACCTCCATGTAGCAAGTTCTGCTGTGATAGGAATTATAGCCCTTGATAGCTCTTGAGTCTTATGGTTGCTATATGGGGCTGTTTGTCTCTTGAACCTTTCTCGTTATGTGTTACCGATCATACCTATCTTTAATAAATACCATAGAAATTGGTTTATAAGATAATATTTAAGTAATCTACTTAATCTCAGCAACCTACTTAATTACCCTAATTAAAATAATATCTTATAAACCAGGTAGTACGGTATATAGAATTTCACTCGTACAAGGACTCTGAAAAAGCCAATGTCACGGCACTAATTAAATGGAGGGGATATCTTGAGATAGATTTATCATAAAAAAGTCTATCTAGTATAGAAATCAACTTGATGCATCAATTTAAAGCATTGCTCCCGCCCATTATATGAAGCAGAGGAGGGTAGTATATGTATACAATTTTAACCGAAAAAAGTAAAATATTAACAGAATTAAATAAAACATATAGACATTAATTTAAATCTACCATTCTTTGCCTTCAAAAGAGCTAGTAGATATTAATCGGCTCCTTTGGCTCGCCGAAATAAAAATAAAATCTAACTTTTATGCTATAAGTAGAATATAAATATTGCCATTTTTCCCCTTAATATGGTGCATTAGCACTGGATACTATGTTTTCAGTGACTCCTGTTTTCAGTCGTTGGACAGGCAGAACAGAAAGACGTTATATCTCTAATTAGTGGAGAAGCCAGGATAGATGCACTAGATTGAACTGTAGGTAGAAGAGGTCTGAATATTAAGCGTAGTAGCTCTTATAATGGCAATTTACAATTTCTCCATGGTAGCAAATATTGATTCAAAGAATTGTCTGTTGTCTGTTGAAATCTGTTAGTTTTGAGTTAACAAATAAATTTGAAGTAAAAAAGATTCATGGCCGTTTCTCAGAAAACACGAAGCATCTACTAAAATAATCGTCCAGTTCTCAGCATGTACTCGTTGAGCATAAGCTGTCCCTATCTGGATATTCATCATGGAAACGGGGGTTTGGTATGAGAGAATGGAGCGACTTGCCTTTTGGAAGGAGTGTTTAGGGGATGCAGTATGTTCAGAAACAGACATCATTCTTTGTCAACATGGATTTGATGGTGAGGAAGTAAGAGCTCGGGTTGCTAGAGCCTCGCGTCTTTAAGCTGAACGGTTGAAGATGAATACAAAGGAAATGCCAACACTTGTGGACAAGATTAAAGCTTGCGCTGTAATCTTTAACTTGTGCGTTTGGTGCTTCTGGCATAATTCAATGCTGAATAGCATATCCGAATGGTGCCTAAGGATGCAAAATATCCACGGCAACTCCTGTTTATCAATATTACACTTTGCATGAACTGTTTCCAACCATGCCCGAAGGCATGGGAAGCAAAGGTAGACTCGTATGGTATTCGTTTCATTCGCTACCGTAGCAAGAGATGAACGCCAGTTATCCCCCGTGCCCATGCTTACAAAACGTGTCCAACATTTATTCCTCAACGGCCTGAGTGATCAATCCCTTCGCATCCTTGACGTTGACGGCTTGAACGTAGCTGTAAAGCTTCTCCTTTGCTCCCTCCTCATCGTTACGCTTACGGGAGATGCGAACACGGAGTCTGTACGGAACACCCTTGATACCGGCTTCCCAGACCTTCTTGTTCAATTGGGGGTCGAGGCGGACATCGGTGGTACCCTATTGAATTCTTGTATTAGTTTCTGCCCTCTTTGGCTATGTGCGACTCCATGTCCGTACCATTGACTTGGTTGCGAAAGCCTTGATCTCCTTGATGGCTCTTGGTGCGCGCTTCTTGAATGCAACACCGTGCAGTCTCTTGTGGAGGTGGATGGTGTATTCGCGTGCGACACTGCAAATTTTGGTCAGCTTTTGCTCAAAAGAGACAATTAAATTCCACGTACACATCAGCGATGGCAGATCGCTGAGTCTTGCCGGCGGGCTTCTTTCCTGCAGCTTTGGAGGACATGTTGGGCGATGGACTTGTCGGGAAAGTTGTTGTCGTGTCGTGGTTTAGGAATTGAAGTCTTGCGATATCAGAAAGTTCACGAAATTGTCTTTGTGTGCCAAGCCTTCTCTCGGCAGTTTTTAGCGTGGGGATGTTGACGCCTTGGTGCCTGACGGGAAAGTGAGTCGGGGGCTGAGGTGATTGATTCTCGCGACGCCAGTTGACGACATGCTTCTGTACGCTCTTTCCAATTCTCCAGCTTCAACTCCGCGAGGTGCGCAGGGCGCTTCACTAAGGGCTCAGTGAAGCCAAAGACGACTGCCGACAGACATCCAAGCCTGCAAATTCTCCATCGCCTTCACCTTCAACCAACTCCTTTCTGCCGTTCGTTACCACCTCGATCAACCAAAACAATCTATCTCCTGCATCACATCCCTTCCCAGCCACAATTGGCTATCCATTCTCTCAGCATCACAATTCCTTACGTCGAAAAATAGCTCACCATGGCGAATAATAATAATACTCCTTCGCCCGTCCCGGATCTGAACAGGAATAGGCTCCCTACGCTCTTTGAAGTCTTGAGCAGGAGAACCGCGCCTCCTGTCGACCTATATTCGTTTTACATATACATGCGTGACCAGCAACGATCGGTGGATTATCTCGATTTCTGGTATGCTTCAATGGACGAGAATGGGGAATTATGAATTTTCTAACAGTTAGTAGGCTCGATGTTGCGCAACACATGTCACTCTGTCGGCATTATGTCCGTGAATTAAGGCGATCCGTGATGGTTGGAACTCCCGAGGGTGAAAGGTCACAATCAAAACGGTCATCGGCCATTCTGGAGGGTCTTGGTGATATGAATCACCCAGCGGCAGGGCCTTCGGTTCTCCTGTCGGATAAAGAAAAGAGTCAAGATGCGCAGATGTCAGCCTTTCTACGCGAAGAAGTTGCGAATGGAGCAAACCTTGGGCATTCTCCTCACGGCAGTTTGGGATCGCAGCAGTCAGGGTTAAGAAATACACCATCAAACGGAGAGAGGCCGCCACGACCCAGCTTTATGAGCAGTCCTCTGGATCTGACATCTGATTCCAATTCCCCCGCTCACACCGTAGCCCGAGGCGATCTTAGAGCCTCAGCTGAGAAGATCCTCTACACCTTTCTTCTTCCAGGCGCTGAACGTGAGATTATACTCCCTCACGCGATAACTCAGGACATTACCCTCGCCATTGAGGAACGTGGACGTGATGATCCAGAGGTATTTGATGCAGCTAAGGATTACGTCTTTCAAGCTATGGAGCGAGATGCCTTCCCTGGCTTCCTTCGAATGAAAGCACTTGGTAACCTTGTACCACCATCCATGATGTTGAGGCTAATCATTGGACTGCTTTCTATGTTCGCTGGTTTCTGGGTGGCGTTCATCCTTATTTTCCTCGACTATCCCCGTCACACACGGCTTTGGGTATGTTGTCCCAAATCACTATGACTTTTAACATAGGCTAATTGATTCAAAATAGCTCATATTACCATTTACAATTGGAACTTATGCCCTCGCATCACACCAGTACGCTCTAGACCCAATACTTGGCCTCTTAGGTTTCAGTGAATATACGTTCATGAGTTTCGCTAAAATTCGCGAGCCGTATATCCGAAATTTACTTAACAAGCGTTCCCTCATGGTCCTCATGGTTACTATTCTGGCAGATGCTGCTGTTGTAGTACTATTCGTATTTGTACCTGGGAAGAGGTTGTAGAGATGCTTCCAGTACTTACTGCAGCCCTACTGTAAAAAAAAGCAAATTGACTTTGGGATTGGGACATGGAGTGATATGGGCGTTGGCTAGGAGCGGTTCAAATAAGTTACAAAAGGATGGCTTATGGCGTTAATGCGTAGAGCGCCTTGATTTTGCAGCTGGATGATACCTTCACGACACACTTCTGTTCTTCTTTGTATTCATTTTTTCTTCATTTCTTCATGCTTCTTCGTTTTTAATGCAATACCCAGCGTAATGCTTTGCAGATAATGCCCTTTTTCACATAGCAAATAGCAAGATGCTTTAAGAGCACTCCACCAATGCTTCTACTTATTGCTTGAATCCTGATGGACCTGATGGACCTGATGGACCTGATACGCCTACCCGGTAACGCCTATGTGATGTAGATAATTATCTTGCTTTCCACAACAAAAATTACCAATGACCTTTGGACTTCTTGTTGGGTCCTTTCCTGTCATCGTCTTCCTCATCAGCATCCATATCCATGCCATCATCAACATCTAGCTCGGCATTATTAAATCTCTTCTGCGCAGCTCCTTGTCCTAGCCTCTTCCCTGGTATGAGGGTTGGGTCATTTTTTGGCTGGGTTTTCGATTCACTCTTCTCAACCAAGCTATCTACATGGGCATTCCAGTCAGCTTCCTCTTTATGGCGCTGTAAAGCCTGTGATTTGATGCGCAATATCTGATGTTCAAGGTCCTGCAATGTGGATAGGCAGCGAGTAGACCAAGTTGAGAGGGTATTGAGCATAGAAGGAACGCTATTTGGAGGAAGGTCTCGGAGAGGAGAGACTGAAGTGATGGATACGAGTTGGTGATAAGGATCAAGTGTTCCAGACAGTAGACCGGCGTAGATTGCTGAAATAACCAATTGCTCCAATTCTCTCGGCGTCTCTAGACCCAATGCTACTAGCAATTTCTCATAACTCAAAGCCGTTGGGCTTTTTGCCAATGTCAGGAATGAGAGTTGGCGGAGCTTCAAGTTTTGTGCTTCGTTGAGTGCTGGCAAGTTGGGCGTGTTGCGGTAATCTTGGTAGGTGCCATAGCTGAAGATGCGGAGGAGCGTAAGATGAGAGGCGTGATCTGGACTGTTGGCTAGGGCGAGAATCTGGGGCGTCGAAAGTAGCTCAGTGAAGATATAGGTATTGGGGTGTGAGGTTGCTTGTGATATCAGTTCGGCGGCAGCGCGGGGCGATGAGGCTGACTTGGTGAGAGCTAGGAAAGGCTGGTGGAGATTAGTACGAGGGTTCTATATCTGGAGCTATTTCTGTAAATCATACCTCCAGAGCGTTCAAAGCTTTGATCTGCTCCATCGTGATGTTGAGGGTGTGGCTGGTAAGTACAGTACTGTAGGAGATGAGGTCTGCTTGAAGGCCTGATTCGTTGCGCGTTTGCAGTTACAGCCTTGTTTGCCTTGGATGTTCTGGCGAGAGATCGAATGAAATTGCTTGGCGTGCAAGTGTTGCCGATGTCCTCCTGCTGACCAAAGTTTCCAAACCCAGGATTCCAGGTGCCGTGATTTGAATTTCTGGCACGGCGGGACGCAATTGTTTGATTCTATGGGATCTTCAGGAACGGCCTTGGCTCTCAAACATCTCGAAACGCGGAGTGGAAGTGATGAGGTTTCGCAAGTTGTATCAGAGCTTCACGGGTGACGGATGCTATCGTGAATGTCACTAAGCGAGTTCTAGCTCTAGGGGAGAATAGCCGGGCAAGTTATCGTGCTGCGTGAGTGGGTATGATATCAGGCTGAGCTGGATACGTAGACGCTGCTCTGATTGATATTTGACTCTTGCTATATGCTTCTTTAAGCTCACCGCTTTGAAATAAGTCACCGCAAAAATAAGTCAATCATTCACGTCAAAAACTAAGTGATTATTCATATTCGAATTAACTGAGTTACTCAGCTTAGCATTACCTCATACCGTACCTTCCATACCTAAAAGTAGACAAGTTATCCAAAACTAATTGAGTCATTATAGGTAGGAATCCAGTGGTTACAGAAACTAAGTGAGCTCCTTGGTCTAAGTCCCAAGAGTTACGAATCAGGCAGGATTCACGTGGCCTGTACCAGATATCATTCCTTGCACCGTATATGTATCAAGAGCCAGACATCAGACCAAGTCTCACATTATTACCGGTACTTTGTACCGTAGCTGTATTGAGCATTTGATGCTTTTTTGATGGTATTTCACCTGCATGATTTATCGATTATTGTGGAAATTTTTGGATAATCATTGGAAGGCGCACGCAAGCAAAACCTAAACATTTCCTGCGGTACAGAATACTGTATCTTGCGGGAAGATCGGATTGTTTACTGCACACTCAAGCATCCGAGACCCTGAGAAGAGAGCTCGATGGGGTTGTCTACCGTGCCCGCATTGACATTGCGGCGGGGATGGGTCTGGAAACACTTTTGAAAGGCGTTCCTTATTTTTGCAGCGGTGCAGTGTGCTTCGTCCCCCTGCCCAAGCGCTACAACCTCCGATCCTCGAGTCGTTGTCGCAGACGGACGCCCCATACGGAATGTACTTTGGTACATAATTAGTGATACACCTGCACCATTTTCTTACACCTTATCTCTTCTCTCTTGTCCTCCCCTTCCCGTCCCTTCTTCTCTTTGTATATTGCTCTGGTCAACTGCTCCAGACTTTCTTTAAACCATTTCAGGATTTACCGTTGCAATTCGACTCCTTGCTGTAGAGCCCCGCGGACGGAAACATTGCCACGTTCAAAGGCACGAAATATTGTGGCTGAATCGGTATACTCGGTTCTACGCATATTACGATTACCCGCTTTTGTCAACGACGACTCCAAGCCCGCAGAGCGACGGGGAACCAACTCGCGCAGGAGCTGGTCTTCTGTACATTGATTGTTATACATATTGTGAGCCTTAGCCCGTCTGACGGCAGATTTGCCATGCAGCTAGTTCTTTGTCGTATGATTGCTGACCTCAGAAAAGGTAATACCCTAACGCCGAACACGGACCTGTAATACGATAACGATCAAAGAGAACCTCTCTCCCTTTTGGGATACATTTCTCAATGGCGCCTTCATATTTGAAAGTTGCCCCAAGAGATGCGACTTCCCTACCTGCAATTGGTGCTCCCACGACCCCAGCGCACATGGCGACGACGACGGTGGTGAAAGTTGGGGGGATGACATGCGGCGCATGCACGTCTGCAGTTGAGGCGGGGTTTAATGGGTTAGATGGTGTTGGAAATGTGTCTGTAAGCTTGGTTATGGAGAGGGCGGTTATAATGCACGACCCGACGAAGATATCAGCGGAAAAAATACAAGAGATCATCGAAGACAGAGGTTTTGATGCAGAGGTTCTGGCAACGGATTTACCCTCACCCATGTTCAACAGAGAGGAGTATTCATATGATGAAGATGAAGCGACAGAAGACGAAGGAGACTCCACTGGATTGACGACAACAACATTAGCTGTAGGAGGAATGACATGTGGAGCTTGTACATCAGCGGTTGAAGGCGGCTTCAAGGATGTAGCTGGTGTCAAAACTTTCAGTATATCACTTTTGTCGGAACGAGCAGTTGTTGAGCACGATGCATCAATATTGAGCGCTGCAAAGATTGCCGAAATTATTGAAGACAGAGGGTTCGAAGCAGAAATTGTGGAGAGCCAATTGTCTGCTCCTACCAAAAGCTCTAAGAAGAGCCGTTCTGAAGGAGGCGGAAAGAAAGAGAAAGTAGCAACAACTACTATCGCCATTGAAGGAATGACGTGTGGAGCTTGCACATCAGCCGTCGAGGGAGGATTCAAGGGGATGGACGGTTTAGTCCAATTCAACATCAGTCTTTTAGCTGAGAGGGCCATTATCGTACATGACCCTGCAAAACTTTCTGCAGAGAAACTTGTTGAGATTATTGAAGATAGAGGATTCGATGCTCAAATTATATCGACACAATTGGTAAGCTCTAAAGGAGGAGCTGAAGCCGCAACTTCTCAGTTCAAAGTCTTTGGAGTTCAAGATGCAGCCCACGCTACATTGTTAGAGGAGAAAATACAGTCAATGCCAGGAGTCAACTCAGCAAAAATCAGTCTCGCCACGAGTCGACTGACCATTTCTCATCAGCCTAATATTGTTGGACTTCGAGCTCTCGTTGAACTGATCGAAGCCCAAGGGTACAATGCTTTAGTCGCAGAAAATGACGATAATAACGCCCAGTTGGAGTCTCTCGCTAAAACCCGAGAAATCAATGAATGGCGCAGAGCATTCAGATATTCCTTAGGATTTGCCATCCCGGTCTTTCTCATCAGCATGGTCATTCCTATGATGTTACCAGCCCTCGACTTTGGGAGCTTGATCATTCTGTTTCCCGGACTTTACCTAGGCGACATTATTTGCTTGATCTTAACGATACCTGTTCAATTCGGCATTGGAAAACGGTTTTATGTTTCTGCATACAAATCGCTGAAGCACAAATCTCCTACCATGGATGTTTTAGTCGTTCTAGGCACTTCTGCTGCTTTCTTCTTCAGTTGCGCAGCAATGCTAGTTTCTGTTCTCCTGCCACCTCACACTCGTCCTAGCACCATTTTCGACACTAGCTCTATGCTAATCACATTCATCACACTTGGACGATACTTGGAGAATAATGCTAAAGGACAGACTTCCAAAGCACTCTCTCGCCTCATGTCTTTGGCGCCATCCATGGCCACCATCTATGCGGATCCAATCGCAGCAGAAAAGGCAGCAGAGGGTTGGGATATGGCAATTGCCGAAGGCAAGGAGCCAAAGACACCTACGCAACAAGGAAACGCTGCTGAAGAGAAAGTCATTCCTACTGAGCTCATTGAAGTCGGTGATATTGTCATCTTGCGACCTGGCGATAAGATTCCAGCTGATGGTACTGTTACCAGAGGCGAGACCTATGTGGATGAGAGTATGGTAACGGGAGAGGCGATGCCAGTCCAGAAACGGAAAGGCAATTTACTGATTGGAGGCACTGTTAACGGAACTGGCCGAGTTGACTGGCCGAGTTGACTTCCGTGTCACTAGAGCTGGTAGAGATACACAGCTCAGTCAGATTGTCAAACTTGTTCAGGATGCCCAAACTACCCGAGCACCAATTCAACGCTTAGCCGACACAATTGCAGGCTATTTCGTTCCCTTCATCCTTACACTTGGACTCCTCACTTTCGTTACCTGGATGGTTCTCAGCCATGTCCTTAAGAATCCCCCCAAGATCTTTGTGGATGAAGCCAGTGGTGGAAAATTCATGGTCTGTGTCAAGTTATGTATCTCTGTGATTGTCTTCGCATGTCCTTGCGCACTGGGCCTTGCAACACCTACTGCCGTCATGGTTGGAACCGGTGTTGGTGCTGAGAATGGTATTTTGGTTAAAGGAGGAGCTGCTTTAGAGACTGCAACCAAGATCTCTCAGGTTGTCCTTGACAAGACCGGAACTCTCACCCACGGCAAGATGAGTGTAGCGAAAGCCGACCTAGTACCAACGTGGGCAAACAACGATTGGCGACAAAAGCTATGGTGGCAAATTGTTGGCCTCGCAGAAATGGGAAGTGAACATCCAATTGGTAAAGCCATACTTGGCTCCGCAAAGAAGCATCTTCAATTGGGCCCAGAGGATACCATTGATGGAAGCATTGGCGAATTCAACGCTGCTGTTGGCAAAGGTATTGATGCTTATGTTGAGCCCGCCACCAGCGGTGAGCGAACACGTTACCACGTTACCGCGTTTTAATCGGAAATGTCAAATTCCTACGAGACAACAAGATCGACATCCCTAAATCTGCTATCGATGCCTCGGAGGAAGCTAACAACAAAGCCGCCGATTCTTCCAAAGCCTCGTCTGCTGGAACCACCAACATCTTCATCGCTGTGGATGGTCTATACAGCGGCCATCTTTGCTTATCTGATATCATTAAGGACTCAGCTCGAAGTGCGATTGCCGCTCTTCACCGAATGGGTATCAAGACTGCCATGATTACCGGAGACCAGCTTTCCACCGCCCTCGCAGTAGCTCGCCTTGTTGGCATCGATGCTGAGAATGTGCATGCCGGCGTAACACCTGACCAAAAGCAATCTATCATTCGTAGCTTTCAAGAACAAGGGGAATGCGTTGCAATGGTCGGTGATGGTATCAATGACTCGCCCGCTCTCGCTACGGCTGATGTTGGTATTGCCATGTCATCTGGCACTGACGTTGCGATGGAAGCTGCCGACATCGTACTGATGAAGTCTGATAAACTCATGGATATTCCCGCATCTATCCACCTTGCACGATCGATCTTCCGCCGCATCAAGCTCAACCTGACCTGGGCATGTGGCTACAACTTGATTGGTCTTCCGTTCGCTATGGGTGTTTTCCTCCCATTCGGCATGCATCTCCATCCCATGGCTGCTGGTGCTGCTATGGCGTTGAGTTCCGTTAGTGTTGTCGCCAGTAGTCTGATGCTGAAGTTCTGGACAAGACCAGCATGGATGGAGGATGCCTTGATAGAAGAGAAGGGCCAGTTGAGGAAGAAGGGTAAGGGCTGGGGTCTCGGTGGTCTGGTTGGCAGAGTACAAGATCTACTGCATGCCGTTGCTGGAAGAAAGAGACAGGAAGAAGAGGGTTATGTTCCATTGAGCAATATGGATCATGTATAGACATATAGGTACTTGGTTTAATGTAGATGGCGGCGTGATTGGGTTTGGTTGGATATTTTTGCTGCGGTTCAGCGAGCATAGCATTCCTTAGTCAAGGTTTCTTTCATATTACATATTACGAACGAGAATAATAAGTAACGTTCACATCCATTTCACGCCATCTTAGTCGATATACATTCAGTGTCTGGGCAACTGTAACTCAAATCTACAGTAGCTTGAAAAGCTTAAGCTAAACCTACTTGGATATCTAAGATGAAATACTTGGGCTTTGATGATGAAGGAATATGTTGATAGTTAACTTCCACGATATTTACTTTTGAGGTGTGAAAATAGAGGATTAATCTAGATTCTAAAAGGAGGTGAAAGAGAGAGGATAAATTAATATTTGGAGGGGGCGAGATTAGCCATGATCCCTTTCCGCGAAACAATGGGCAACCTAGTGCTACTGTATACAGTTCTGTGAAAGTCAGAAAAGGACATCAATAATTCATCAGCTAGCTAAAGTTATAGTTTCTAGCTTTCCGCCGCCGCAACAGCTCCCCTAAAGGTATATCATCATCAGCAAGAACTTCGGCTTCTTCATCAACCCCAAAATCCCTTAATCGATCACCATCCGAATTAGTCCATCCTTCCTCGCCATCAATGCCTTCCTCATACTCATACTCATCACTCTCATACTCTTCTAACTCTTCAAATCCATCATCTTCCTCAACCTTCCCATTCCACCTCCGATAATCCTTTTCTTGCCTCTTCTTAAAAGCTGCTATCTCATCTTGCTCATCCTCGTATATTCTCGCTGCTTCTTTGATAGCTGTTCTTGGCATCTTATCCGGATCAATCGGTGGCCATATAACATGCTCTTCTTCAAAGCCATTTACCTCCCAGTTTCCTGCACTCTGGATACTGGGTCCTCCTCCGAATGGTAGGATCCATGCGAGTATGTTTGATGTCCCCATTCCTTGAACTACATTCGTCCATATCCCGATATCATAAGGGAATTCTTGACGTCGAATATGTATTTTTTGTCCACCGGATGCATATGTCCAACCTCCATTCTTTTTAGACCTCTGCACGAGTGCCTCGTGTCTCTCGATCTCCCAACTCTCAATCATGGTCGTGTTTATTGCCAAACTGTAAATCGCACGTACTAAAAGAATTGAGAGAGCGAACAGTGCGGTGCTGTTCATGACTGTCAGGACGAGGAGGTGTGCCATTGCCCATACTGGAGGACCAAGGTACGCGGGCAGATTTCGAGAAGACCAGAGATCGCTGAGGCGGATGAAGAGGTGGTATTCGAGCAGCGAGAGCGAGATCACACAGTAGAAGACAAAACGAAGGAAGTGTGGGAATGTTGTATGCGAGACGCAATTCTGTGTCCAAGGACAATGATGATCCATCTTGGGGATACAACGTCCACAGGCCCTACAATGATGTGCTCGAGGTGGTGGTTTAACAGCTTCGCATTTCTTACACCATCTTAATCCTTTCCTCAATTTAGCCTCATCACTCTCTCATCATGCATGCCCTCATTATCCTTCCCATCCTCACTCTTCTTCCCTTGCGCAACGGTATCGAATTTGCGAACCCATCCTTGTGGTCCTGGATCGATT
Organism: Pezicula neosporulosa; assembly: GCA_009805495.1. NCBI lineage: Eukaryota > Fungi > Ascomycota > Leotiomycetes > Helotiales > Dermateaceae > Pezicula > Pezicula neosporulosa. Next base: position 628,924 of record SELE01000029.1, read on the forward strand.
GTTACGGTGTTGTAGTAGCACCACCAGATACAGAGGATCAGTCCATTGAACCAGAGCGTTTCGCGATTGCTTAGATGGCCGGGCGAGATGTGGTAGAATAGGTATTGTGATGTGTAGCCTAGGAAACTTATTAGGAAGCAGACTGCTGGCACGGCGAGTCGTTGTATTGGGGGGAAGTCATATGGTGGCATGTTGGCCTCCTGAGGGCAGTAGTGTTCATAAATAGGACGACGAACGCGTGAAGCCTTGCAGCCTCGTCGACGCGATGTTCTCGAGAATGACTCGTGAGCGTTGGAGATGAAGCGAGTCTTGACTCGTGCTTAGGCGAGCTCTGATTCGGTGTAATATCTCCCCCGTCGGCTTGATTCTGCGAACGGCTTCATTTTGCACCGTACGGAGAACAGTAGGACTTAAGTGTAGCGAATCCGAAGCCGGCGGCCTACTTGTAAATGAGCTTCTTTAGCAGTCATAATTATTGTTATTACCAATTCCTAAAGTTGCGCCATGAGCATCTGACCAATTAACGAGTGTTAGGTTGGTTGTACACTCAGGCAAATATGGACGCATCATGGGAAGTGACGAGGCGACCGTTCCCAACAAGGCACTGACGATAAAGACTCTTTGAAGCACGGCGTAATAGTTGTCTGTGTAGAGATGGTGTGTAATGGCATCGGCATGATGTCTTACCTTCTTATTTCCTCAACGGTTTTGTTCTTATATTGATCTTCAAGGTTGGTTGTGGATTTTGAAGTTTTTTTTTTCTTTGTTCTGTACAGACTTTTATATACTCTTTCTCTTTATTCTTCACTTTACTTAACTTCCATTGTTACATTTCTACGATCACGGGTCCTTTCGAGTCTTGAGAGCTATTTCTTGACATAAAACAGATATCCGACTTCATCTATCAGGAGACTTGTCAGCCCATGGCAATCTCTGAGGGAAACATGTCTACACATGGTTCGCAGAGGCCAGGCGATACCTCATCTCTCGACAACGAAAAACCAGCACAAAACCCCTCGGCAGACTTACCACCCTTAGAAGATGGTCCAAGCGATTTCAAGCCAAGCAGAGGTTTCATCCTCGCTTTCTTGTCACTATGTATCATTACTCTCGCAGCAGCACTCGACGCCACATCTCTCAGTATTGCCCTACCAATCATAGCAGAAAAGCTTAATGGAACAGCCATTGAAGCTTTCTGGGCTGGAACTTCCTTTCTACTTACATCGGCTGTTTTCCAACCCGTTATTGCTGGTCTAAGTCATGTTTTTGGCAGGAAACAGTTGATGTATGCGTCGGCGTTGCTCTTTGCTATTGGGTCACTCGTAGCTGCTGTTGCTAAGGATATGGCTGCATTGTAAGCTTTCTTATTTGCAATTCATAGATATATGATACTGATGAGACTTAACTTAGGCTCGTAGGACGTTCGATTCAAGGTATCGGTGGAGGCGGCATCCTCGCTCTGGGCGAGATTATCGTAACTGATTTGGTTCCTCTGGCTGTACGAGGAGCCTGGTTTGGTTATCTAGGGTCCATGTGGGCAATAGGATCTGTTACTGGACCAATGATGGGAGGCGCCTTTGCACAGGATGTCACTTGGCGATGGATTTTCTGGATCAACCTCCCAATCATTGGTCTTGGTATCGTTCTAATCGCCATCTTCCTTAAGCTAAGTCGAACAAGTGGCGATCTCGTTGCAAAGATCCGAAGATTCGACTGGATTGGTTCCGTCGTCTTCACAGCTTCTATGGTCTCATTTTTGATTCCGGTGACTTGGGGAGGCGTTATGTATGACTGGGACTCCTGGCGCACACTCGTGCCTCTTCTATTGGGTATCGCTGGCATAGTTGGTTTCTGCTTTTGGGAATACAGACTTTCACTCGGCGCTTTCGATGCAGAGGGGAAGCCTCTTCCTGGTGACCATGTCGAGCCAATCATCCGTTTTAGCATTTTCAACAACTGGACTATGAGAAGTACGTGCCAGTCACCCATGGTATAGTCCCTTGGCTAACAATAATAGTCACATATATCACAACTCTGATCCACGGAATGGTTCTCTGGTCTTTGCTCTACTACCTCCCTCTTTACTACGAAGGTGTCAAGCAATACACCCCAATAATTTCCGGAGTTGCGATTCTACCTGAAAGCAGCTTAGTTGCTCGTAAGTCCTCCTGCATTATCCCACCTTATCTCCATAGATTCCATATGCTGAGAATTTCAATGCAGCCATGTCAATCATCGTCGGCGTAGTATCAGCCAAGACTCTTAGGTTTAGATGGGCAATATGGACAGGTTGGGTCCTCACCACAGCTGGTTCCGGAATCCTCATCCTCCTAGGTCCGCATACGACTGTCGGTCAATGGATAGGTATCAATATTTGCGTATCAGTCGGAACGGGCATGCTCTTTCCAGCAATGGGTCTCGCCGTACAAGCCGCCGGACGACCTCGCGATTCCGGACACGCTGCAGCATTCTACTCTTTCACAAGAGTGCTAGGTCAATCCATCGGTGTCGCAATAGGCGGAGTCGTCTTCCAAAACCAGATCAAACAAAAACTACTCTCATATCCCCTCTTAGCACCCATGGCAGCACAATACAGCAAAGATTCTACTGCCTTGGTAGCTATTATTAAGGCAATGCCTTCCGGCCTTGAGAAAACTCAGTTGGTTAAGGCATACTCGGATTCGTTGTCGATGATTTGGATCGTCATGTGTGCTTTTAAGTGCTGTTGCTTTGGTTATGTCGGTTTTTACTAAGGGGTATTCTATGGTGCAGGCTCATGAAACATTGCAAGGCTACGATAATGGGAAACGGGTCCAGGATCCTGAGGCTTCGGGTTCTGATTCGACGATTGTTGGATGAGACAAGGGAAAATTGGTCGAGCTTGGTTGTATTGTGTATGTTGTCGGTATTTGGTCTAGAATAATATGGTTAGACGAATCTCTCTCCTTCGTCTTCTTTTTGGTTTTCTGTAGCATTGTTGGGCGTTGGGTTAGAAAGGATGTATTATGTATGCATTTTAGATAATTTTACTACCTAATAGAGACCTAGACATAGATAATCAGAGTTACACTCCTCTACCTTAACCAAGATGAGAAAAAGATACTAGTCATAAGCAAATATAGAATTCACTCTTACAGAAGCCACGTTATTCTGTACGTTTCTAATTTACTTTGGTGATGGCCGTGAATAGACAAGTAAAGAACATTGACATCTCATGGTAGGTATATAACCTTCTCAGCAAACTACCTACCTACCTATGGAGAATTTCAAGGACATGTACAGTATACTACCTTCCTATCTTATCCCAAACTACATCATCCTTTCTTTTTACCAACCTAAATGGAACGTAACGGAATCGAATCAGATTCATGTGTTCTGCTTCTGCCCTCCTATTCACTATATATATACAACTCTTCCCCATAGTCTTTAAATTTACAATTTTCAGCTCTTCGCTACAACTTATATAATGTGGAAAGCCTTTTGTCTCTACTGCGCGGCGTTCAGGCCTGAGCTTGATCTCTATTTTCGATACTAGGTAGTGTGAGTTTCTTGTATTATTATATACTTGATTGGTTTGTGGGAAGCGAAATATTCTTAAGGAATAGAGTATCTCACTGTGATGTTTACATACTACCGTGAGGTTTGAAAGCTTTGGTATTTATCTATAACCTTTGTTGTAAGTGAAGATTATTTAATAAGCTTGTAGGGTTGTCGAGATGACCACTAGAGTAGTAGTAGTAGAAGCAGATCTCGTCGAATATAGATGTAGAGGCCTTTCTTTTGGTAGTAGCATGATCAAATTGATTTAGAATCAAAAGTTACGGAAATTGCTGTTCACCTAGGTTTTATTGCACTGATAGAAGATTCCTGGAATCGTTTACAATTGTTAACTTTTACGAATAATTTACTGAGGTTGGAACATGCTGTTTCCTCTAGGGCTTGCAGACAATCTCATATCATATCAAGAGTATCAGAATGATTTAAAAGAAGTATGAGTGAGAAAGCATCATATTTCTACGTCAAATTCATATCCAAGCTACTACTTTTTTTTTGTACGCGGCAGCCAGCATGTGTCCGTAAAGTCATCGTAATCATAAAGACGAAACCTCTCCATAACAGAGTCATATGATATGTACTATTCTCAAGCATCTACATGAACTTGGAAGCCAGTCCCATAAGTCCACCGCTAGATTGACCTTGCGACTTCATGTACCTATTGTCATATGATTAGCTATACATCCTTTACAAAAAGCTTCAAGGAAGAAGGGGAAGTAGCTTACATCTTCAAAGCCATCTCACCAGCCTGTTGAATAGCCGATTCCTTGCTCGCACCAGATGCAACGTTGCCCTGGGAAGCTTGCTGCTCGAAAAGCTTACTGGCTTGTGCCATTGCCATACCGACGAATGCGTTCTGGCTATTTCCCTGAGAAGAGTTTCCACTCGCTCCTCCGCTGAACATCTTCAGGGCTTGCATAGCGGCAGCTTGTCCCATGGACGAGGACTGTGTTGCATTGTCCATCAGTAAGGTCATGAATTATAGGAATAGATTTACGAACCTCAGCTGGTTGACTGTTTCCACCACCTCCAAAGAATTGCTGGTGAGATTGGACAGCACCTATCACATTTTAGCAACCAGATAACAATTTCAGCTCGTACAATAAGAACCCACTCTGCTCATCAAGGTGGCTTTGACCGATATTCTGCTTGTTCTGACCGAGCATACCCAGAACACTAGAGAAGATACTCGAATCGCCTGAGCTTCCAGAGTGCTCCTCCTCTGCGTGTCGCTGGGCTCCGCTCAAATCCTCATCATCAGCTCCATATCCGCCACCTCCTCCGTATGGGTTGCCTTGTTGTGGACGGTTCTCGTGGTGACGGGTATCGTTGAAATCACCTCCTCCGTAGCCTTCGTCTCTACCTCCGTATGACATGATGGCTGAAACTCAGAAATTAGCGGGGTCATTCACAAGCAAGAATCTAGCTTGGAGTTTTCGTAAGAGCTGTAGCTGCTGATAGTGCTGTATTTTGAGTTGAAGAGCTTACATTGATGATTGGAAATGAAGTTGGAGTCGAAGAGTTTGTTCTATGTGATGAGAAGTTGGCTGTTGTTTGTTGTTGTTGTAAAGTAGCAGGAGGGGGGTAACTGAAGCTGCACTTTGAGGGGCAGCTGAAGATGACGCGGAGTGGGGTTACTGCCGCTCGCGTATCGGATAATCCCTACCAAGCTGAAATCCTGATGTGTTTTAGGTGTATATCATGTGATGCAAAGGGGTAAATTACCTTGCTTGATTAAATGCAAAGGCTTTGGAAATCCATTATTCAGTTAAAGGACTTGAACTTTTTACTCGATTAGATGCCTGGAAAAGTGTTTAGCGATGGCTGTGTCACGCAGAGGATCATAAGCGAGTTCATTAAGAAGGGGGGGTGTCACGTGATGAGTCGAAAAAGGGGTTGAGTCGAAAAGGGTGTTCAACAAGCCTGGTCAGGTACCAGCTCTAGCGTCCTGCATTAATCGAAGAGTAATTACGGATGGCTTTGGCTCAGGAAATGAGTTGTCTCCCGACAGTCAGCTATGGCTGCGGATTTTCATAACTTCGCAACTAGTTGCTACAGTATCTGCCTGACCTATTTAAAAACATTGTCCTTCTCCTCCTTCTTTCCAGGAAAATATTGAGACGGGTCTTTGTCCTTCCAAGCCAATACTCCTAGTCCAAACACAGCAATGGCGATCTGGCATATCACAGCCAGTCAAAATTCCATATCGCCTATGAAGTACCCAACCCCTTTCGTACCTGATCAGCGGCTTGTCTAGACTAGCGCTCACCAAAACGTGCCATGCTATCTCTGTGGCTTACCAGGCTTTGCTGGGCACTCTGGGCTTGTTTGTGTAGCGCGCACAACCTCCCCCTCGCACCCATTTTTGACGCAACGATATCTTTAGAGGCGTAGTTATGTATGCCTTAATTAGCCTCGTTGATATGAAGATAAGACATACGGATGTCCGCTTTGCTTGCTGACATGCCATATTCCTATATTTCTACCATCTCAATGCCCCGTATGTGTGTTGGAAAGGGTGGAGGATACGTCGACCATGGGAGCCACTGAACAGTTGATGGTCGAGTCGTGGATTTGGTATTCGGTGGGGATCGTGATCATCTTGATTCGACTGTAAGTTTTTACTCAATCTCGAGACAGAGAGTATAGGGGGTTTTCTGATCTGGCGTTGATGGATTCAGCTGGAGTCGAGAGCGTCGATATGGACTCCAAGGTCTCAAGGGGGAAGATAAAGCCATGATTGTTGCGACGGTAAGAACGATTGATTAGACTCGATGAATTCCCCTTGAAAAAGAGCGATTGGAGAACCGTGCCCTTGTGGGCTTGCCTCGAGCACGCGTTCATCCACTCAAGTCTGGGCGTGAATTCTGGACAATCTTCAAAAGCAAACTCCAATTGAACGAGCACTCACTCCGCAAGAAAATACCTAAAACAATGGCTTATACATTGTGGATTTGTAGGCATTCTACACTCTATTTGTAACCACGAATATCATCACGGCGAAAGAGTTCAATGCAGGAACAGATTCCACTGCTGGTCTCGATGACTTGGCTGTGTCGGATGAGAAGGCCTCTTATATTCTGGGCAGCAAGTATGTTCTTGTTGCTGAAGAGGTAAACTCCCTGCGAACCAAAAAAGTAGAATGTGTTATTAACATGAAGTTGCCTCTTAGGCGATGATTAATACATTATATACTTTGAAGGCTTGCATGCTAGTCATATTTTGGAGACTCTCGTACGTCAAAAAACACTTCCAAACTCAAAATGAGGTCTTGAGAACTGTTCCTATTAACATTTATAGGCTTGGACATCGAAGTCAGCTAGTAGTCAAAGTTCTCAGTTGCTACGTCCTCCTAGGATGGATTGGCAATCAACTGGGTTTCCTGCCAACCCTTCAGCGGTAATTGGGCTTCACCACCACCAAACGGTAATTCAGTTCCTATTCTCATCATCTCTGGATCAAATCTCAGGACTAATCGACTACAGATCAATGTATATCATGGGGTCACTACGCCGTTGTTCAAGGAGTATTCAACATATCCAGTGATCTAGCACTTCTAATATTTCCCATCCCGCTCTTCCTACGAACATCATATCCACCCAAGCAAAAGCTTTATTTGTGTGGAATCTTCTCCCTGGGTGTTTTTGTCGTAAGTTTCATAAAACTCGTGCTTTCAAACTGACATGCTAAGAGAAGATGTAGATCGCATGTGCAATCTTGAACAAAATTAATATCAACGATACTGACTGGCAATTCTGGAACCTCCGAGAAGCAAGTACAGCGGTAAGGACTCCTTCAACCATCTCCATAAACTCTAAATTTACTCGAGCTGACTGACTCTTATATATCCAGATATACGTATCGAATATCCCAGTACTAGTCCCATTAATCCGATCTTTCATCGTCGCGAAATCGAGATTGCCGACTAGAGATAAGCAATATGACACAACCCATATCCAAGGAATATCAGTTTCAGCGCCTAGAGCCATCGAAGATGAAGATATCAATTCTTCAACTAAGGAACTGGTATCTCTTACAACGGAAGAATGCGGTGTTGTTAAGGATGATATTCCTCTGGGCCCTATAAACTCCACGGTACCGGGACCACCAGATAAAGCTGTGGTTCATTCATAGAAATTTAAACTAAATTAATTCCTAAGTTCTGTGGATGTGATTGAGTATCAGTATCGTACAAATGGATTTAGAATGGATTATTTTGATCAGGACAAATGAGTTACTTGACGCAAGTAAGTCATCTACTTTAAGTGAGTTAGTTAATCAAGCTAAATGATCCCTTACAAACCAATTTGTACAGTACTTTTTATTTCTGCAACTTTAGATGATAGTTTGCAAGATGCCTTCACGCCTATCCAGTACCGAGGAATAGGAGTATGCGAGCAATTTACTATTCCTTTTTTTTTTCTTTTGTCTTTTACCCTTTCCATATAACAGTAAACCAGAGGATTCTACAATCAGCCGCCATCAAGAAATAACTTTCAAATTAACATCTATGCTAGGTTAAGACGGAATCGCGAAATAGGATTCTAAAGACATTGATGTACTGACCATGATTTTCATTTCATCACTGGGCGAGTATAAAATTGGGGTTGTCTCTAGGATTACAGGATATAGCCTTCTACTTACGGGAAGATTATTGGTTTCTAAAGTTCCGATAATTTATGTCACATCTATCTAAAGCGAAAGATCCTTTAACTTCTTACCCGTCTAGGTTTTTTGGGGGCGGTAGGAGAGGCTCAGAGAGCGGAACGTACCTGTTCAGAAGTACCATCGAATGCTGTAGGAATAGGTTAACAAGAGATCATTCTCATTAGGGCAACCATGTTACTTAAGTGAACGATCTTCCCCAGGTGAGTTCTAAACGACTCACGTCAAGTAAGTTAGTTACCCTGATCAAGTGAATTACCCAAATCATCCGAATAGACATCCTTTCAGAATGATTTCTTACGAACCAATTTGTACAATATATTAAAATTTCCTAAAACCCATCTTAGAAACAAATCCATCGATTTCCCTTTCATTGGACGTTTTAATAACGACTGACTCCAAGTTCACGTGTGTAAGCACTAACCAAATCAAGCCACTACAATTCAGAAACAGACCACGATCCACACCATCACCTACTCATCCACCTACAAGCTAAATGATCCAAAATGTCGACCCAAAGAATCGACATCGATGCCTCTAAAACAGGTCAACAAACCGTAAACGACTCCAAAGACGTCCCCTGGTTCCTCAAAACACTCAGTCCACGCCTCATGACCCCAACTCTGACGAGCCTCCTTAAGGACTACAGTTTTATCCCCATAGACCAACAAGAAGAGCATCTCTACAAAATAGTACGCACATACTCATCTACCATCCTAATCTTAAAATGATTTTGACCCCTTTTTTTACTACTGTACTCGGCTAATCACTTTCTCTCCTTTCCTTTAGCGAGATCTTGCCTGGGACGTATTTCCATTCCCATGCATCGGACTCTGGTGGTGGCTAGTCCTGGGACTATCCACCCATCCATACTATCCCTCTCTAGTATCACACCTCAAAGAACCAGATTCCTCACCTCCAAAAAAGTTCCTTGATCTCGGGACTTGCCTAGGTCAAGACTTGAGGAAACTCGCATACGATGGAGTGGCCATAGAGTCATTATATGGCTCTGATCTATTCCCAGATTACGAAAGAGTGGGCCAAGTACTTTTTCACGACGCAGATAAATTTAGGGGTCGCTTCATCGCGGGTGATATTTTCGATATATCCGATGAAAGCCCCTTGATGAAGACTGCTGGGTCATGGGACGTGATTAACATTAACATGTTTCTGCATCAATTCTCCTGGGACGACCAAATCATCGCGTGTAAGCAGATCCTAAAACTATTATCACCCAAAGCAGGAAGTTTTATCATGGGAGCGCAATCAGCAAATACGGAATCTGGGGATGAAATTTTGAAGGCTCCGTTTTTCAAGGAGGGATTTGAGAAGAAGGTTTTTAGACATAGTAAGGAGAGTTTTGAGAGGATGTGGAGGGAAGTTACTGGGAGTGAAGGGATTGATGTTGATTTTTGGGCTGAGTATCTGGATAGGACGGAGTTGGGTAGTAAGGAAGATGAAAGTCGACATACTGCGAAGACTGCTTTTTTTTGCTAAGGAGGCGGGTTCTCAGCGGAGACTCTATTTCTTGATTAAGCGTCTGTAGCTGATAGAACGAACTTTCATACATGGAGAGGTCCAGCAATAATGAATGATAACCAATTACTCACAATTTAAATCACTTCTAACGGAATCCGGTACAGGCTTCAGTTCATCGAGTCATCCCCTTTTAAGTACTCTCACGTCACCTTCTAATTCATTTTACCCCGATCATAAAATGCTTAGACTTGACAGCATCCAAAATCCCCAAAAACTAGGCCGCAAAATAACACACATCTATACATGGATGGAATATCTGTTCTACAATTTAGGCACACGATATATATCCTTGGCTCTAAAAAACTTCAGGGCAGGAGAGTTGGTTCGTAGTCATGCCGCCTGGAAACGCGTTATCATGTTGACAACAGAACCAGACCCAAACTGTTCTTTAGCCACTCCTGTCTCCATCGAAACTTTTGTGCGAAAATCTGCGTGATTTCTTTGCTCTTACTCGTTCACACCTACATTCTGTGCAGTGCAGCGTGTGTGTCCACATGGGTGGGTAACCTGTACGTGCGTAAGTATACTTACCACTAGCAGTATGCCTTTCTTTTTCCTCCTCCTCCTGCGCAATTGGTTTTGATTCATCCACAAGCGAATTTTCCTTGTTTTGGGTGATAGATGCTAAGTTAGTTAGCGCCTGCTACCTGCTATTAGAACTGAAAACAATCTTACCTGATCCTAAGTCTTGTGATACTCGTCCTGAGAGATTCTGATATTCGGGCGCAGAAACACTTCCCTTCTCAGAATTAAATGGTTTCGGCAAGTCTTGAAAATTAGTGGCTTGACTCAGCATATCAGAATCGTCTTCTGAAACTTGATATACTATGGACTCTGGAATCAGAGCGACTCGTTTGAATGCGGCCAACTCTTCGACTGAGCTCTTCTGAAGCCGTTCTAGTGATTGACTGAACGGCTCATCGAGAAGTATCATGCTTGGTGAAGAAGTCTCAGGTACACTATGGGTAATGGTAGGGATGGTGCTCTCTTCGGTGGGAGCCAGTATCGTGACGTATCTCTTGCAACCAGAGCTGCTCAAGTATAAGATTATGGTCGCGCAGACTTGGATAAGACTTACCAATTGCCAGATATTTTTGTCTCATCAAGTAATATATTTCCTTTGCACAAAGGCAAGGGGCATTTCGTTCCTTTTAAAGATTGCTCTAGAAGCATGGAGAATAGTCATCTTTGTGCTAGGTTGGATCGCAGCTTTCCAATTATGCTGGTTAACAATCGCATTGTTGTATCCGTTCATTACACGAAAGTTTTCTCGGAGGACAAAGTTTAAGCCGGGGGATCCGGAGAAGCTGTCTGTCAAAAAGCTATAGAAGATCTATATATAATGCTATTATTTGAAAGTCAATAGAGACTAGCTGTAATGTACCTTCCAATGTTGGAATTGGCTGCAGGGAAGTCTGTTTATCCGACCTAAGGCATCTTCAAAAAAGAAATGGTCCCCAGGACTCATTAAGCGTTCCGCGGAGAATTTGTACATCGCTATTAGATATGGTGCGACTAGGAGGCTATAGAGGATGAGCTAAAATGTGTTGGAAGGGAAACTTGAGAAACGTACAAAAGTGCTCTTATCAACTGCTGGAGGCCTGAGATGAGTAACCAAACGCTTTGAAGGGTATTCCCTATGGCTTGTCCCAACTCAGAATCGCTATTTGTAGTGTCAAGGTTCTCTTTAGTCAGTGGTAGATGCAGTAATAATTGGTGGATCGATGCAACAATTGAGCCCATCTGTGCTAGCTTCGCTTGCATACTCGTGGACGCAGTTTGTGCTTCGTTATTCTGGGCTTGAATGGCTTCCACAGTTTGTTTACTATAAGTCTCAATAGCTAGTCTGACTTGATGTGTCGAGTTACTCTGCGAGTTGATGCATGTTTCGTGATAGAGATCAAGATTAGCACGAAGTGGTTGGATGCTTGTTTCTAAGCATGCGGGAAATGAGCTGTGAACAGCTGCGGTTATCTGTGCTTGGATGTGCCGTGGGATCTGAAGTACAGTCTCCCTGTGGTCTGTGTATTAGCAATAGAGTTCTTTGCAACACGATAGCTACAGGAATACTATAGCAATGGTGGTAGATGTAAGCAAATCTTTCAAGCTTACATAGTTTGAAGACCAAGAAGCATATTGACAGCACCAATAGGCACAATTATACGCCTCTGGAGACTTTTAATCTTTTTCGAAACAAAGAAGGCCCATTTTATCTTCCTATGTGCTGTTGATAACTTGCCTCTTTGGCATGATGGCCCCATTGATGATCCAAATTTGCTTGCAACATCATCCAGGAAATGTTTTAGTGGGCCACGTATATGGTCGCATTGTCGCCGAAGGTTCTCTCCCTTATGCAAATCCATCGTAGTCATGTCACTCAAGGTGTTGAGGTGCTCGAGCGTGATTCGTAAGGTGCCCAGGAAATCCACCGAATCTTGGTATTCGGACGAGACTCCCCCAACATCCTGAAGGGCGGTACCAATATTTACGAGAAGCGTTATGGCGGACACAATATCACCAGCAGACCAACCAAAAGACATTATGTACTCGAACTGTAGGGCTGAGGCCTTATTTTCGACAATCATAAGGTTCGATATTGAGGAATGGCAAGTATTTCAAAAGAATTCTCGATATTTTTTTACATCAGCCCTTGTGTAACTCACTGCGGGGCTGTGTTCGAGGCAGTTCTATGCAGGCACCTCACAGCCTCACCTAAAATGATGACTACCATGCGTTAAGAGAATTGCTGGCAAGGTGAAAGTAGGTCTGGATCAAGTCTACGCTATTAATTGTTGGCAGCCCTAGAGCCGTCAGTCAGGACTTTCCACAACAAGCTCGCCATATCTTTGGATGAGAGGGTACTTGACGTTATGAAGATTTAGGTAAAGCATAAACCTTAGCATAGGAAATACTTTGGTTTTGAAATATAAAGGTTCTGTAGATATATAACTAGACGCAGCTGTGGAAATTCGTAACCGTAATTATAAGTGCGAATAGCAGATTGTGTACAATAATATACCTGCTGTAAGGATATTATAATTAAATAGTATCTTGAGATGAATTTTAGAGAAATAGCTACCCTTAACAATAATGGAATTTTCAGGGTAAATTAGGTTCTAATAGTATAGATTATAATTTGAATGTTTCCCACTTAAGCAAATAACACATGAGCCAAATTACCCACCCACAAAACACTTGTACTTGGTTTTAGTTCCTACAGATAGAGATTTTAAAAAATTGCTCTCTAACATCGATTATGAAAATATTTTCCAGCAGACTAACAAGATGAAGAATTCTGCTCGTGGAGATTGGAACAGGTTTTCTCATCACAAGATCTGAGAAGTTCTTCAACAAAAGAGCTATGCGAAGTAGCATTTTTTGACCACTTACCTTAGCATTTATTTAATATAAGGCCTAGTCTCTACCACAGTTTGAATCGCCGTTGTCATACCCCTCATTTCCGGTATTGAGACCTAGAGAAGTAACTGGCTTGCAGACGGAACATTCAAGCCACCCTCCATACATATCTCTTACATATCCGTGACCCTGGCACATTAGGCAGCTCGAGGGATGACTTGGGCCTGCCTCCAAGGAAGTAGTAGTGTTTTCATCTCGAGAATAACCGCTTTCTGCTAACCGCTGTCGGATTGAAACTCGCTCGTCTTCGCAACGAGCGTTACAACGTCTGCATGTATACCCATCCTTTGAAACTAGTGTCTTTTCAAGACACTTTCCACAGCGCCACCAACTAAGGTCATATACCCTCTCCTCTAACCACTTCTGTTTTGCATCAGCATCTAGAAACTTTTTACGTAAAAGGTCCTCTTTATGGAAGTCCTTAAGATGATCTCTATAGTGATCCTTCCTAAAGAATGGCTTTGTTCCTTCGCTTTTTGATCTTTCACAGCGCTTATAGTTGCAATAGAACTTTTCCTTGGGTTCTGGTGCATGTACTTGGATCTGGTGTCGGTCTAAATCTGCCGGTCTCTTAAAGACATTTTGTTTCCCTCTACAACCACCAGGAAATAGGCAGTGGTGGCCGTCATGATCTCTAAAAGAGTTAAGTATATGCAGAATATGAGCTTTTTAAGAAAGTATACTTACGTTCGCTGGTCAAGATACACGATTGGAGGGGTCTGGCTGGTTGGCTTCCGATCCGGGAGAAGAGCTAGATGTGAGACCTTCTTATTTCTAACAACGACTTCATATAATTTCCACAATGGTGTTTCTGGTGTCCAGTCAAGGTTCCTAGGGGTCGGCTTGACGTAAGCTACCTCTTGCTGGTAAATCGGGACTTCACTAGGGTTTTGATAATTTGGAAATTGGTCGTAATTACGGGGAGGAGAAACCCGGTACGACCGGTACGAAGACGAAGGTACTAGAGGCTCTGCAAACTGCGTGTACATCTTAGTGGGTCCAGATTTCAGCAAGGTTTGGAAGTTGTTAGTGTCGTCCGAACTCTCTATAGACGTTTGGTATGTTGTAGATTTGCTGTCACTTTCTTCCTCGTTGTCCCATAAGGAATTTATCTCTGAGCTCTTGGAATTCCGTTGTGCTGCTTGCTTTTGGGGAAGAAACAATTGAGTCCCAACGTGTGTTTTCATGCTTTTCAGAATAGCCTCGATTGGCATAATGTATGCTACATTAGCACCCGGGATTCCGGCAACAACGTGACCGTAAAGATCTCCATTATCCGGATCAATCACCCATGCCCCACTATCTCCTTTGGCTATACACCATTAGTAAATACCGTGATAAAAGAGCCGATATTCTTACAGAGTGAAGCTTGCGTTCGTATTGTCCAAACTTCATGGAACTCTCTGTCCCAACGCATGTACGTCGGTGTTCCTGACGATGTGCCACGGATAATACCACGACCTTTAATTACCAGTAATACGTCTTTTGGGATTGGTCCCAAGTTCCGAAACCTTTCCGGATATAGCTCTCTTTTTTGGTTGTTCTCTTCCCATATAACAAGATTACTGGTCTGGAATAGAGGATTCTTGATTTCAACCAAGGCCCAATCAAACTCAGTACAGAATCTCTTAGGGGATCTGATATCTAAGCTCCCAAGGGTTTCAACTCCCAGTATAGAATCATCCAGGATATCCATCAATGCCGGCAATGGATTCTTGCTCGGGATGTGTGACGTAGGTAACCGATCGGGCGGTTCAAAGATATCGTCTTCTGTAGCCGATTGATCTTCGAGTGCATCGCTAATAATTGTACTTCCGTTCTCTGAAGAAATGCTGCCTTCTAAAATGAGCTACGCGATCTCGTGGGTAAACGGAGTTTTTGTACCTTCACTTGTTTTCGCAGTAAAATCAATATCCGTCATCTCTGTATCGCCATCATTCTCGTCCTCATCGTCCTCATCGCCATCATCATCAAATGCGAATTCTGAGTCACAATGGCTGGTTGCTGTATTGTATCGACTGCTTTCTATAAAAGCATGAGCTACTGTTAGCCCAAATAATTGTCCACCAAGTTGCAAAATCCCGCCAAGTGTGGACTTTTGGACTTTCGTGTCTGTGTACCCGGGTGTGAGTTCTGTGTACAAGGGTGCTCCGCAAATGTTGTTTGCTGGCACACAATAGACGACGGTTGGAGATAGATAATGGACTGTTTCTGCTTCTCTTGGTCTGGCATCACTTGATCTGGCATCACTTGGTCTGGCATAACTTGGTCTAGCATCACTTGGTCTGGTATCACTTGGTCTGGCCTCAATTTCATAGCCGTGATACAGTAAAGTTTGTGGGGGTGGACGCCGATATACGCGATATGCGAGTAAGGTGGGACGTCGATATGCGACTGGTAATCTTGAACTTTCAGCAAGCCTAACGCCAGAATAGTTCTTTAGAATCTGATCGTCTTTAGCTAATCTCATCGCCTTACGTCTCGGATCCTTTGCTTCGCAGCTAAATAGGAGAGTTGGGCTTGCAGTATCTTCGCTTTTCCCGATCATGTATAGACCAAACATGATCAAACAGGGCGTCCGCTCTGTTTCGTATAAGTGGTCGCCATGAGATTCGAGAAGTGCCTTCGTTGCTTTGTATATGTCGCTTGTAACTTTTTGCGCAGGCCCAACTACTTCCCAGCATTTGTTTCTACCAAGTGGAAGGCATGGTATGCCTAACGAGAGTTCCGGATTGGGCCATTTGTTCATGGCCTTAACGCTGTGAATTGACAGCCTCGTCCGTCTGGTTTCTGTCTCAGTGGTAACTGCTGTCAAGAGAGACATTCGTAAGATCCAAAGTAGTCACGGACAATACGAAAACTCATTAGAGGGCCAGTGAAGAACCACAGAGTTGTTGCGTAAATGAGGAAACTATCGAGAGGAAATACTCCTGTGTCTGATGAAGGATACTTCTTATCGCAGTTGAAAGGGGGCTGTGTTGAGATTGTATGCCCCTCACTCAACTTGCCAGCAAAACTCGCATATGTGCAGGGTAAGCTTGTTGCGCCACCACAAGTTTAGCAAGGCTGACTGACAGGCAAACAACCCTCCGATGCCCTACTATATTATACTAGGCTGCCTGCTGTAAATTTGACCGGCATAGAGGACACAATCATGTCTGTCTCTGACCCGTTGAAAGTGCCCATATTTGATGTAGAGCTACAATCAATGGGCAGGTGCGCTATAATTAACGACTTCTGGGGTTGCAACTTAGATCCCACCTTGTTTTATTCTCAGGGTGATAGTTACTTCCGTCATTATGTCAAGCAATGTGAAGCTGTACTTCAAGGCTTTGGACAATCGCCTCTCCTAACGACCCATCGTGATATTGCCAATATTGTTCAGCATCTCCGAAGTCCAACGGCAGGTAAAAACTCTATCCGCGGGCGGATAAAGGATCAGTTATCGAACATTCCACAAGAAGAGATCGAAAGGGCCGTTGATAGCTCACTAGGTCTGGTGGTACGGCTGTGGCTGATGATTTCCGTGGGAGGATTCTCACGGGTTGTAGCACCAGGACAGACTATAATTCTATGGCAAGACGAATGCATTAGGGTCTTGCTGAAAGAACATTTCAGTTTCCAGACGAAGTTGGAGGCTCCCGTAAAACTGAGCAAGATCTTCAATGCGCGCAACATCGAGCTTGTGGCTGGAATCCAAATTGCCTGGACGGATAACTTAGCGGACCATCTACGAATGCGTGACGACGATAAAAAGGTCGACATTTTCCATTATGCTTCCTTTTTGAAATATCATCAGATCTAGTAAGAAAGATCTTCCACTACTACTACGGATGATCGCTAATAAAATGCTTCTTTATAGCGAAGCTAAGTGTAATCCGACAGAAAGAGTATTCCCAGAAGGGTTTATCGACGAGACACTGCGCACTCTTTCGCTCCTATTACCTCAGCACGATGCAAAAGTAAAGAAATGGTTCTCGAAACACCAGAAAAGTCTCTGTCTTGACAATGTGGCAGTGAAGTGCGGAAGTTTAAATTCTGGGGACCGCCAAATTGAGAAATTTAATTATTGGCATGACCGGCTGGCCATTTTGAAGCAGGCTTTCGATGACACGGAGCCGGATACCGTACCACAATGGTGGAGAGACCGAAGGAAACGTGTTCAATGGTACACATTCTGGGTCGCTATCCTTGTACTTGCTTTGACCGTATTTTTTGGCGTTATCCAGTCGATTGAAGGAGGACTACAGGTTTGGAAGGCATATCATCCTTGATGTTGGTACCGAATGAAGACGGAGATTGGACGCGATGTAGACCGAACGGTAAATATATATGATGTTCCTATTTACTAAGTACAATTTAAGCTATGGCACTTTTTCCTGTATCTTTCAACATACCGAACGAATTAGTTTATAAGGGATCGTTTTAGTTAGGGGGCAAGTAAGTTACCTAAGTTACCCAAATCCATCTCTTATGTCCGAGCATTCGACATGATCGCTTATAAGCTAATGCTTACGGTAATGTCCTTTGAAGCAATGGCCCAGTTCAACAGTTCAACAGCCCTTGCTCTCGCGAATCTTGGAAGTGTGGAGTCTCTCTTTTGAATGACAGAATATGGCCCCGTTGAGATATACATAGGCTGCTTTCACAAGGTGAATATATAGCCCCCATATATCCCATGTCTACGTGAGGCAGCACAGTTGTATCTGGTAGAGGCAAAGAATGAGATAATGATTCGATATTGATGTCGAGAGAGGAAGACAAAGCGCTAACAGAGAAACCTTAATCTAACCTCAGCAAGACCAAGCACCGAGTAATGCGCTTAATATAGGGGTACTATATCAATCACGTGGACCTCCTGATATCCACCCTTTGTTAAGCGCGACATCCGCACATCATGCCACTTCAAAAGTCTTTCAAACAAGCTCTTCAAACCCTCGCAAAACATCACCAAAACTAAGGATTTTACTATTTCGAAGCTCAAGATGCCACCTAAGAAAGCAGCTACTGAGGATGTCAAGAACAATGTCGTTGCGTTCGGCAGAGTTAGAAAGAACTTGAAGATGGGATGCGTTGGCTTACCAAACGTGGGCAAGTCATCGTTGTTCAACCTCTTAACAGAGCAGAGTGCCGCAGCTGAGAATTATCCTTTCTGTACTATTGAGCCTAATGAGGCGAGGTGTGCCGTTCCAGATGCTCGATATGTGAGTTCTCAACTTATTTCATTTTGATTTTTTGCCACGTGATGTGTCAATTTGACCGCTCCTTAGCAAACCATAAGAATCTTCATTGGCTAATTAAAGAGCCCTTTACAGGACTTTTTGTGTGACTTGTGGAAACCTCCGTCTATGTATCCAGCTTACTTGCAGGTAACGGATATTGCGGGGCTCATTAAAGGTGCTTCTCAAGGAGAAGGTCTTGGAAATGCATTCCTCTCGCATATTCAAGCTGTAGACGGCATGTTCCATATTGTCAGGTATACATCTATCATCCGAATAGTACTGGATGAAAATTTTCTAAATGTCTCACAGAGCTTTTGATAACGACGAAGTCTTGCATGTCGATGACTCGATCGATCCCGTCCGGGACTTGAGTCAGTTTTATTTCATTCTTTTGAGATAATGAAGTTAATTGGTGTATTTTAGACACCATACAGAGCGAGCTTTGCAAAAAAGATCTCGGTTAGTTCTCAGGTTCTCCTCGCTAAGACTTTGACTTATCCCCAAATCTACAGATATTCTCCAGAAGCAAATTGTTGCCGAGGAAGCCATCGTCAGAAAGGCTGGAGGCAAGTACAAGATGCTGCCTTTGTTCTATGAAACCACAGCTAAGATCAAGGCCGTGAGTCATTTTCCTCAGACCTTCTCAAATGTTAAGAAGAAAGGAAGCTTACATGTAATATGAGAAAGATGTTGGAGAAGGACCAGCCAGTTCGAGATGGAAGTTGGACCCCAGCTGAAATCTCTCTGATCAACGAAAAGATCCAGCTCATCACGACTAAGCCTGTTATCTACCTTGTCAACTTGACTATGAAAGACTACCTCAGACAAAAGAGCAAGTACCTGCCACTCATCGCCAAGTGGGTCACAGAGCATGGAGGTGTGCCAAGAGACATTATTCCTTTCTCCGTCGAGTTCGAAGAGAAGCTTTACAGCATGAAGGATGATCCAGCCAAGAAGGAAGAATTCTTGAAGGAGAGCAAGGTCAAGAGCAAGCTGGACAAGATCATCACTGAAGGATTCACCAAGCTCGGTCTGCAATACTACTTCACTGCCGGTGAGAAGGAAATTAGATGCTGGACTATTCAAAGAGGATGCTTGGCACCTCAAGCTGCCGGAGCAATTCACGGTGACTTCGAAAGAGGTTTCATCAAGGCCGAAGTTGTTGCTTATCAGGATTTCCACGACCTTTGCGAGGGTGGGAAATCTATGGCTCCTATCAAAGCAGCTGGAAAGTATCGACAAGAAGGCAAAACCTATGTCGTTCAAGATGGTGATATTCTGCATTTCCAGTTCAGTAAGTCAAAACCCAGAAAGGCACTGTTCCCTCCGTGGAAATTTCGTTGCACATCTTCAAATTCAACAACTGACGGGATTGTAGACGTTGCCCCAACGAAGAAGTAAATTATCTATATCTATATATACTTCATTTGACTCATTTTTGCCAACCTTGTTACTTACCACAACTGGACGAAAGTCACAAACCTCCTCCAAGCAGGCTGAGTCTCGTAAGCATGAAGTGTCTGAATTTCCTCTCCGCTCAAAGGTCTTCTTCCAGTCTGTAGATCAACAGTCAAAGGATCACGGATCTTTGTCCTGAAGATTAACTTATAGCCAATACCCGAGAAGATGATCAATAAAAGACCAATCATGTACTCGAAAAATGAATATGCAGATGGTGTGTCAGATCCCTGTAAATATCAGCATTTCCCCAACAGTTTGAATGACAAGTTCTCTCACAATTGGGTATAGGGCGAGATAGACCGAGCAGCCAGTAAACAATGAGCAGCAAGACAATAACCAAATAGGTGGTAACGGCCAGAACGAACATTTCCATGCATATTCCTGAGCAAACAGCGGATCATTCTGAGCCTTCAACGCTGCACGGAAGTGGAAAGACGTGATGGCAATTACCACCCATACCATAAAATATGCCGTACTAGCGATATTCGCCAACCAAGTAAACACGGTAATACCACCAGCGCTCAAATTCATATAGGTCAAAGCAACAGCCGCGAGGGTAGTCATTATGAGCGCCCCTCTCGGACGACCCTTACTATCAACTTTTGCAACCCATGCTGGAATCAAACGCTGATGGGACATTGATCGAATAATCCGAGATGCTACGTATATACTCTCTGCTCCGATAGCAGCAACTGCGAAGAGGATGACGACGTTGAGGAATTCTGGGAGACCTGCGATTCCAGCTGAGTTCAATGCAATTACAAAAGGTGAAGCCGCAATTCCGGTTCCGCCGAAGAGATGGGTATCAGTTGGAGAGACGAGAAGACCTATGAAGAGTACGCTGATGAGGTAGACTACTGAGACTCGAATTGGAACCAAGAAGGCGGCGTGTGCGATGGAATAACGTGGCGACTGTGCTTCTCCAGCCAAGAAACCGGTAAAAGTATTGTCTGTTATCATTGTCAGCTACTTTTCACAAGATTACCATCTAGGGATGTCACATATACCAACCTCCGATAGCCAAAACAGCAAGCAGTACACTGTTACCAAAACCTTTAAAGCCGTTTCGGAATGCTAAACCACCTTGCCACGACTCTCCATGATGGAGAGTTCCCTTGGGACCAGCACCAAGCACCATAGCCAATCCAGCAATCATAAAAATGAATAGCGCAATGACTTTGAGGATAGAAGTGCCATATTCAAACCAAGCAAACCATTTACTCGGCAAACTAAAGATGATAGCCATGACAACCAGAAAAATAGTTACTATAAAACCAGTCAGCTCTAAAAACTCTACTACTAGAAGTCTAAAGAAGAAGGAAAACTCTTACACCAAACAGCCTCATTAATCCTATCCTCAGCCCAGTAATTAACAATAACAGAAAAGAACTTAGCCTCGGCAGCAACAATAGCCGTCCAACCAAGCCACATAGAAAAGCCAGCCGCAAAAGCGAGTGCAGGATCAACAAAGCGATCTGCATAATCGATGAAATTGCCTGATGTTGGAAAGGCAATAGTCATCTCGCTGACGGTTTGTAACATTGCGAATACACAACTACATACGACTGCGAAACCGAGGAACATTCCCGCTGGTCCTCCATCTCTAAGATTTTTACCCGTTGAGATGAAGAGTCCTGCCCCGATTTGTCCTCCTAATGAGATGATCTGAAATAGTTAGTTGCGTTGTGTTTAGTTACTTTGTGTATGTTATGAGAGAGACGTACGTGGATTTGTCTCGCCGAGAAACTCCTTTTGTATTCTCCATCCTTAACTTCTAATTCGTTGGAAGACTCATAAGGAATTGATTCCCCTAAGCTCACATCTCCATTATCGTTTCCTAGAGCTTGGGTTTGGCTCTTGGAGGAGACTTTGTCTGTCATTTTGAAGTAAGTAGCTAGTTGGGTATTTAACTAGTACCACACACTTTCCAAAGCGAAGACAAAGACAAAAACAACGTAGAGGAAGAAAAAAATCGGACGATTCTTTGAGCACTTAATTACACGAAGAGAGGGTGTACCCATACTAATAGTGTCACCTTATCTTGGGAAGCGTATGCTGCGTCGACTCCTTTTCTTGATATTTTCGGACTCGGCGCATCGACTTGCCTATATGTTGAGTGCCGGAATCCTTATCCAGCCTACCCCTGATGATGATCATTGTTATCCATGCTGGTACCTCTTCGAGGAAACCGGAGCTTGCAGAGTTGAAGAGTGGTGTTCTGTTATCTTCGATTCAAAAGTGGAGGTCTGAAAGGCAACTCGATCCGCCGATCTATATGTGGTCACGTGCCTTACCTCGGCTTTAAGCGACCAGCAAAAAGTTGTTGTTACCACAAGTTTAGGTAGGTATGCAGACAGCTAGCTGTAGGGCTATTATAGCTCAAAAATCAAAAAGAGAAGGCTCTCTCTCTCTCTTGTCGGTGGTTGAAAGGGAGTCAGCAAGCGAGGATCTCTTACTTCGAAACTCAAGACCAAACATGACCTAGAAGTACTTGCAGTAGGTGGTTGTTGCTTATAGTTCCTACAAAGTACCACTACCTAAGTAGCACTGAGTTTTGATTATTCTAACCAATCGAATCACCTTCGTTAGGGAAATTAAAAAATTAGCAAAATATTGTAAAGGCTAAAACATACAACAGTAGGTATTCGCTGGTGGTCACCCACCCAACTACTAATCTACCGATCTGAGGCTTATGTATGGCAGAGCGGACGGGATGCCCAGTTCTCCTCAGTCTATGGTCGTATGTACTGGAATGTTCTATATTTGACATTAAGTACTAGACAATCCGAAATTCGTGTAACTCTTCCAACCCTCGAAAACTTTTTAGAGGGCAGAGGCCACAAGTTTAGGGCACATGGAGACTACCATTTACGAACTCTAAACTCTGGACTCTTGAGAGTAACTTTACTCACACGATCTTTTTGGTCTACGGAATAAAACTGTCAAACTTTTTGTGCTTGTAATATGCTTAATTAGGAATTGTGAAAAATTCCACTGGGAATTTCTAGGATTCTGGTTCACAAAGACACCGTAAATACGATACAGTACTGTAAGCTGGTGGCTTTACCTACTACAAACTAATCAAGACGAAACATATATATATGAAGCGCGAATGATATAAAGATCGTGACTTTACTATTACTTCTATCTTTACAAGTCAAAAAAAAAAAAAAAAAAAACACACACCGGGCCGAGCTCCGTATCAAATACTTTCTTTCTGATGTGCTGACATCTACTCGGAAGCGGAAACGGATACGGAAGCGGACTTTAAAGCTACTGAACAATATCCGTGACGCACATTTTGGTGCAGCATGTGAAATTAAGTCTGTTTTGACAGAAGTAGTCATATTTCAATCTTGAATCTATACTCCGTACTCTTTTAAACTCTTAAACAAACCATAGATGGAATACAGTCTAGTGAGGAGCCCCACGAACCACAGATCTCGAAGTACTGTACTTGTAAAATCCCAAAATTAAGCGGCTGCTGCTTTACCAGCAACATCAATTTTCATGTCATACCTAGAAGAACAAGAAAAAATGTTAGAAAACCGCTTCTCAAAAAGACCAGTTCCCCAAGGCGAGAAAGGGGGAAAGAAGAAACGTACATATTCATCTCCTCAATAGTCAACTTATCCGTCTCACTCGCAACCCTATAAACCGGATTCTTCGTATTACTAGAAAACCCAATCCGCTCATTAATATTAACCCTCGCTCTAGCCGAAGCAGCCTGAACACGAGTAGCTCTGGGTTTCCTAACCCTCTCATAAAGCTTCAAGCCCTCAGCAATATTCTCGGTGAAAGAATACTTGTTACTGAAGATGATACCAAGAGCAGCAGCATCTTCGATAGCTTGACAAGCTCCTTGACTCTGATCGGGCATCATGGGATGTGCAGCATCACCCATGATACAAGCAACTCCCTTTTGCCAATAAGGATATGGTTCATGTACCCATAACCTCCAAGGTTTAATATCCCAGGAGTTTTTGAAAACGGCTAGTAATTCGGGATCCAGGTCTGGAAAGGGTTTTAGAAGTTCGTCCATTGTGGCGTTGTAGCTCCATCCTTCTGTTGCGTGTGCGTTTAGTTCGGTTGGGAAGAAGCAGTAGAAGGAGTTGAGTTCTAGGTTTCGGCATGGTGAGTAGACGATCTTGCGAATGTCTTCGCCTCCCCAGTATTCTATGGCGCTGTTCTCGGTGTAGTCTTTTAATCCGAGTTCGATTGTCTTTTCTTTGGTTATGATGCAATGTAAGCAGGTTGATGTTGATAGCTTCTTATCTGGATTGATTCCCAGAATCTTTCTTACGGAGGACTAAATAATTGCGTGTGAGTTCAACTTAAGCTCGAGAGGTAAAGAATTGGAACTTACGCCGATACCATCACATCCTACAACAAAGTCGTGTTTTTTCGTGCTCCCATTGGCGAAAGTAATGAGACCAGTTTCGAGATCAATATCAGTGCAAGCATGGTTAACCACAAGTTTCGCCGGCACCCCTTCCCCAGCACCAGTTGCTGAATCCATCAACATCTCATGCATATTGACCCTGTGAAACATGTTATACACCTATAAACAAATAATTAGCTAAAACCCTCCCTAAAACTCTCCCAAGATCCACCCAGAGAATCGTCCAAAGCCCTACAAAGAACGCAATTCAAAAAAGAAAACGGTACTCACATAACCCCATTTATCCTTATAATCATGCAAATCATAAGTATCAATAACCTTGCCAGTAGACCAATCATGTCTAATAAGATTCTGAAGCACAACAGGCTTCCCAATACTAATATTGACATTCCACTCCTCTAACCACCTCGTCCCATTCGCAGCACAACTAATCGAAGCACCAACCTCCCCCGCGAAGTCCGCTCGTTCGTATATCGTTACTTTGTGTCCGGCACGACGAAGAGATGTCGCTGCTGCAAGACCACCTACAAATAGAGAAAGAAAAACATTAGCAAAAATAATGAGATAGCCTTTTTTCCCCCATAGTAATATGGTGTCTAACCAATTCCGCCATTCCGCCTCCGATGATGGCTACATCAAGTTGATGCCATGTCTGACTACTTGAAACACTGCCCATCTTGAATTCTGCAACAATTTCCGTTTATGCTCTTCGAATCAGTTTGAATAACTTGAAGATGATGGAGATTGTGATTTTGGTTGCTTTTTTAAGTTTGATCTTCTGTGGTGGGGTTCTCACTGCCTTTTTACCTACCTCCTCATCTTTATAATATGCCGCGGATAGCCAGCCTTTGTAGGTAGGGTGCGGCCCGCCTTGTCGGGTACGGAACCGGTCCACGGATGAGATCCGTACCCTTTTGAAAGCGGGTGAGATAAGACCATCGAACATAGCTAGAATGCTCTAGGTCAAAATACTTTAAATGAATGGTACGATGAATATTCCTCATGTGTAAAAATATGCTAAAAGTAGGTAAGGTCCGGCTGTAATTCCGAGATAATTTTCATTTTCGCTACTTCGTACCTGAGAGAAGTTGCTCGCTTAACTCGTAAGTCGTATACTCACTCACTCAACTCCGAAGTTCAAATACCTAGTTATGATATATGTCTTCGGAAATATACCGGTAGATAGTATGACGTTCCTGAGAGCTATAGCTATTAGAGTTCTCAAGCGAATACATAGCATGATGTAAACCATGTAAGAAACATCTACCAATCATCTTTTCACCTACCTTATCCACCTCTTACTGTAGAACAAACAATCAGCCTCGCGATACCCCCGCACTTTTTCCTCGTCCATCAATTAGAAATACATCTTTCCTCACAAGATACTAATCCCCACTCTGATTCTCAAATACTACCTTAAAGAAACCTAAACCAAACCAAACCAAACCATACCACATATCACCCTCCCTGATAATCTCCCAGCGATAATATCAACCTAAGAACCTATCAACCAGATATATACCCCCTCTTATCCTCCCTCACTCACTCACGGATCTAATTCTCAAAAACACCACACCAGGACTTAATTGCGCAGAACGCGAATTAATCGCAGCATTTGTCTCTGCACAGAATAAATTTGCCTACTGTTTCGGCGTAAGTGAACTTCATAGTTTCCAACTTTCATGAATCCTAGCGCTGAGTTCCACGATTCATATGTATGATGTTGTGCTTCTTGCAAGTTTGTTTTATACATTTAACCGCTATAGATATAATTTTGGGACTGCTATACCTAGTGATTTTCGACAGGATGATGATACCTTAGGGAGACTTTTAATAATGCGGGGAAGATGATTAGGGAGAGCGGGTTATGCGGGAAGGGTTACTAATGTGGTAATAAGCGAGGAGGTAGAAACTAGTGGGGATGGAGATGAAGATGGAGAGCAGAATAAGTTACCTTTTAAGTACCTACGCTTTTAAGACTTCTGTTGGTGAAAATTGGCTAAATTATACTTTTGTACGCAAATGGAGTTTTAGGCTTTAACTTAATAAACTCATGGATCATACAAATTATGAGCTATTATCAAAGCATCATTTAGGATCAAGGAGTGAACCACGGGTATCTTCCAATTATATTGCACCATTAATAGCTCAGTAACAAGTAAACACCGATTTTTTTTTTCAACAAATGACCAAGAAAACCCCGATTTTCAACGCCAGTATCACGAAAAGCTCCTTGAGTTCTCAAGTTAAAGCCATCTTCCAACCCAAACGATTCAAAGCCTCCTCCCACTCAAACCCCAATCTCAAAGTCCCTCCCGCACCCTTACTACTACTACCTTTCCTCTCACAACCCTCATCCAGATCCTTCATCTTCCACACAGCCTTAACAGCAGACATAGTAGGAGGAACATTACTAATAGGTCTAGACCGATTTAAATCCGTAAAGAAACCCAAGACTGCAACTCGATCACATTCGGATACCACGCAAGCTGCTATAAATAATGCCCACATCGGATAAGGTAGAGATCCTAGAAGTTTTCCTTGCTTGGTATGGATTTGATGTAGTAGTTTCAGTAATTTTGGTAGATGTTCTTCTTGGATTGATGGGTGGTCTGTTGGGTCTTCATATGCTCCATGCCGTAGATAGATATATGTTGCTTCTTTGAATGCTGCCGAATTCAGGTATATCAAGTGATTCGGATCGGTTTCTTCAGACCATTGTCGTAGATTATCTAGTCGTCCGTGTAACGCAACTGCAGCTTGTCGATCTGAGTTTTTCTCATCTAAAGTAGAGTTTTCTTTTTGACGTCGCCGTTTTCGGTACTTGGATCGGGCTAGTAATGTTATTGAGGAGATTATGTCAAGGAGTTCTGGTGATAGGCCGATGTAGATGTTTATTCTTGTTGGATCTCCACAATCAGGACTCGGATGTAGACGGTCATTTTTAAAATAACTGTCCTCGTCTAGTGCAGTGGCTGAAAATGTGTCTCGTAAAGATAAGTAATTGTGAACAAATTCTATAGTCTCAGAACTGAAGAGATCACGGTTGGTACGGTCATTACGATTGTGGTAGAGGTTAAGTAGTGATGTGGCGCCGTTCAGATGGGCTATCCATTCGTGACGACTCCCGGTTGCTATCTCGAGGTAACAGAGCATCATTACTGTTAGTAGCATGCTATCTCTCTTTCTGCCCTACTAGTATTTGAACACTCGAGATCTCCTGCTTCGGTTGTGGCTGTATACGTCGAAACTGATTTGCACAAGAGACTAAGAGACTTGGACTTGTGAAATAGCACTGTGGCTTCGTATTGTTTGCTCTTGTCAGTTTCTATCCCATTGCGTAAATCGTTGGCTGATGCGGCAACCACTGCATGAAGGAGGGCCTGTGAAGATAAACATAGAGGTAGAACGATCATCCGGAAGGGATTTTGGTTTCCGTCTAATAGCACTCTTCTATTGCAAACAACATTCATATCTATAACAATCACAGTTATCAGCTAAACAGTAACAATAATAGCACAGGTAGAGATAAAAATCTTTTAACTTACAGTAGTCAAGTAAGAAACGACAATCTTGATCAAGATTCGGATATTGTCTAAGTCGAGGTGGAATAGTGGGTAATGATCCAGCAGAGCAGAGTTCTCCGTGACTAAACTGCTGCTTCTCAAAGCACGGAGCACAGTTACCAGATAACCGACCACCATGATAGAAACGATGAACATCACAACTAGTGGTATTTAAAAACAGTACTTTCCTTCTTGGAATAGGAAGCAAGAAATGAGGAATCACCACTGCGTAGTTTAGCAAAAAAACAAAAACAAAAATACTCTTCATTGCTGGACGACAGTGCTTACCTTTCTTGTCTTTAGAAAATCGATCTCGCATCCCAGCGCGACCAAAAGCAATCCCAGCTTTCTCAGCTTCATCCTCCCAAAGAAGTCGAATTCCATATTCGCACTTGACTTGTTTCTTCGAACATGCTTTACAAGATGGTTTCTCCTCTGTGACCAATCAATATCAACAGAACTGCTCATGACATATGAAACAAAAAACCAAAACAATAATTAGCACATACCAGTACATCTCTTCCGTCGTTCTAAAAACACACTCCATCAGTACAATTTTCACACAAGTAAGAAGGGGGAAGGGGGATCCGCTCTAGCCAAGACCTAACCTTTACAGCCCCAGCATCCTGATTTCCCTCGCTTGATTGGTGGTTTCTGGGGCTTGAGATCCATTACTGTACTCCGTAGTCTCAGGTAATAATTGTATGACCGCAATATCTCCGTATCGTACGGTAAAGTGGTTGATTCTGTTAGCAATTGTTGTTTGAGTATGGTACGAGTGGGAAGCTTGAGGTTCAATTAAACATGGGGTTGCCTAGGTAGGTACGGTGAAAGTATCCACAATCTCCATACAGGATAGCGCCCCTCTCCTAAGCGACCATCCCACTCCAGACTTCTCCTTTTTTTGTACGATGTAGTAGCGGATCGACCTTCCCCAGTAACGAGGTCGATATCCCACTTTTGGAGGTTTCATTATTCTATGTCTGATACTCGCTATCTTTATGCATCATATGGATCTTTATCCAGACTTTTAGCTTACTATCTGCGAGAAGCGAGCAATAAGTGTACGACTCGTTCACTCTATTCTATATGTTAGCGGATCGAGTTTCTACCTGCATTGAGAATCGAAGAACACTGTAAGACTTTGGTCCATTATGTGGAGCAATGACCAATACAAACCTCACCTGAAAGAAGTGGTGCAATAAGCTCCATCTCTCTATATATTCAGATCTCTCACAACATAAGTATTCTAGCTATCCCCATCATCATCATCATTAACCAAACCATAGTTCCAAAACATACTTCGAGTGTAACCCAAACCACTTTTAACGACCTTTAAAAGTCAAACCATATCATCCCTCCCTAAAAATGTCGCCTAAACCACTTAACGAGCGAAGTGTGCTCATAGTAGGAGGGGGAACATTCGGCACATCAACAGCTTACCACCTCACACAACGCGGCTACAAGTCAATAAAAGTCCTAGATAGATGGGCACCACCGTCGAAAGAAGCAGCCGGAAACGATATCAACAAAGTAATCCGAGCAGATTACTCGGAACCACTCTACGCAAAACTAGCATCAGAAGCGATGAAAATCTGGAAAGATCCGTCAGGGTTATTCAAGGGATTGTTCCATCCTTCAGGTTGGATAATAGGAGCTGGAAAGGCCTCGCTTCCTTTCGTCGAGGAATCGATTAAGAATTCTGAGAAGTTGGGACTGGAGAAGGGGGAATGGCTTACTGCTGAGGAGACTAGGAATCGTTGGCCTGCTTTCACTGGCGATATGGAGGGGTGGAAAATTCTTTGGAATGGGGCTGCTGGTTGGGCTAATGCGAGAGAGGCTATGACTATAATGGGTAATGTGGCTATGAAAGCTGGTGCCGAGTATATCTATGGTGATTCGGGTTATGTCAAACAGCTTATTTTTGACGAGAAAGCGACATGTATCGGGGTTCGATGTGCAGATGGATCTGCTTACTTTGCCGATCTGGTTATCCTTGCTGCTGGAGCTTCTGCTGGTGGCCTTTTGGATTTGAAGGGTCAACTTATTGCAAAAGGCCATACAGTTGGTCATATTCAACTTTCACCCGAGGAAGTTAAGAAGTATAAGAACATACCTATTGTTGACCACTTAGAAGATGGTACTAACTTCTCATCTTTCAATCTTTCCACTGATACAATAACTAACATGTATACAGGCATAATGTTTCCTCCCAATGAAGACGGTGTAGTAAAATTCGGTGCAGTAAGGTTCTGCACAAACTTCAACAGTTCCGTCCCAGGCGTCTCGCTCCCACGCTACAGATCTGATAACCCAAACGACGATATCCCAAAGATCTTCAAGGACCAATTGCGGGAATTTACTCGGGCATTCTCTCCAGAGCTTGCAGATCGGGAGTGGTTTGATACAAGGATTTGTTGGTAAGTAAAGTGACAACCTACCTATCCTATTTAAATAGATTTCCTGACTTGGTATACAGGGATGCAGATACAGCTGACCTTCATTTCCTGATTGGACAACATCCCTCGCATCCTCAGCTCAACCTCGCAATTGGCGGTTCAGCACATGGATTTAAGTTCTTACCTATAGTTGGAAGTTACATTGTTGACATGTTGGAGGATAAGTTGGATCCCGAGATTGCAAAGAAGTGGAAGTGGAGACCTGGTGCGACGCGGGACAGTGGTGCTGCTAATCCTCACCCAAATCCTACGCTGGACCTTGAGGATATTCCGGGATGGGGCAAGAATAATTCGACGTTCTTCAAAGGTGCGAAGCTGTGATTGCGGACCTACTTTTTGACTCGTTAGGATGGGTGCAGATAATACTCTATTACTATGAATTTTACTGTGGACAACAGTCTGGATGTCTAAGCGTCTGTATAGTGTTGCCTACTTAATGGCAATAACTACTTCAAGAAGCTTAAAAACTCAATTAACAAGTAAATGCTTTCATTCTTCATATACGGGGCATAATGCATACATAAAAGGAGCCTAGGCTCAACTTTAACTACCTTACCCACCAGACCCAGGAAACTTAACCAACCATAAATACACTATAATGACTATCCAAGCTACACGCCAGACACTCCATATAGCTTCCCAGGCAATCTTCTCGGGAAGTGATGGTTTCCTCTTTGGGCCTCTATCATAAGCAATTATCTTGGGTCGCTTTGGAGGGGGCTCTTTTCTGATGGGATATTGAACCCCGCCATATGCATTTACGCTGTACCCTGCACTGTCAATAAGAGGCGGTACGGTACAGCATTACGGACTTGAGAGGATGGTAGACCATAGCCTCTGGCAGGACTGACACTGCGAGATTGACGCTGGGCCGAGGAGCGGGGTGTGCTAGGCTTGTGGGATTAGAGGCAGTCGATGAGGTGGAGGAGTTGGAGGACGGGTGGGGTGAATGGTCTTCTTCTTCTTCTTTCTCCCATTTAGTGTCGCGGTTTGAAACGGGTAATATGGAAAGTTCACGATCGGATTCGTTTGCTGGGGTATCGAATGGCACAAGCCCGAGAGTTGGTGTGAGAATGGCACGAATGGCGAGAGCTAGAAAGGTGATGGCGAGGAGGATACCATATCGAATGAGGATCCCAAATTGGTCAGGCAAAAGACACAGGTGAGACTCGAAGGTTGGTGATGTGTTTACCCCAGGGTTTGCTCCATGGCCACCAGCCATACCCTTTGGTTTGCCTTCTGGGGTGACTGGATTCCACATACTAAGCATAAGAAAGCCCGGTCTTCGTATACCCATTGCGTAGCTCATACTCTTTACGGTGATCTCCCGTGCACTGTTTTTGTTTGGTGGGTGTACAAGTTCACAATAGTCGTGGTCGTCTCCTGAAAATACAGATACTACATTCCCGACGGAGGAGACTACCTTGACAGAGTCGCTTTCACTTAGTACGTTCTGATACTGGTATCCTTTAGAGATGGAAATCCCACCCTCGTGCTCTCTCATAGGGCCGCATGGAGTATCGGGATTTCTATATAGAGGGACGTGCGTGAGAAGAATCGTTGGAAAATCCGCGGCTTCCTCGCCCGGGTCTGACTTGGGCATCTTCGACCAATCAATCTCCTTTAGGTCTTGTATTCCATGTGCAAGTTGCGATTCCGTCCCATCTCCAGATTGGTAACGCAACTCCCTCGCAACTGCTCTTCTTTTAATTGCCTGGACTCCGGACAAAAATTCATCTACTGGCTTCGTAATTTTTTCAGTCTCGCTCGCTGGTCTATCTGAGGATCCTGCACTTAATGATACGGCATCGATTGACACGAAAGTGTGGTTGGCAATGACATCAACCCTGTTTCCTTCTCCAAAGTATGCCTCGAACCTATTCCGTATAGGTATTTTGACTTGTGCCCCGAAACCTAAATCGTGATTTCCTGGCAAGCTTGAAATAACCTTCCGCCCTCTCTGCCCTGGCCCAGCTTCCGTCGTGCCTAAGTTCCAGTATTTGAAGAATATCTTCCCGAACCGATCATATTCCTTCAGCCAGAAGTTCTCTCCATATTTCTTCCCCCATGTCTCCAATAACCTCTCTTCTTCTTGTGGCCGTAAACCTTTCGTCCATTCTGGGTCATCTGTATTCCCATGCGCCGTCTTCCACTCCCTCCCACCGTCAAAAAGGTCCCCCAAAAAGAATAGCGTGTCAGGAACTAGCTGCTTCTGCAGCTGTATATATGATCGCTTTAGATAATTATCAGTATGCAAAATCGACGCTGTTGATAGCAGCCATGGTCGGTCTGGATAAGACTTAGGATCGATGAGCTGTGGATCCGCGAGGAACACCAAATGGTGTGGTGTGGCACCTTTTGGCTGTATATATAATCAGCCTTCATATTCCAAGCAGGGCAGGTTCGACATCAACTCACCCATCTCTCCCACTTATCCCATTCGCAAGCCTCTATGCTACTTTGAAACACCCATCTTTCCCCCCAAAGCAGGACCACAACCCAAATCGCAACGAGCAGATGAGGGACAGTCAAAAGCCTCTTGATATTTAAACCTCTTCGTATCTGTCGCAATGACTTTGAAGGATTGGTCGACACACCATCGTATCTCTGGCGATCTAAGAGCACTTGTACGTGCGCCGCAAGTCCGCTTGGTAAAGCCGATATGGCGCGATCAAGTATTGAGGGCGGCTCGTTGAAATGATCACGCGTTGAATGCGGATTGCTATAATATGAGGATGCCATCAAGAGTTGGGTTATATGCCATTCCGTGCATGCGCCGGCAGATTGATGCTTCGAAGGTTCGACAGAGAGCAGGAGAGATGCTTGTGCAGCAGAAGCAGTTAATTTGCAGGCGCACAAAGGGGGGAGGGGGGTGGTTGAGGCAACGCAATCTATGTCCAAAAATGAAGGGGAAGCCTTATTTTATTTTGCGGGGATCAAGGGGAGCTGCAGCGGCTGACTGCCGCCTGAGATTAGACGATTTTCTAATTTTATCTCCGCCGTGGAAAGGGGTTCATTATTTCCGGGGACTGACTTTGTTCAAGAATGCTTAGCTAATTTCTACCTTGACTTACCTTACCTAGTCAACCTTTGATAAAGTAAGGGCTTTTCAACCTTGTTTCAAATAATATCTTAGGTTAGGATTTTGCGCCTTTTACTTTCTTCTTTCTACTTTCTCCAAGAATCAAGGCTAGCATATCTTATCAAGGTTCTACTACGCTATTAGTCTTGCCTAAGTACCTTAGGTAGCGAACGCTGTTAGCAGAGTATCTCGCAATACAAGCAACAAGAACTCCAGAAAATTGGAAATAGCAAGCAAACGAGATATAGAATGAACCTAGATATAAAGAAGGACTTGAGGCTCATTAACGTAACTACACTGGATAAAACACATTCTCGAAAGTACATATAAAACCCCCATGTCTTAAACCAATAAGAACAGGAACTGAAGCCAGCAGCGTGTATCCGAGTTTCAATCTACCATGCCAATTGCACTTTAAAATATCCACGTAAAAGACTCCTTAACTTCAAATGAAGTGGATCCCCTATTTCAACGTATCAGCTTGTAATCATGTACCATGTCGAAGAGAGAGGCTCACCTAATATCAACAGAACTTGCACCAATGAGTACTCTGAAAAGTCCCTCCTCAGCAATCCAACCCTTCAAATCCGTATCGTAATATCCAACTGAATACTTGTCCAATGCCAAGACTGCATTTTTAGTCTCGCCTGCCTTCAAGAATACCTTATCGAAAGACTGCAGCTCCTTCTCTGGACGTGGAAGGCGGGATCTTTCGTCGTGGATGTAAGCTTGTACGATTTCAGCACCTTCGGCATCCCCGCTATTAGTTATGGGAACTGTGATGGTGATTTTGTCGTTTTCAGAGAGTACTTGGCTACTAATCGAGGCGGCGCCATATGTGAAAGTGGTGTAGGAAAGACCATGACCGAAGGCGAATAGAGGCGAGATGCCCACTTTCTCGTAATGTCTGTATCCAATATACAGGCCTTCACCATAGAGCACCTTTTTGTTTTCGCCGGGCCAGTTGTGGTAAGTTGGGTTATCT
Organism: Pezicula neosporulosa; assembly: GCA_009805495.1. NCBI lineage: Eukaryota > Fungi > Ascomycota > Leotiomycetes > Helotiales > Dermateaceae > Pezicula > Pezicula neosporulosa. Next base: position 663,277 of record SELE01000029.1, read on the forward strand.
TCTAATCTCTTGGGGAAGGTTGTCTGAGAAGATTGTCAATATGAGTATTAATGATTAATTGGCTTCCGTCTGACTTACGGGAAGTTTTCCACTAGGATTTTTGAATCCAAAAAGTACATCGGCCAAGGCATTTCCAGCTTCTTGGCCTTGATACCAGGCTTGAAGGATAGCCGGAACGCGGTCTGCCCAAGGCATTGTGACGGGCGAGCCTGACTGATTGACAACAATTGTGTTTGGATTTGCCTCCAAAACGGCCTCAATCAGTCGATCTTGGCTACCGTCTTTTGGCAAATCCATAGTTTTGCGGTCATATCCTTCGGATTCCCATTCTGCATCAAGCCCCACAATGACTACAGCTACATCGGACGCTTTCGCAGCCGCAATAGCTTCTTGCAGATAATCTAACTTGTCCTCCTCTTTGTAGCCGATTCGACAACCGCCGGTGGCATGTGTGGAATTGACGAGCTTCTGCTTGGATATTGGCCGAATCTCATTGGTCGTCTCCGCGACAAGCTCAACCGGCTTACCAGATTCCATTTCTATTTCAAAAAGAATATCTTCTGAATTATCAAACATTGCTTCTCCTTGCTCTGTCCAGTCCCATAAATCAACCATTAATTTCCCATCCACGAAAAGCCTCCCCGGACCAACACTTGAAAAACTCATCGTATGACGCCCAGTCGTAGTTGGTGTGATCCTCGTCTTCGCCTGGACGGACCATGGCCGGGTGTGATCTCCATTACCTATCTCCAGAGGCACTGAATCCCAAAGAAAAAGATCTGTATTCGTTCTTCGTTGAATGACTCTTGGCTCGCCCTCAAACCTGTCTCCAATATAAAACTCGAGGTCAACCCCTTGCTCTCCCGAAGATGTTGTACAGTAATCTGCAGCCAGTGGAAGCCACTTGTAAGTTTGACAACCCAGCGAGTAGATAACCTCCTTTCCGGGTACGTTGCGGATGCTGTCCAGCGGAATTGTGTTGTAATACGGGTTCAGACTTGCACTACCTCCACCACCAGCAATTGCCCTATTAGCATTAGGGCCAATAACCGCGATTTTTCTTTGTGATACTTTTATGGGTAAGATTCCTCCTATGTTCTTCAGTAGAGTTAGGCCCTCGGCTCCCGCATCTCGGATAAGTTGACGCGTTTCCTCCCGGTCATCTTCTTGTTCAGCAAGCTCGGCTGACATGTCACTTCCTTTGGTGAGTTCAGCCAGACGTATAACGTTAGCTGCCGCCGTCTGAATAGCTTCTCTACTCAGCCGACCATCTTTCACCGCAGCGAGAGCCTTTTCTCCACGCCATTTAGCAGAGACGGGCATCTCAATATCACACCCTGCTTCGATAGATTCTACTTCGGAGTTGGTTCCGCCCCAGTCAGACATCACCAATCTACCCAGTAAGTATGTATGCTTTTCATGTTTGGAATTGCTTACCCATCATAGCACCATTCTCCTCTCAAAATATTCTTGAGAGTATGCTCATTCATATCTGCATGCACGCCATTGATGAGATTGTACGATGACATGACCGCCCATGGATTTGCTTCTCTTACTGCAATCTCGAAAGGCCGCAGGTAAAGCTCCCTGAGAGGTCGTTCCTGAATTATAGAGTCTATTGTAAGTCTAAAAGTCTCCTGTTCATTCCCCACAAAATCTGCCGCTTATTAGCTCTTGTTTAGAAACAAAATTTAACATAAGCTCACGCTTTATCGTTGCGGCAACGCCTTTCCCTTGAAGTCCCTTGATGTATGACACGGCAAGTTTCCCTGTTAACAACGGGTCTTCAGAGAAGGACTCAAAGTTTCGACCGCCAAGTGGGCCGCGATGAAGACAGACTGTCGGTGCCAACAGGACTTGAGCTGATCTTGCTTTGGTTTCATCGGCAAGATGTTGTCCGACTTCAAACAGGAGCTTCGTATTCCAAGTAGCAGCAAGCGATATACCACAAGGGAAGAGAGCAGCCTGATAGCATTAGACAAGTCGCTTGCGGTAAGGCTATGGTACTGACCTTCGTACCTGCTTTGAACATTGCTCCGCGAGCACCATTCGGCCCATCGCTGGTCTTGAATGCCGGAACGCCTTTTGAAGATATTGACTTTGACCTCCAGAAATCAGCCGCTACTAGTAGTGAAACCTTGCCCCAAGTCAGCATGCCATATTCTTAAGAGTCCAAAATGATATGTTTGGTCCCCACTTGTTCTTCTAGTGTTAATGACGCCGCCAAGCTACGAGATCTAGCTCGTTCATCTTTCGCTTTCTCTGTGATGGATGCATTCTTCCTGGGTGGGCTCTCTGGTGGGGAAAGGTCAGAGCTAGGCGTGGTACTCGTATCTCCACTCGAGAATATTTCAGAGTCCTCTGGATATTTATCAAAGATAGGATCACTCCTCTGACTATCTGGTGAAAAAGACATGGTATTTTAAGTGCCTGCACTGTGAAACGAAGTCTCGGTTTGCCCTTGGCGTGCTATAAGATACCTCATATGCAGAAACAGTGTAGCACCGAGTTGGAAACTGGTTGGGTAAATACAAGCTGCTAAGCGGTATAAGAGAATCAAGAAGGCGACGAAAGCGAAAGTATGGAGGGGTATTGAGTGATAGGATATTTTTCAAAAATGGGCTGGGTTGTGGTGTAATATACTTATACATAGTACTTGAAAGGGAATGCCGAATATAGTAGATCGATCACCTGCCTACAAATGATATATCTCTGACCCGACCAATAGACGGATAAATAAACCCTGTTTTTACACACAGACGACCGCAAGGAATATGGGAAAGTAGATACCAACCCATCTAAATGGACGGCGGCTGAATTGTCGTTGAGGTTGCTGATGGCGCGAGCCTGCACGATGCACAGCCTACGTTGCGTTGCCGAAGCCACCGAGATTCCGCGAGAGCTTTGCAGAGCAGACAACAATCTTCCCGCAAGCCAGCGGCGTGTTTGTGGGTCATCATTGTTCTGATTGCTGACCTACACGACGAGCAGCTGACAACGGTATGTACGGACCGGGGTTGCGAATTAGGAGATGGCTGTAACAAGACTCAGACAGCCATTCATTCCTTGTCACCAGCCAGAGGCCTTACTGGGACCTTGTTTCGGGGAGGAATAGAGTCCAAAGAAGCCCAAACTCGTCCCATATACGTGAGGAGAAGCTGTGTGGTTTTGCAGACGCCTTTCCTTCTTCGAAGACAGACTTTGAGGCGATAAGCAGAGGCCCGGGTTCACGGCATCGTATAATCTGCATGTTGATTGATTCGAAGTTTCCATTCGGATGTTATGCTCATGAATAAGACAGTAAAAGGTGTTGTCGGAGTGTCCCCCCAGGACGGCCCTCCGGCCCGCCATCGCCAGAGCTCTCTTCTTTTCAGTATTAAATCAGGCCCAGTCCGCTGAAAATAGCGCCAACAGCGTATATCTTTGCTGTACTGATAGGTATTCGATACAGCGATGCATATCTATGTGCAGGTAGAAGCACTTGCTATCGTGCCGTTGTGAGGTTGTTGTCCGTTGTGTACCTATTATTCTCTTTGTCGTTGGGATGTGAAGAGTAAGGTAGGTAGGTAGGTAGGTAGTGAGCTCGCGAGGCAATAGACTCGACGTGGAGTCAATTTATGCATCCAGGTGTGCCTCTATGAGACTGCTACGTACAGCCAATACAGCACAGTACAATACCTCCTACCTCGCCTATCTAGTCAGCACTCTCACTCTCACTACTCCACCGCTCAACTTCCCCGATAAGGTCCCCGACGCGGGAACGTCACCCTCAATAAAGTGTACTACTTGTATTTACCAATTCACCCTGGCATCCCCCATCCTCTCTTTTCCATGCCTTTTGCCATGATCTCTATTCAGCCCCAATTGAAGATCAGACGGAAATTTATCGCCCATTTCACTGTAAGAACTACACTACCATGCACCATCTGGGATCATAGCGCCCAGAAGATCTCTCCCACATTTTCCTGATCTCCGCCATGGAAGATCGTATAGAGCCAATAAGGGAGCATAGCGAAGCAGACATAGACGAGCCGCCTTGCACAGGAGAACCGGAAGCCAACCCGGAAAATGAAAATAGGAATGACGAGCTTCAAGCCACTGAGTTAACCCAAGTCAGAACTAATTATGAGCGCGCTTCTTCGACCCATCTGCAAGGAACCAACAACACCCGTCCGAAGCCAACCAGCCTCTCGGGATGTATAGTTTACAATGTCAAAAAGTTCTGGAGACACCAAGTCTCAGTGACGGTGCCTCATGAAGCTTGTAGAGACCATTTGGGTACGTTGTTATTTCCATTTTCGGCCTTCTCACAGCCTGTTAGCCCTTTACTGCATTCATCCTCCGGAGCGAGAAGTCCGAATAGCCTTCTTTTGCCTCATGTCACGTTGAGTTGGTGACTATGCTGACTAGTTGTGCTTTATCCAACAAAAATTTGAGTTCTTATCGATCGATCAAGTAGATTGGTACTGCCAAGATCTGTATATAGGCTCCATCTATGGTTGTAAGGCATCATGGAGTACCGAATGCCGTTTTTCTTCCACCAATGCTGTTCTCGAAAGACAAGAAACCCCCACGCGCGGCAAAATGAACTTTGGCTGACACCAAGACCTGCAGCACTTGAGCGTACCTTTCTTGGTTACCTCAGAACATCGCTAGCACTATCGATGATTGGAATAACCGTTGCACAACTTTTGTAGGAAATCACGTCAAATCACTTCATCCGCTTGGCATAATGCTTATTCTGATATAGCCGTCTGCAACACTCTCCCACGCCGAATCTAAAGTTTGGTTTCTTCGTCCTAGGGAAACCGCTAGCTTGTATATGCCAAGGTTCAGCAATTTATACATTAGCCATTGGAGCTTTCAGGACGTGGCGGCAGCAGAACGCAATAGTCCGAGGGAAAGCTATTTCTGGCGGGTTTGAGATAGTTCTGTTAGGGGCAGGTGTGTTTTTGGTGAGTCAGTCCACATGATAAATTTTGATAGAATTCTTACTCACGGAACTTTCCAGGTTCTGTTAATGTTCTTCGCTTTACTCGTAGCGGTTGATATAACCAAAGGCTGAGAGACTTCGGTAACGAATCCCAACCAGATTTGGCGACCAAGCATACCTTTCTTACCCAGTGATCTGATCACGCAGTAAGCTTAATAAATGATAACGGTTCCTCGTGGTTTATAAGCATACTACCTTCGACATATGGCTTACTCCACTCACGGAAAGAAGGTCGTGATACTTCGCGACTGCAACGCAACATAACGACCATTACCTTGGCGTCGAAGGAATCAGAGGTCTCGTGCATCTTTGCGAATATGCACGACATCGAGTAACACTATGAAGAGAGGACTTGTTTAGGCAGGAGCAATGGGATTGAGGCAAAAGCAAAAGCTATTTGATATACAAGCTCTAAATCAAGAACTCGAATCAATTGAGTTATTTAAATCAAGTAAATTACCCAGACCAAGTAGTTTTCTAAATCAGGATACTCAACGTAAGTGTGTTGTGCAAGTAAAGAAGTTATGCTTTTATGCGGCTATTACTTTAGGCTCTTGGATTGGCTACAGGATCACGTCCTATTTATTAAACGGAACATACTTTGGATTCTAGAAGGCAAGATTGAAAATGACTAACTGAACGTTGCAAATCTTCGCTCTATAAATTCTACGGTCTTTCTTGAGCTAAGATTCGAACGAATAGATTTCTTCCACACTGCTCGAAACTTCAAGTAAAGTTCAATAACTTCCGCTTTCGAAGCAAACCGATGTGCATACATCGGCTCGAGCTTATCTGATTGTCAGTGATAGTAAATAGCACCCGTGAAGCCCAATCATTAAATTAAATTACAACACATGCAGCCACGCAAATTCTCCTCACTATGACCCACGAACACTGCAAGAAAAACCTTACTTAAAGTTTCTTCAGCAAATCTTCATAAACGGGTTGCTACCTACCTATCTCCTACCTACCAGCTCACACTACTGCTTCTTAGCAATTGACTTTCTACAGAATCTGTGTCACATAACCTACCTACTCTGGAAAGGCACAAAAAAGGTAATTTGAAGGAAGCACAAGAAGTAAAACTTTGTCTTTGTCTTTGCTTTTCCCTATTCTAGAAAAGGTAGACGAGACACCCTTTTCCAGACTTTCCTTTTCCTCACGCAGATACCCGAGACAAGGCTTCGCTTCCAGGTTAATCCTCTCTGAAGCCTGCACCGCATGCAGTGAGTGGACTAAGTGATTCTGAAAACGCAAACAAAATCCGTTTGGTGGTTGTTGAATAGAAGATGACTAGGTAACATAAGTACGAGTTTTTATTGAAGGTTATCTACGTGTATGAATAATTTACTAGGTTCAATACCTACGAAGAACTCTGTAGTAGGGTAGGTATTCCGTACCCTTATTATTCCGTCAACCTTGAAGTTGCTGCTTTATGTCATGTTTAGAATCATGAGTTTCATGGTTGAATGCCACACATCTTCTAGATTGATTAAGAATATTTTCAAACACACTTCACAGAAAAGACAGGCTCAATAGTTTCACAAACGGAGGAATGTCTTGTTACTCACTCACTCTGTAACCTCAGTTCAGTTCATTGACGCTCGTCGGCGCTGGCGCCGCTATAACTAGCGGCACTTGCTGGATATCTATCCGCAAACCTTCGTCGCCTCCCAATCTCTCAACTTTTTTTGTACGCCCTTGGCTAATTCCCCAGCCTGCTAATAATTTACTTTCTTAATTTTTTTTTTATTTCTTTCCTTCGAAAACTGCTAACAACCTTCAATCCTCGACAGTCAAGGCGAATAATTACCTCTTGCGCTGCTCCTACGGTCCTTAAAACTATTCCAGATACGCGTCAGAGCAGAGGACCAGGGTGGGAGGGGCGAAATCGGCCGGCGAACGACGCGGAGTAAAATACGCAATCGTGCCATTCCCTATCATCAAAACACCACTTTCCACCCTCGCCAACACCATATCGACAAGATGGCGCTCATAACATGGTCCAAGTCAACGCGCATCCTGGTTATGCTATGGATCGATGTCGTCTTCTTGGTCTTCGAGCTTGGTGTCGGCGTGGCGGTTGGATCCCTGGCCTTGATGGCAGATGCTTTTCACATGGTAAGGGAGATATTTACTTCTTCACCAGACATTGTTGCACAGCGCTGATACGATACGGTGCCACTATAGCTCAACGACATTATATCACTTGCGATAGGACTTTGGGCTGTGAAAGCTGCACAAAAGGCACCTACAGATAAATACTCCTTTGGTGTAAGTACATTCTTTTGACGAGCACATAGCATACACTAAATCCCTGCAGTGGATGAGAGCTGAAGTTCTTGGAGCCTTTTTTAATGCTGTCTTCCTAATCGCCCTTTGCCTTTCTATTGTGCTCGAGGCCATCAATCGCCTTATCGACGTTCAAGAAGTCAGCAACCCGAAGCTCATTCTCATCGTTGGGTCCTTGGGTCTTACGTCTAACCTTGTTGGATTTTTTGTGCTAGGAGGTCATGGCCACTCTCATGGCCCAGGTGAACATGAACATTCACACGATCCAGTCAAAGACGCCGAGGAAGGTCACAACCACTCCCACGAAGATTCGAACGTTGAGACACTAGTTGAAGAGGAAGGGGTTCCAGGAGAAGTCTTCCCAGAGGCGATACTAGCGAAGGTATCGAAACCGAGACAGTTGAGATTCACACCGGACGACGACGATGCTACAACAGCAAAGGACAGCGCCAGTACAATTGATCGTTCGGTCAGCAGGGCCTCCTCCAAGAAGCATAGAAGACGGGCCAGCAGTGGAAGAGGCAGCCGATTCACTAGCAATATTGACGACATTAGCATCCATCCAGCCACCTTCAGACAGGACATTATTGCAGCGAGTAAGCCACAAATCGAAGGCAGTTCCAGCGAGGAACCTTCGGCATCCGAGGACGAAGCTGCCGTAGAGGACATTGAGGCCCCTACCGAGAACTCTCCCTTGCTTGGCAACTCGAATGGACATGAGGGACATGCACACAGCCATTCTCACTCTCATTCTCACTCCCATTCACATGACGGACGTTCACACTCTAAGAAACCACGACGGGACTCGTGGCATGCCGGCCACAACCACAACAAGCCCAAAAAGGCTTCCAAAGGAGGACACAGCCACGATGACATGGGTATGAACGCCATGATCCTACATGTCATCGGAGATGCTCTGGGCAACGTTGGTGTTATTGCATCAGCTCTTGTTATCTGGCTCACCACGTCTCCCTATCGCTTCTACTCTGATCCTGCAGTCTCCCTTTTCATTGCCCTCATTATCCTAAAGTCGACAATTCCTTTGACCTCAGCATCAGCAAAGATTCTCCTTCAGGCAACCCCCGACCACATTGACGTCAATGATGTCAAAGAAGATATCCAAGACATACCAGGCGTCGTCAGCTGCCACCATGTTCACATCTGGCAATTGAGCGATACCATTGGACCAGTCGCTTCAATGCACATCCAAGTTGCATTCCCTATAAATGAGGCTGGCGGCGAGAAATACATGGAACTGTCAAGAGCAGCCAAGAAATGTCTCCACGCCTATGGAATTCACAGCGCTACCATACAGCCCGAGTTTTGTTTAGACAAGGACCATGACCATGCTGAAGGGCCAGGCTTTGGCTCGGGGTCCGGCAGCAATGGACCGAGCTGTGGGTCAGAAACCGACTCATGCCTATTAGCATGCGTAGATGACTGTGAAGGCAAGGGCTGCTGCTCCAAGCGAGCAATAGAGGATCAACATGATCACTCCGATCATGATGGCCACACTCACTAGATTTCCTTTTGTATTTCTCTCTTTCCATGTGGGTACGATATGATTAAGGGCTGCAAGCGAATAAAAGCTGCGTATCTGGGACGGCGTTCATTGGAGTATCTTCGCCAGAAGGTGCCTGTTATAACAGCGAGCAGGCGGGATTTTCGTGGGTAATGCTATGGTGGCTTTGCAATTAGTGAATAAGATACACTTCAATTGATTTTGCTTTGCTTACTGTCTTCTCCCCATCTTCACCGGGACAAATTGTACTTAATTAAATTACTGTATAAGAAGGTTGGTTTTGTTCTATATAGATATCTGGTAATGGTTACGTAGCTAGTTATCTAGACTTAATACAGGCTAGGCTACATTCCTATAATATATTCTAGTACTACTTGATGCCCTGCCTACCTTGTTTATAAAAGGAGCATATAGCTAGAAAATACAAGTAGGCTTCTTTGAATAACTCATTTGATCTGAATAACTTACTTGATTTGAATAACTGACTTAATTTGAATAACTCACTTGATTTGACTTACTTGCTCTAGGTATCTAATCTAAAGTTTATTCCTATATAACGACATTCTATACCTACCTAATACTATAATGGTTAGACTTCTTAAGATGAAGAATTATAGGAAGCTTACATTTAGACTACTCTTAGGTCAGGCACCATGAACTAAGGTAGTGAGTGAGTGGTACCTAGCTAAAGATATTTAGTGCTTAGTTACTAATGTCCGTAGGGAATTTTGATATAGCACTAGAACAGGAACACAGCTTCCAGATGACAAGATTGTTTATAATTCATTCATTCAATTCATACCACACCATTTTGTATCGCCTCATTGCTCAACTACCTAATAGCTACCCACAGCTAGGTAGGTATTTCCAAGCCTACATCCACAACCACAACCACAAGCATACTAGCAAAGAAGCTTTTAAATCTGAAGGTCTGTCTGCCTTTCTGCCTGTCCGTCGAATGACACAGATCCATTTAGTTTGGTATATAAGTTAAATCCCCAGCCGGAGAAATATGAAAAAATGTGACGATGGTTGTTAATAGATGAAGCCCCCATTCCCTACCAAGACACCTGAGACCCGTCCCATATCCCCAGAGGTTGAACTTCATAGCCTCGTGAACACCGGGAACCCATAGAACACCAGTATGAAAACTCCACGCTGCAAGTACAGAACATATAATATAAAAATAGCAAAGGTTTAATGATTATAATCAATAGCTTAGGTCCACATTGCCTAGCTGGGCGATTATTTTGTCTTCCTCGGACATAGTATGAGTACTACTTGACGTCGTCGTTATCTCCGAGAGAGTAGCGCTCGTACTGGTGTGTGTCCGCCGCCTGGCTTCTTCTTCGTGGTCAGTGAGCTGAATGCCACTAGCGGCGACGCCTTCGTCACGGATGTCCTGGAAGCTCCAACTAGGCTGGAAGTTCTTGCTGTTCCATGCACGATCCACTCTCTCGTATAGCTCATCAATCTGCTCGAGGGAAATCTTTGAGGTTTCATAGACCATACAGTAGACAAATATCCAGCCCATAATGCAGAAAGCACCCCAGAGGAAGAACACTTTCGCTTGAAGGTTTGCATAACCTGGTCCTCCACTGACAAGATACGGCGTCCCATAGGCGATTGCAAAATTGAGCAACCAATTCGATGCTGTTGAAATGGACATAGATTTCGCGCGGACTTTTAGAGGGTAGATTTCGGATGTGACAACCCAGACAAGTGGGCCCCAGGTCGAGGCGAAGAAGAGTAGGAACAAGGACACAAAGACAACGACGACTACATTGGTAGTATAACCTGGCGTTGCTAAAGTCCCGACCAAAGCAACTGTAAATTTGTGTTACGGCCATGCCAGCCGCACCAACCATCAGGAGTCGGCGACGTCCCCAGGCTTCGACCAGAATCATTCCCGGAACAGTGGAGACAACGTTTACCACATTAAGGATAAGTTGAATCACGAACGGTGACGAGATGCCGGTACTTTTAAAGAAGGTCGTTCCATAGTAGAAGATAAAATTGCACCCTGCAAGTTGTTGAAGCATCTGCAGACAACATCCAGTAAAAAGACGACGGCCAAGGTGAGGAGAGCCAAGAAATATATCGCGGTAATTTGATGGTCCGAGACTGAGTTCATATTCATGATTGGCTTCGATTTCGGCCAATTCTTCGATTAATGCAGGATGTGTAATATCAAGACGACGGAGGCGACTGAGGGATAATGCAGCATTGTGGTGAAGACCCCGCTTGATGAGAAATCTGGGTGTTTCCGGAAGTAGTATGAGTCCAACGAGGAGAACGCCAGCCCAAAGAAATTGGAGAGCAAGTGGTATGCGATACGCATTGCGGCCATCGATGTGTTCTGTAATTATGTTGACAACAGCTGCGAGTAGGAGCCCAAAGGTAATTGCCAATTGATATGCGCACACTAAGGTACCTCGAATCCATTTCGGGGCCATTTCCGATTGATAGAGAGGAACAAGAACAGATACAACACCAACACCAAGGCCAGCGAAGAATCTAGGCATGTAGTGTCAGCTTGTGCAACATGAATGAAAATAGAGAACCGTCGCACCTTCCCGCAATAAGCATTGGTATCGCCGACGCAAGCGTCTGAAGAAGTCCTGAAGAAGTACCCCAAAAGAGAATATTCCCATGGCAACAATAAGGGATACCCTTCGACCTAATTTTGAGTCTCCCATGGGTGCTGCAATAAGTGCTCCAAAGAATGTTCCAGCGCTCAATATCGCAACAATTTGCGAAGACTGCGCAGGCGTTATGTTCGGTTCGTTGTCGGTGGGATCAATGTAGCCGGTCGAGAATCGTGATTGGAAAGCGTTCATGGCCACAATTCCGGATATCGTGCTTCATATCGTCAGTCACCATCTTCTCAAGTCTTAAAGTCTTCCCTTACCCCGTGTCATAACCAAACAGCAGTCCTCCACACGCAACAAACAAACCGACCATGACGGCCGGCGCTGAGGAGCCGGCCACATTGTCGGGTTTCTGCCAGACGATGCCGTATGGCATTATGGCGGTTGAGCGTCGTCAGAATCAGCAAGACTGGTCGTGGTCGAGGTCGATGAGGATCGTCGAGAAGTAGGGTTTGCGGAGGAGTTGTCGTCAATGCTGATCACCAGTCCTTGGTGCGTGTGGTAGCATGCCTATTGGGCGAAGGGCGTTCTCGCACAAGCGTAACCACTGTACACCATTCCCCAGGCCCTTCTTCACGTGGTTACTAACAGGTGTATGTTCTGTAGGAGGCCGAGTGATGCGTGGAAGGCTGGGGTTCAGATTGCTCAAAATGGGTAGAGTCGGGTTTGCGTCTGGATTGAGGGTCCTATGTAGACGAGACAGGCGACGATGTTGAGATGATGTGAGCGATGGGTCGGGGGTCGAGGGTCGAGTAGAAGTGTGTATAGTGATGGATGATATTAAGGTGTAGGGCAGATGAGTGGATTGGTGTGGGGAAAGACAGCCGCTGGGGACTTGGGAGAGGGGGGAGAGGATCGAGGGAGGATGGGGTCTGCAGTCGGGCAGCGAGGGTCCTTTTACTGGACGATGCTCTGCGAGCAGCGATGGGGAGGTGAATAGGAGCGCAGCAGGCTAGAAGGAGTGTGGTGCATACAGTAGTAGACAAGCGTAGGCGCAGGTTGGCTGGGTCTTGGGGAATAGTGTGTTCGGTCGAGGTTGGTGTGTGGCACTGGGCACAGGCACTTTTAACCAAGGATGTTTGGTAAAAGCCTGGCCTGTCGCCTGCACAGCGAGTCACACGAAGTATGCGGCCCCGGGAGACCAAGACGAAGAAGGATGCTGTGCCTTCAAATAGAGTACCGTACTGTGCTGTGCTGTACTGTACTGTAGGTCATGAACTCCAGAGCATTCGTCGGCGTTGCTGTTGTCGCTTGCTGCTATTCTCGATCAGATGGTGATACTGGATATTGGAGGTACGTTCGATTTAGATTTGGCCTGATGTTGGTCTGTCGAGGCTCAGGGATGGATCAACCTGTATTGTGGAGTCGAAGCGAGAGAGATCTCCCAGCAATCCAGACGTCTGGCTGCTGCCCGTCTGGTGGTCCTGCCCGTCAACCCACATCGTGGTGCCTTGGCTCCATTTTTATTTTTACTCGATACTTGATACTTGATTGGATGCTGCGAACGCCTCAATGGTGCTTTAGTGTCTAGGTCAGCCGTGGCTGCCGGTACGAAGCAATTATTGTTTGTTTGTTCTACCAGTTCTGGTCCCCAAAACTCATCAGCACACGAAAAGCCTTCATCTCCCGAGCTCAGCTGCTGAGAATAATATGAGAGAGAAATCCCGATGGCTTCGATGACAAAGACGGCACCGCGCATTGTCTATTCTAATACGATACTGTCATGGAAAAGAGAGGAGCGTCCGCTCCGGGTCCCTACTTACATTACTGGCGAGATGAATGGTCAGCAGCCAGTACCCGAGGCTCAAAATGGTACCAACCACAGAGGAACCACGAAGGTTGGCACTCTGCCATTTTGCAGTCACGTTTCTCCTCGAGAGTCGTCGGGCATCATACTTTTGTCCCTGGCCACCCCGCAATTGTCTCTCCACAATCCCAAATATCCACATGTAGGGCTCTCCTCGGCGTCAATGTGAATATCTGGGGAAAAGTTTGGCCGTGATCGTGTGGGTGCTGCTGCACCTTGACCTTTTTCCCTAACCGGCCCGATGATCAGATGGCATGGAATATCATGTCAGGGACGCACCAGCTGTCTTCTGTGCGTTGCTTTTGCAGCTTCTGGAATGGTTTCAAGGAACCTTCTATGCAAAAGGATAAAGTCGGACGTCCGGTAGTGGTTCAGATCGTCCGTCTACTGTTGGGAAGACCAAAATCATTTGCGCAAGTGCCGCCGATGGCGATTTTGACTGCAAATTTCCATGTTGATTGAAGCGACGTGTCACAAGGGATGACATCGCTTTGGGAAGTTTGAGCACTGTGTGACACATGTGGAGGACTTTCGCAAATCATCATTCGTAATCATATCAGTTCGATATTCTTTCGAAGAGAATCGTCTTCAAGCGAGCGGATGTCCAAAGATGTGTCGACGTTATGAGCTCATAATACGTTAAGCTTGCTTGGGGGGGGGGGGGGGGGGGGGGGGGGGGGGGGGTGGGGGGGGGGGGGGGGGGGGGGGGGGGGGGGGGGGGGGGGGGAATGGCTAGCACAAGCACGAGGAGAATCGCAAAGAGGAGAATCGCACGTCTTTTTCGAGAATGCTAGTAGCACTTTGGGGGCTGATGAATCAAGATTCGATTTGTTAGTAAATTCTCTTTAGCAGCCTAAGCCTTATTTTATGACTCTCTTCATTCCCCCTACATCTTCAAGTTGGGGTTTTCTGGAGAAAGCATAGTCTACAAGATTTTTGTTCTTGGGTCGAGGAATCTACTGCGGTTGGTGTTACACTCCACTGAAACCTACATGTTCTAGTCTCTGTTTTGTATTGATGAATACTGCCATATCCTATCAGTATACTACCATGGCATCTAGACCAGTAGCCTTCTCTTACTCGAAGAAATGCTTGCATTCATATTGTAGTTAGCGTTAATGATTTTCAGCCTTGAATATGTTCGTAGCTGAACTTTTGATACTCGTGGACCTAGTCTTCCACTCAATAATAAGAAGCTCCTCTGAACTTGGAATCCATTCTTGAACACAGCTTGGTATATAAGACTTGCGGAAATCAAACACCCCCTTTGATTCTTGTTTTGACCGCAGTGACAGTCTCTAGAAGCATCCCCTCTCACCTGTGGGTGATAGATACAATTTGTTGAGCCACCGAAATCCTATCAGATACTACATGACGTACCACTTATCTAAATCAAAAAGGAACCAAAAGTTATGGAATCATAGTGCTTGTGCTAAAGAATGATTTTTATAATTCCGTTTTAAATTTTACTGGGTGACTGTGTTGCTATTTCAGTGGAAAAAATAATTTGGGTAGTCCATGAACTGTGTCTGCTACAGGTGTCTATTCTGAGAAAACACACTCTAGAAATTCTCTCTTCACAACTAAAACCCACAACTATTCTCCATTTGATTTCAGGATGGTACTTAGAATTACAAGAGTATTCTTGTAGTAGTACTTATAAACTAGATACGTATCTAGCTAAGAGATAAATCTACCTAGGTTTGATCTATAAATTCTGTTTACAAGTGCAGAGAGAGGATTAAGTGACCCTGTGTATTATGTTCTACTACTCTTAAAACGAGGTAGGAAATCGAAGGATGTAAACAAGGCTATAAGAAGAAGAGTCGTGTGTTAGGTGAGCTTCAATTTATTGTTGAGGATTGGTTAAACATCGAAATGCAATTGTAATAAGTATGCATAGAGTAGAAGTACACTAGATAGTTTTTATAAGTTTTGAGTAGCGAAGATATCAGAGGTCTAGGAAGGGCCTGAGGGCGAAGTTAAAGGAGCAGACTTCAAAGGATGTATTGCAAGATAAATTTATTGGGGTGGGAGGAACATAGAAGATGAGTGAGTATGCATGGAACTGGGGGACCTAGTAAAGAGGAAACTTCTTAAACATCTCCTTCCTCTTTGGAAACCTCACAAACGCAACTGCTTCCCTGAACGTACTTCGTTGTTTTGTGGTATACATACACCCTCGATTATAAAGAGTTATTGTTCAGTTTACGCTTGATGGTTCTAATCTCAGTTAAACACAAAATTGGATAACAGACTAAGAAGCTTCACCCCTTAAATATATCCTTATAAGCTTGTTTCAGTACTCTGGCACCAAATGCCGTGATTTCTCAGATACACAAACTGCACATGGTGTTACACTTTTGGGTATCCCGTAGAGTCTAATTCGTGAGAAGACTTCAGGGACTTCCTTACTAATAAGCTTTTACGTGTCTAGGATCCCTTTGCTAGTAAAACTGCCTACAGAACCAAGAAGAAAAAGATAACAGCTCAATTGAGTATTTTCTAAATGACATCATCAAAGCCTGATTAAGATGATGCAAAGATCTGGTGGACAAATCCACCACGACTTGAAACTATGCACAAAGGTTAAAACAGCCACAGGTGAAGTTTATTGAGCTGAAAGGACAACTGAAGGCTTCAATACCTACCCCTGTGTCTCTCCAGCAATGATAGACTGTACAATCTACAGAAAAATAATGCTCTAGCCTCCAGAAGCTAGATCATCAGGGACCATAATTCGACCAAATGTCCAGCAATAATATGGAGTAGGGTGATACCCTCAAGGTGAATGGTGCGATCTTTTTAAAGCTCAGAGTGAAGATCCCCCGCATTTGATGATATCCCCTTCTTGTAAACTCTGTATGCGCTGAACCTACTATACTGTACTGCACCTCCTAAAAGTAACTCTCGGTCTACCGTACTAAACTGGCTCGTGCGAACAATAACTGGAGTTTGTTCCTGACTCGACACAGCGGAGGATTTGCGATATTGTACAGTCACGGTTCCGCATCAAAGACCTTACGTTGACCATCAGGAAAATTCAAATTTGGTTGGCCCTGCCTGAGTCACTCCAGTGGACAGGTTGGTGGAAATGGATGGAGTTGTCGTGAGCCATCTGTTGCAGGCAATGCGTGATTTTGGGACATCGTCAACACGAGTAATGGACCCTCTCTCCTCATCTTGCCAAGGCATCTTGAAATCTGGAAGGGTTTGCATCCTGAGGCATTCCTGCCTTGGTTAGATTCAATTGTGAACGTTCCCCATACCGGTACCCAAATTGTGCGACTGGAAATTGTGCTGTGATTCCCCAATTTGCTGCACAACAATCAATTCATTCAATTGCGCTGCTGACCCATTCTCTTACCAATTGTACTGTAGTTTTCCCAATTGCATCCTGTTGAATGCGCCTGATAAATTTAATCTTTCATAGCTCCCGTGCTTTGCGCCTTCCCTGCTTGAAAGTGCTCGACGTTGTCGGTAAATTTCTAGAGTGTCTACCTACGTCCTGAAGTCCAGTCTAGCTAGGCTGTACGCAAAACAGAGTGAATTCAAATCCATCAAAACCATCAAGAAATCCATCGATGCATGCCATATGGAGTGCCAATTCAATAGTCACCATCATGGCTTCTCCTCGATCGACAAGATCCTCGAAGAACGAAGTCCTTACGACGAAAACACGGAGCAGTCACAACATCGCGACAGCGTCTCACCTAACACGTCATAGTAACAACAACAGACCATCTCCCCAGACGGCAAACTCGCGCAAGAAACGCGATAGAGACGCTTTGGATGCCATCAAGGAAGAGGGTCCCATCAAGAAAGTCCGC
Organism: Pezicula neosporulosa; assembly: GCA_009805495.1. NCBI lineage: Eukaryota > Fungi > Ascomycota > Leotiomycetes > Helotiales > Dermateaceae > Pezicula > Pezicula neosporulosa. The sequence continues at coordinate 680,372 of SELE01000029.1, forward strand.
TATGCCGTCGAGATCGAGAGTCGACCCATAGCACTCTTCCCTCAGCCTAAAGCGTTGCCCGTGGTCGCTGAGTCGAAGCCTGAGGGGTTGCCACAGCGTAAGGCCACACCACCACCCCGACGAACCTCGACGAAAAATACAAAGACCCAGCCCGCTGAACCACCACAACCTACAATACACCATCAGAAGGTAGCAAATGGTATTAAGCACGAATTGGACCGATTGCAGCCCTCAGAGGCTGATACAAAGGACGAGAAGAGGAAGTTGAGGTCGCAGGAAGGTACAAGGTTCAAGAGTGAATTGTCACGATATTTCCCAGATTATGATGAGGTGATTGGGAACGATCCCAAGGAAGAGCGTAAGTCATGCTGGTTGAATCTAAAATGATACAATGGCTGATTTGTGCTAGACTTTTTAAATCACGATACTCCTATTATCATTTTGGACAACGCCAAGACATCTGCAAAACAAAACAACCCCTCTCCAGCAAGCAGTCAGCGGAAGCTTAACGACTTTCCTATTAAGACATATCCCGATTCGCTTTTTAATAAGCTGAATGAGGCACACAGAGTAGACTTTTCATTTCTGGACACACACTGCAAAGACAAGGAAGGCGGCGAAAACCCCCTACCCGATTCTTACTACCAAACTGTCCATCGTAAACCAGAGCGAAATGAGAAATTGGTGCGGAATACGGATAAGGGCAAGGCACAACATGAAAAGGACCAGGTAATACGCTTGCTAGAGGGCTTGCAAGGTCATGACTGGCTAAAGGTGTTGGGGGTGAGCGGGATTACGGAAAGTAGGAAGAAGGAGTTCGAGCCTGCGAGAGATCACTTCATCAAGGGCTGCTTCGCAATAATAGAGAAGTTTAAGACTTGGCGAGAAGAGGAGAAGCGGCGGCGAATAGAAAAGGAACGCTCTGTGGCAGCTGCGGAAGTCGAAGAGCAAGATGACGGATATATTAGCGACGGTGATCCACCAGACTACAGTGACGTGGATGCTTCAGCTGCCAGACAACTGCATGAAGAGGCAATTGCAAGATCAGCGCCCATCTCTTCGACCGGACTACCCAACCCCAAGGTCGAATTGATACCCGAGGCCACAAAGGTCGTCGAGAAGGACTTTAAGTCCTTCTTCTCGAAGCCGTACCTTCGCGAAGCAGCTCTCCGTAAGCTCCGTCGTAGCGGGAGGACTGTACAAGCGTGGGGTCAACCGGTTCCCGATGTACAGGAGGCAGAATTCGTGCTAGGTGGTATGACCCCGGAGGAGTTATGGGGTAAGGAGAAGATGCAGGACATAATGAAGGCGCATGAGCGAAGAAAGAGGAGAGACAGGAGGGTTAGCAAGGACTGAAAGAGGGGAAAAGAGCTGAATTGAAAGTGCTTCATTTGGCTGTCTTGCTTGTATGGTCTTGGCGTTTTTTTTAGGAAAGGTGTTCTGGTGGAAGAGTAACATATGTATCATAGTCCTCAGCTCTTAGCCGACTGGAATGAGAGTAGAAATGGCATCCGAATTATCAACTAGTAATCTGTGAGGATAGAGAGTGACCAGTGATGATGACTTGAGATATCGAAAGGATACCATACGTAGGATCTCAAGTGCTCACCGTTACAGCTTTACTACGTGGACTAAATATCACGGATCAAACAATTAATCCGCTTAGCCGCGATAGGCGCACAAGGCGTTGGCGTTCTATTTCATCTTCACCTAGTCCACAAGACAGGACAAGAACAATTCAAGGCGCGTTATTGTCCGCCTGCTCTTCTTCGAGTCTTGAAAGTACTCATATTGTATCATAGCATCTTTATAATTTGTCTGTCTCCCAAACAAGATAATTCTTGAGCTTCTTGCCATTTTTTTCAGCCTGTAGCCTGTGAACGCGGCGTCCACTCGAGCAACCAGCCTTGTGAATCACCTTCGTTGTTGCGCAACCACTTGCTCGGTACATTCACCTCTTCTTTTGTAAAACTTGACGCGCAAAAATTCTGTCTCTTTCAAAGCATCGCGCTGATGAACGAGAAAGCACTTAAACCCTAGGAAACTTGTCCATAGCAAGCCAGCCCATTCCTTCCTTCCGCGAACGATACTCCCACCTTCCTGCGTCGCCCAAATTCCTCACAGAAAGAGCGCCAACTGCTCAACTTGCGCGATTAATCAATACATACACTTACGATCTGGTACATATCAGGGTCGAGCTGAGAGCTCCACAGGGCGGATGAGCGCGTACTAGGGGCGTTCTTTGCGCCTGGGCTACTGGAGCTCCTCGAAAGGTGCGACCAGCACGAAGCAGTATGCCCGGCCTGCTGCTGGAGACCATGGATCCTCTCCTGGCGCCTCAAGTTCCAAAGGCAGAATATGGCTTCTCGGTCTTGCACCAGAAGGTCGAGCTCGAGGTCGACTTTGCGACACAGAGCTTAGTTGGACGAACGGAGATCACAATTGTGCCACAGCGAAAGGACCTGAGAGAGATTAAAATTGATGCTCGCCAGTTTCAAATACCACGGAATGGGGTTTTAGTCAATGGGAAGGTCAGCTATATCGACTACGAGGATCCAAACGAAGCTTTACACATTCCGGACCAGTATTCTTGGGGCGTGAGTCAATATGAGCTACAGAGGGGTCGCCTGAAAGCTTCGACAGGAGGGACGCTGGGAAATGGGTCTTTATTGATTGAAATACCAGACTCGGTACACATCGAAGAGGTGGACCCATTTTCTGACGGTACCTCCATCGTGGTAGCACCGCGAGGACTTGGAGCAATGTCAGCTCGCCCTTCTGTTCCTGCAGATGGAGCTATTGGTGCAGTATCTACGCCGGGAGCAGCAAATTCGAGGACAGCTGTCGATCAATCATCACAATTTGCACCCCTTATAATCAAGATATCATTCTCTACGAAAACTTTCCGAGATGGGCTACAGTTCGTAGGACTAGGAGAAGGGGATGCAAGATACCCACATGTCTACACACGGCACTCGCTGGACCCGGGGGTAGCTTGCTGTGTCTTCCCGTGCATTGATGACCCAAATGTGAGATGCACATGGGACATCTCCCTCAAATTCTCAAGGACCCTTGGAGATGCTCTCAAGAAGCCTAAACCCCCAGTTGTCACTTCTCGTATTCACGAAATCAAGAAAGCACATTCCAACAGCAATGTAACTGCTGTGGAGCAGAGCGAAATTCCTCTCAGTGAAGAAGATAAACTTCTGGAAATGACGGTAGTCTGCTCCGGAGAACTTACGAACGAGGTAGTTGATATTGTTGACAGCTCAAAGAAGACAGTATCGTTCTCTCTCACAAGAAATGTTGCTGCACAGCATATTGGCTTCGCGATTGGTCCCTTCGAGCAGATTGACCTTTCAGAATTTTCGTGAGGAAGAGGATGCTGAGAAATTAGGACAAGGACAAGCGGTGCAAGTTTCTGCATTTGCGCTACCTGGTCGAGCAGAGGAGGTTCGCAATATCTGCTCTCCCTTGGCCAGTGCGGTTGATTATTTCTCCTTCACATTTGGGAAATACGACTTTCCAGAGTGCAAGATGTGTTTTGTTGATGATCAAGTATCAGATACAGTGCATACTGCATCACTGTCCTTGTGCAGTACTCGTTTGCTTATCAGCGAGGCTATAATTGATCCGGAGATTGATATTGTAAGGACTCTGGTCCATGCCGTTGCAAACCAGTGGATGGGAGTAGCAATGATCCCACAAACAAAGGCTGATCGGTGGATTGTGGTCGGCATTGCACATTTCATGACTGGTTTGTTCATGAAAACTCTTTGCGGCACGAACGAATACATGTTCAGACAGAAAGCATTGATGGAGCGGCTTGTGGAGCTGGATGTCGAAAGACCCTCTCTTTACGCCCTTGGCACCATCCTGCATCTTGGTTCTTTCGAGTATGAGTTCATGGCATTAAAAGCGCCTTTGGTACTCTTTATTCTGGATAAGAGAATGAAGAAGGCAACTGGATCACAGACAGGTGGTCTTGCTCGGATTGTCAACAAAATGGTAACGGCTGCAAACACTGGAAGTGGAGAAAGTATGGTCTCCACTGATGGCTTTGCAAAGCTATGCTACAAGATATCAAAGTATAAGTGTGAATCATTCTGGAACCAATGGGTAACCGGCGCAGGCTGCCCAAAGTTCCAGATAACGCAGAAGTATAACAAGAAACAGTTCCAGTTAGAACTGACTATCAGCCAGAAGCAGGGAAGATTACCTGAGCGAAAGCTGGAGCGAAATGGGTTTCTGAGGGAGTTCAAGGAAGAGGCCAGTGGTGTTTGGGCGGGTGATATTCAACCTGTTTTCACAGGCCCAATGACGATTAGGATTCACGAGGCTGATGGTACACCTTATGAACACATTGTGGAAATCAGAGAGGGCATTGGAAGATTTTCGATCCCCTATAACACAAAGTACAAGCGTCTGAAGCGAAGCCGTCGGCAGAAAGAGCGAGCGAATGCAGCTGCTGGAGTCGACATCACAGCTGAAAACCAGGACGACGTCTTGATTTATTGCTTAGGAGACGTGCTTCAATCTCGTGAGGAGGTTGTCGAATGGGGACTGGCGGATTGGGACCCAGAGAACGAAGCCGAGATGGAAAAAGAGTCCTATGAGTGGCTTCGCATCGATGCTGATTTCGAATGGCTATGCGAGATCAATTTTGTTAGCATGAAGTCTTATATGTACGTCTCGCAACTTCAGCAAGATCGCGATGTGGTCGCCCAACAAGACTCGATAAACTTTCTCCAGAAAGCCGTTCCACATCCGCTTGTCTCTACATTCCTCATCAGAACCCTGATGGATAGGCGCTACTTTCACGGCATTCGTACAATGGCGACGGAGGCTCTTAAGACTCACGCAACTACGGCGAATATGTGCAACTGGGTGGGACTAAGGCATCTTGAAAAGGCCTTCCAAGAGTTTTTCTGTTACCCCGGAACTAAAATGCCGAGGTCGAATGACTTCAGCGACAAGAAGAGTTACTATATCTTGTGTGCTATCCCGAGAGCTATGGCACACATACGTGATAATAATGGAAACTGCCCGAAAGAAGCGCGACAATTCATTCTTGATCAGCTGCGCTTTAACGACAATGGAAACAACGAATTCTCAGACAACCACTATATCGCAAATCTTCTGTCCGCGCTTGCTGATAGTTTGATTCCCGCGAGGAAAAACAAGGATGAAGTTCGCTTTGGAGACGACGAGGACGACTTCGATCCAGAGCCAAGACAGTTCAAAGCAAGTGTTCTTGAAGAAGAAATCGACCGTTATCGTCGCATGGACGAATGGATCTTTTCATATCAGAACATTTATACCACCACGGCCATAGACTGCTGGTATAGACTTATGGAAGCTGGCATCATACCTACAGATCCGCTTCAATTCATGCAGTACCTTCACGATGGCACTGCAGACCTGGTCCGTATCAAGGCGTTTGAGGCATTAGTTAATCTTGGCTTCCTAAGGAATGATATGATATCGGCGTACCTGCTGAACGTGATGAGCACCGATTCCTCATCGTTCGTCCGCAGGCGATTGTACCAGGTTTTCTGTGTTGGACTTGCCACAATTGCGTTCGGGGAGAACAAGGCTCCTGAGAAGCCCGTTGTGGCAGCAGGTGCTGATGAGGATAATATGATTGTTGATACTGATGCTACGTTGGAGGCTAGGAAATCTCACATAGCACGAACAACAACAATCACCGGTGCTTTGGCTGCATTGAAAGAAGACCTAGGAGGGAATGAGGCCCTAAAGAAGGCAATATGGAAAGCTATCAGGTCTCCAGTCATTAGTTTGTCTGAACAGGCCGACTTGCTTGATATTTGTTGGATCTTGTATGACCCGCAGGAGTCATGGATTGTGCAGATGAAGTATCCTCGCTACTGGAAGGCTGAGAACCTTGGCAAGGTATGTCTCTTTGTTTATTATTCTGCAATACCAAGGGCTAACCTCCGTTCAGGGGATCATACGATTCAAACAGACGGATAAAGTCCGAAAAGAGCTAACAAAGTACACCAAGAATAAACTTCGAAAGGAAAAAGCAGCTCAGGCTGTTTTGGATGCCCAAAACGCACCAGTACCTATTCCCAAACCAGCCGTTTTGGGGGAACCTGCACCTGTATACGTACCTATACCAGCAGTGCCCAAACCTACTCCTGTGTCCGCTCCTATACCTGCTCCTTTGCCGACACCCGTACCTACTCCAGTGTACAACCCATCAGCTCCTCAGCCGACAGTACCTACTCTGAAGTTTTCTTTCAAAAAGTCATCAAAACCAGAAAAAACCAGCCTCGGTGCCAGTGAAACCACCACCACCGCAAGTAAAGGCCGAAAGACCAGAAGACCCAAGTTCCATGAGGCCTCCGAAGCGGCCTCCTCTCTCTCACGAGTCCAGGTCTGATAGCATTAAGAGCGAGGCGGCAGAAGGTCAACCGACCGCGAAGAGAAGGAAGATTACTAAGCTTAAGTTTACCAACTTTTCTAAAGTTCAGAAGATCCAGAGCCAACCTCCCAGACCAGCCCCTGTAAAGGTACCAAAGCGCCCACGCTCCCCATCGGCATCCTTCACACATACTTCTCCAGTATCATCAAATCGACCTTCTCCTGCACCAACATCTTCTACGAACGCCGGCTCTCCCGCTCCTGGGCCATCAGGCTCACAGAATTCATCCAAACTCTCAATAACCGTCAAACCGCGCAAACCCCTCCCCGATTCTGCTGCACGGAAACCTCTTCCTGACTCCGCAGGCCGCAAACCCCTCCCAGATTCTGCTGCACGGAAACCTCTTCCGGACTCCTCAGGCCGCAATCCTCTCCCTTCTTCCGCATCCAGTAAAGCAGGAAAGCCACAAAGGCCTACCAGGAGAATCGTGAAACTAAAGTTCACCAACTATGAAAGAGTACGCCGAATTCTAAGTTTGCCTCCCAAGCCATTGCGTGTGAAAGCACCAAAACCTTCTCCGCCAGCTCCCTCTGTGCCAGTAAACCGACCATGAATTTTCTTCGATCCTTCTTTTTCAGGTGGTAATAAAATATTTTGCATTTTTAGCGAAAAGGGAGTTACGGACTCAGGACTCGTCAAAATGGACGAGAGATTGCATTAGGCTTGCTTGGACTCGTTATGTATGATATGGTGGCTGGTATTTTGAGCAGCTTGCCCGGCGGCTATAACTGAGCTGATCCTGGGCAATAATTTCTGCATACTGGATATAGAAAGCCCAGATAGATATCTCAGATTGCGGAGAATAGACTCATGGCAACCAAATTGTCCCTCCCTGTGCATTATTCTCAGCCAGGAAGCTACATCTCTGTTCGATGTGCAACGAAACCCAGTGCCCAAATCCGAACCCAAGGCCTTCGTATCCCAAGACGCCGCCCCAAACTCCCTAAAAGTTCCATGTGCTAATACCCCTCAATATGTAGCCATATCACCATCCAAATCCCAAAACACCACATCTCAATCCCTAGAAACCCTTTTCCTTCCCCGTGTCCCTAATTCCTTCCACCCAACCCAAGCCGTTCCTCCCTACTCCGCACCTGCTTATCACCACCTGCACCCACCCTAGCCCTCAAAGCATCATGCGAAAGACCATGAGCATGAGCATGCGGATCCCGATTCTCAGCTATGAATTGCTGCTGTTGTTGTCTTGCTTGTTCGGCTGCCGCTTCTCGCGCTCGTTTGTCTTCGTAGATTGCTATGTCTTCTGTTGTTAGGGTTATGGCTGTTGGTTTGCGGCGGAGCATTTTTTTTATTTGTTGTTATTATTGTTTTTGTTTTATGGTGTATGGTGTGTTTTGCTTGGTAGTGGGATCGGAGGTGGTGGTGGGAGAGTGGTGGTTATTTATTTAGTTGGGTTTGTTTTACTTAAGAGAGAGGAGAATTGGCGATTGGTGATTGGGAATTGAAAAGATTTAGTGGTTAGCTTTGGAAAGGGATATACTGAATATATATAGGTAAGGTAAGTCTTTGAAGAATGGATGGATGTTTATTGAAGTCGCGTTGGGTTGGGCGAGGCTGAGAAGTGAAAGTGGGTGGGTGGTGTTTCGCGAAAATGAGTGCAAACAGAGCAAACAGCCAATTTTAACGACCTTGGAACCTCGCAACTCTGGCGCGGGTTGCAGCTCGAATTATTTCCAAAGGAGAACCTGCCCCCCATCTCCTCTCCCTGTCGACGGATTTTCCAGCGCAAACATGTATAAATGGCATGTACACTCCGCTCTTGGTCGCGGACGGCCTGTCGCAGCTGATATCTCGAGAGTAACTGATGGGATAGCTGCATCTTTGAGACAGTTTTCTCTTTCGGCTTCGAGGTGTGCTGAGGATGGTATGTTTTTTATACACCATATCCCTAACATCACCTTTCCGTTTCCCTTCTATAATATAAAGGTATGCAATGTTAATCTAATTGATCAATCATAGAGAAGCCACGATTCACCATAAGTCGTACTGCTTCCACTCCCGGCGGAAAATCGAATTCGAATTCCAACTCGAATGGAGCTACAGCGAGAGTCCCACGATCTCAGAGATCCGCAAATGCGATTGGGGAGATATCTTCACTAGAAACGGCTAGAGTACCGCCGAGGGGAATCGATGCAAGATCATTAGCAGCTAAGCCGTTGAAGATTGTAAGAGTTGATCCATCTACACGTATCGCACCAGGGAATTTCGGACGAGGAGGTTTTGGACGTGGAGGAGCAGGAGCAAGAGGAAGAGGAGGTGCTGGGATGAGAGGGAGAGGTGGAGCTAGGGGAAGAGGAAAGAAGAGGAGGGGTGGTAAAGGTGCAGACATGGATTATGAAGGGGAGAAAGAGGAAGATGAGGATGAGAGTGCTCAACCTTTGACGGCTGAGGAACAGAGGGCTTTTGATGGTGGTCTTGGTCGAAGCCCATATATTCCACAAACAACACTCGCATCTCTTCTAAACCACGTCCCGGCCGTTGCGACCAACACAGCTCCTACGAACGTAACTCGTAACTTGGCCAATTCTTTACAGGTTATGACGGGTGACCGATTCGAACATGCGATCACACCTGAACAGAAAACTCAGAAGCTTAATTATGGAAATGGGACTATGCTTTGGAGCGAGGAGGGAGAGGAAGGCTTATACCAGGGTTCTTCCGCAGGCGAGTGATGCTGTCAAGAAGGCAATTACTGCTGCGGTTGTTAGCGGGAAATATATTGCTCCTGAGGAACCTGTGATGGGCGACTTTTTGGGTAATGTTGATTCTTATGCTAGGAGGAATGAGACGTATCTTTCTGGGGATACGGATAAATTTAAGGCTAAGTTGAAGGAACTTTTGCCTGTTGCGAAAGCTGGACCTGCCCGCTGCTGCTCCAGCTCCTCGTCGAAAGGCTGCGCCGGTAAAGACTACCGCTGTTTAGTTTGTAAAATCTGTACAAGCATGTATCATGTATGATAGACGAAAATCTGGAGCTGGGTATAATTGTACAACCTTGCTGTATATACATACCTACGTATCACGCTACCCAATAGAATTAGAAATGCTGCCCGTCTTCTGTATCCTTCGCTCTCGTGATTGCGTGGTCAGTCATTAACTTGAGCCAGTCAAACTACTTAGATAATTCAATGTTTCTTTTGATCCCCATTGTCCCCAGCATGATACATAGGTATATAATACAACATCTGTGACAGCCGATCCTTTTCAATCAGCAATCCTACCTACCTGCCCTATAGGACCAAAATCAAAGAGGAAATCCCCACCTACGACTGCTCCATCCCCTTCCTAGCACTCTCAACAGCCTTCTTAACCTCACCCATCCCCTTCTCAACAACCTTCTCCATCTCCTTATGCGCCTTCTTCAAATCATCAGGTCTAACACTCTTCCTCAATTCCATACCCCTCAACCTCTTCTGCATAGCAGCCCTAGCACTGTGAACCCCAATCTTAGCCGTCTCCCCGGCCTTCGAAGCAGCTGCTAACGCCGCATCTCTTGATTCCTTGGTAGGAGGTGGGATTGAAATATTGAGTTGAGAGGGATTATGTGGATCTGGTTGTGGTTGAAGATTTAGATCTTTGGAGCCTTGAATTGCTGAGGTTATTGGTTTGATGTGCTATTTACACAAAACAAAAACTCATTAGCGATTTCTCATTCTCTTCTTCTGAAGACTTGGGAATTCAGAATTGGGTGTGAAAATAGAAATGAAAGGAAAGGATATTCTGAGTGAGGTAGAGAGGTGATGTTGACAATACTTACATCCTTCTCCCCAATCAAAACCATAATAGTCCGTCCGCCTTTAGGTAAAACCTGCGCCAACTCCCCAAGCCTAATACTTTCGTTCCCGCCCTTCTCAAGCACAACTCTCACATTCTCCAAAACCTCCGGGTTAAATCGTCCTCCCGTTCTCAACTTGCCCAAATCACGTCCTAACCTCTCAATCGACTTTTGAATGCCCGCTTCTAAAGTTGAGAAATCAAATGCATCGTCTATAGTTTCGCCTTCTGTTGTTTCTTTTGTTCCTGAGGGGGGGGAGGAGGAGGAAGAGGAGGAAGAGATGTCTGGGCTTCCTTTCCCTTTTCGTTTGGTTCCCTTCGTCGCTGTTGCTTCCCATTTACTGACTCCTTTTCCGACTTTCACGCCGTTGCGCGAATGATTGGATGTATTGCTGAATGAACGTGTGCATTGTATCTGCTTATTATTGTTGTTCAATCCTGCAATTGGAGTTTTATAGCTATAAAAACATGCCAAATCGTTAGATTTCAATTCATTCAATTGGAGTAGGATCTCACTCACTCACTCACGCAATGGGTACAAAACTTACAAGTTGGAGGATGATGATGACGATGGGCTATACTTTGTAATGCCCTTAGACAGAAGAAGCTGCTTTAGTGTGTTGACGCGGAGGGGCAATGGTGGTGGCATGGTGAGCTAGCTGTGAATTTGTTTGTCGGCCGTCGAGAGCTTCCTTTCAAAATCTGGTGTCACTGAATGGTTCCTGATACGTCTACTCCGTACAATGCCAATATTGATATTTGCACATGGCCACGTGATTTATGTCCGTATTTTTATAAACTATCTTGCCTACTTTATATACCTTAGTAATAAATAGACGTAATAATAAGGTTTTCGCAACTCTACAAACGTTCCAGGTTCTTAACTTGAGCAACTCATTTATTTAGGTAATTGACTTTATTGGATAATTGACTTGATTTGGGCAACTCACATATTTGGGTAACTCACATATTTGGGTAACTCACATATTTGGGTTGGGTAACTCACATATTTGGGTAACTCACTTATTTGGGTAACTCACATATTTGGGTAACTCACTTATTTGGGTAACTCACTTATTTGGGTAACTCACTTAATCTAGGTAACTCACTTAATCTAGGTAACTCACTTAATCTAGGTAACTGACTTGATTTACGGGACTGACTTGATTCAAGGTAGGGGACTAACTTCCAAGTTGAGGTGATTTACAGGACTGACTTTGATTTACGGGACTGACTTTGATTTACGGGACTGACTTGATTTACGGGACTGACTTGATTTAAGGTAGGGGACTGACTTAAGGTGATTGACGGGACTAACTTGATTTACTGGACTGACTTCATTTACGGGACTGACTTGATTTATATACTATCCAAGGCGGTAAGCCCAAAGCGCTCATGCACTTACACGTATCAGGACCCCACTAGAGCTTCCTCCGCTCCTTGACTTGAATAACTACTATCCGGAAGCCTTCTCTCTCTGCGCATAACAGACTACCTACCTTAGGTATATCAAGCAACCAAAATAAGCATACAGCAACATTCATCTCATCAAATATCATCATAGCAGTATATCAGGACCCCACTAGAGCTTCCTCCGCTCCTCTCCCAAGGCTTGAATAACGCCTTGTCTCGCTCGTACGGACCGGCCTTGCCTCTCAGCCTTCTCTCTCTGTCCGCATCAAATCAACAACAAACAAGACTACCTACCTTAGGTATCAAAACACATTCTAACCAACCAAATTTATATTAGTCTTCAACCATTGAATCTTAATTGCCTACACAAGTACATACTTCGCATTATAAAGACGCCAAAACTTCCATCTAAACCAATCCGCCTCCACCTCAATACAAACAACCTAGAACATGACAACAACCTTCCCCTTTCTCGATGCACCTCCGGAAATCCGTCAAAAGATCTATCACCACCTGCTCTACAATCCCTTACCAATATCCCTGAACTCACCCACAGCACACACGAACTACCCACTCCCCCTCCTCCAGACCTGTCTACAGATCTACCAAGAAGTCCGACCCCTCTACTTCAGCATCAATACCTTCTGCATCAGCGTGCACAAGCATAATCCAGATTGGGAATATATATTGGGGCCGGGAGACGATGATGGGAAAGGCATTGACGATAACCAAGGGGAGAGTAGCAATAGTGGGATTCTTTGGCAGGATAGGAGGAGGTTGATTAGGACTTTAAGACTTAATGTTGTAAGATGGGGGAGCAAGGACTTCTTTTGTGCCAGGCTGATGCCGGCTTTGGAGGATATGGTTCTGAATGGTAATTTGAGGATCCTAGAAGTTTGGCTGAGAGAAGATCACTTGATTGAAAGCTACTTAGGAGGGCCAGAAAGACAGAATGGAACTTGGAAAAAAAACAACGTCCTCTGGACAGGCTCAAGAGACTGCTAGAAGATCCGTATCTCGAGCGCGCGAAGCTATGGGCTTGCGTACAAAACCCATGCGACCCAGCCGCTCGAGATGTTAGTTCGCTGTTAAATAGATAGATGATAATATAAGGCTTTCACTCAGAGGAACAACGATGCAGAATGTTTTTTGGTTTGATTCAATTTCAGTAGCTCCCTCCGTTCTTCCTATTCTACAAGCGCGCTTTATGCCCGTAGCTGTGGGAAGAAAACCATCAATGGATCGATCGTGTAAAGCAACCAGACCAAACCAGAAAAATTGCGAGAAGTGACTTTTTAATGAACCCAATGATAGAAAAAGAGCCCGAAACCAGATAGGGCCAGTCCATATCAAGAAATCATGCAAGAAGTGTCCGAGATTTAACACCCCCTTCCCTCCGGTACGTAAAAAGATCTGCTAAATTTAGCGGGCAGACATAGCCTTGGTGACGGCTCTCTTCAAGGCGAGCTCCTTCTTCTTCAAGTCATCAGAGGTGGAATCCTCAATCTCCAATTGTCCCATAGCATCGCTGAGTGCTGCCTCGATCTTGTCCTTGTTACCACGCTTGAGCTTGAGGGACATTGTTGGGTCAGAAACGATCTCCTCGACTCTTGAGATGTATGACTCCAATTGTTGTCTAGCCTCGAACTTCTTGCTGAAAGCCTCATCACTGTTCTTGAACTTCTCGGCGTCTAGCAAGTTGATTAGCAAATATTTCACGTGCAAAAGTAGGTTTTCCACTAACCGTTGATCATGCTCTCAATTTCACTCGAGGAAAGCTTGCCAACAGAGTTGGAGATGGTAATGTTTGCGCTACGTCCAGAGGTCTTCTCAGTTGCAGTAACCTTGAGGATACCGTTGACATCAACCTCGAATACGACTTCAAGAACGGCATCGCCGGCTTTCATCGGAGGAATTGGTGCAAGGGTGAATTCTCCAAGAGAAGTGTTGTCCTCGCAGTTAACACGCTCACCCTGGAAAACAGGGAATTGAACTGTTTGTCTGTTCGTAGATTGTGAGTTAGTAATTACTTCTTCTGTAGGGGATTTGGAGTTGTTGCTTGCTCCGGAGACATGTCTCGAGAAAACACGCCTGGAAAGGGGATTTTTCAAGAGGAACTCCTCTTGAATTACTCCAAAATAGGAATGAAATTAAATTTGACATACTGGTTATCTGCAACAGTCGTGAAGGTTCTCTGAATTGATGTGTTAGCAAATGTTCAAATATGATGATAGTTAGTGAAGGAAACTTGGCTTTAACCTTTTTAATAGTTGGGACAGTCTGGCCACGGGGAACGACTGGGGCGAATATGTTGCCCTCCATAGCAACACCGAGAGAGAGAGGAACGACATCCAAAAGAAGGAGGTCAGCAGTATCGGCGGAAGTGGCCTTTCCGGAGAGGATACCAGCCTGGACAGCGGCACCGTAAGCGACGGCCTCATCAGGGTTGATGCTCTTCTCGAGCTTCTTGCCATCGAAGAAGTCGCTGAGGAGCTTCTGTATCCGTGGGATACGGGTAGAACCACCAACAACAAGCACGATTTCGTCAACCTTGCTCTTGTCAATGTTAGCATCCTTCAAGACCTGTGCAACTGGGTCCAAAGTGCCATTGAAGGCCTTGGAGTTGAGATCCTCGAAACGGGCACGGGTGATTTGAGCATTGAAGTCCTCTCCATCGAAGAGGGAGTCAATCTCAACAGTGGTCTGAGCACCGTTGGAGAGAGTACGCTTAGCACGCTCACAAGCAGTGCGGAGACGTCGGAGAGCACGGGGGTCGTTGGAGATATCCTTCTTGGTCTTTCTTTGGAACTCCTTCTTGAAGTGCTCAAGGAGGTTGGTGTCGAAATCCTGTCCTCCCAAATGGGTGTCACCAGCAGTAGCCTTGACGGTGAAAACACCACCCTGGATGTTAAGAAGAGACACATCGAAAGTTCCACCACCGAGATCGTAGATCAAGACATTTCGCTCCTTGTTGGACTTTCCAGCACCAAGACCGTATGCAATGGCAGCGGCAGTTGGCTCGTTGATGATACGGAGGACGTTAAGGCCAGCAATGGCACCAGCATCCTTGGTAGCTTGACGCTGGTTGTCGTTGAAGTAGGCTGGGACAGTGATGACTGCCTTGGAAACCTTCTTGCCCAACTTGACTTCAGCAACTTCCTTCATCTACGAAGTGCAATGTGTCAGCTACTAATCCTGCCCAGCGCAATGGGCTTGCTTACCTTGGTCAAGACCATAGATGAGACTTCCTGTGGAGAGAAAACCTTGTTCTCACCCAAGTACTCAACCTCAACCATAGGGCTTCCATCCTGGTCAACGACCTTGAATGGCCATGACTCGATATCCTTCTTCACAGTTGGATCGTCGTCGAATCTTCGTCCGATCAAACGCCTGTGGATATAGAGTTAGCACCAGCCTCGCTACACAGTGAAGCTATTCGTCAGGCCACATACTTGATATCAAAGATGGTGTTTCTTGGGTTCATCGCAGCCTGGTTCTTTGCAGACTCACCGATCAAACGCTCCTTGTCGGTGAAAGAGACGAAAGATGGGGTGGTGAAGCTACCTTGCTCGTTGGCAACTGGATGGACATTAGTATTTTATGTATCACGGACCCGCTACACACAATCTCAGCATGCGAAGGAGAATCGATTGACGTACTGATCTCGACATTGGTGCCCTCGTAGTTCGCGACACAGGAGTAGGTGGTTCCTGCGAGAAAAAGTCAGCGGGACGTTGATGTGCAATATTAGAAATGTTTAGAGAAAGTTTGCATGTCCGCAGAAACAGGTTGATCTGGGAATTGGGATACGCACCGAGATCGATACCGATCGCGCCATCGTAAACCTCGTCAGCCATGATGAATATGTGATTTTCGGATGGATGTGTGTTGGGAGGGGAGGAGAGAATTTGTGTAGGACGAGGTCAACACACACAGGACTAGTGGGGACGCTCGACGAAAAAAAGTACAAAAGATAATACAGTGGGAAAACGGGAAAACCTATTTTGCTTAGCTCCGATTTTTTGGGCGCTCGGTTAGAAAGTGTTCACCGCCCGTTGCCGTCGAATGGCGAAAAGCACCAGCGGGGGCCTTATTGCCAGCATGAGTAAGCAAAGCAATGGGTTCACGGTTCAACTTTGTGTATTGGCACGAACTATTCTCGTCTTCGTCCTCATCTTCATGATCCTCACAAGTCAAGGCTGATTTGCTATTTATTAACTTAAACTTGCGCAACTCATGTACTTCCATAACATCGACCGACTCGGAAAACAATCTAATGCATCGAGAACAATTCACAAAGATACTGCATAATCCTTTCATCGCTAGGCCAAACCAACAGCTTGGCGCACTTTTGCATGTGAACCTAATCAACTATCATATCCCGTTGCAGTGACAATAGATAGAACTGATAGCGATGCCAAGAAAGGAGTTCCTTTGTCAAAGTCAAGCGACAAACTACAAAGAACCACAGAGCTATGCAAAGCTCGAACAAAGATCCAAACCCATAAAAAATAGCCTACAAAATCTAAGTAAGATGGTGTGTTTAATTTTTGCTTTTCTTTTTCAATTTAATACCCTCACATTCCCTCATCCAGATTCATCATGGCCAGCAATAATCCCAAGAAACGCGGTTCTTCGTCCGCCGCTTTGAATAATATAGCAAATAAGCGACCAAGACCAAACCTGGCCACAAATCTAGCAGCCCGTAGTCCCCCTGGGATGGAACCAATGTGGCTATACAATGGCTATGAGAGGCGTACGATATTAGATGAAGTTTCCACTCGCAAACAAGCAGAATGGCTTGCGTGTTCAAGTACCTGGCAACAACTACCAGCTGGCTATGTTGGAGAGAAAGTCCTTGGTGCTGGAGGCTATGGATTATGCGGGTTGTGGACATACGAAGGCAATGTTCCGAATTACCCTAAACATACTGTGGTGAAGCAAACTGGATATATGGTATACGCAAATGCGGCTGATAGACAATACAAGGGATATATCCTGAGCCAAGAAGCAAAATTGTTGGATTTATGCATGAGGACTGGCACTGATCATGTTGTCAAGATGTTCAAGCAGTTTCATGAAGAGATGGGGACAGGAACTCATAGGGATTACGATCCTGAGATGATGGTTGCCAGAATGTATCTAGAGTACTGTGATGGTGGAGATATGCAGGTTTTCATTAGGAAAATGGTTCGGTAAGTGCACAACTCCTCTGAAACGAAGCACACCTCAGAGAGTCTCGGCTGATCATTCGTAATATCAGTAATGAGCAGAATAGACGTGTCCCAGCTATTTCGGAAGAAGCCATTTGGAGGATCTGGGACTGTCTTGCAAAGGCACAATTAATTCTTGACCGTGGGACTGAAAATAGAAAGGATCCTCCATGGACTGAACGACCAATTGCACATTTTGACATCAAGCCCAACAATAGTAGGTCCAGAAGATTTCAAACAAAAGCTATAATCATAATCATTGTGAACATTGCTAACTATGCAAAGTCTTCATCAAATCAGTAGACCTCAGTGATGAGGAAGAGCAAGTGGCCACGGAAGATTCCACACCAGCAAATGATCCAAAACAGAGTAAGACCTCAAGTAAGCCTAAGGAAAGGGATTCAGATACTCTTGGGAAACTAGCAGAAATCATGGAAAAGAATAAGGGGAATCTTGATAAAATCCTAGCGGAAATGACTGAAGTTACAGAGAGTGCAAAGACGCAATCCAGTAAAGAGGACACGACCAAAACTGACCAAAGCGAGCAAAACGATCACATACCCAATGAAGGGACAAAAACCAAAGATCCAAACCACCAGAATCATAAGAAACTGCAAATGATATTCAAGGTAATTACACCCATTCACTCCCAACTCCAAATAAGCTAACCATCGCACCCACAGCTTGCGGACTTCGGTCTCGCTATCCAAGTTCCAAAGACCCAAACGGAGGCGTGGTATAGAGTAACCTTCAATCGCTCAACCCCAGGCTGGGTCCCACCTGAACAACAACCACCATACAACACACGCAAGATAATCGATGAACGAACCAACATCTTCGCAATAGCAAACTGTATCTGGGTCCTCCTAATGCGAGGACGACAATTCGGAGACGGCGCCGTAGCCTTCCAAGGAGCAGACCCCCAAATCAAAGAAAGAACATTTTACATCTACGGCTATGAGCTTGCCATTAAACCTCCAGCCGAATATAGTGAAACCTTAAAACTTCTTCTTTGGCGTTGTTTGGCTAAAAATCCTGATGATAGACCTAGCACAAGAGAAATAGCGAATACTATTGAACTGGCACTAAGAGAATATGATATTAGGGATCCGATTGGAGATGGGCCTTTCTCTCATGAGAAGCCGACAGAGAAGCAAGGAAGGCCGAACTATCGTCATCGGATGCTTGATGATGAACCTGATCTTCCACCTCAGCCTAATACCTCTGTGATAGATTACATTTTCCCAATTACGCAAGTCGCTCCCACCACGCAGAATCGACAACAACAGCAGCAGTTTACGAACCAAGCATCAAATGCCTTTAGACCTGCGCTATCCACAAGACCACCTCTCTTACCACCAATACAACTTGTAACACCATTACAATTCCAATCACCCACAAAGCTACAACAACCACAACCACAACCTCTGAACCGAAATCCAAATTCAAATCCGCAACTATATCCATATGCGCAAGGAAGAGCAGCTCAACCACTGCGTCAAGGTCGACCAGGGCCTCCACCAAGAGCACCTCTTCCTCCACGACCACCTCAAAGGCCAGGACCTCTTCCACCACGACCAATACCTCAAAGGCCAGGGCTACAACCACAACCTCCAAATCAAGGGCCTCTTCCTCCACGACCAATACCTTATAGACCAGGACTACTCCATCCAGGAGCACCCTCTATACCACCACCCCCCCCCAAACCCTGCACCAAACCCTCCCCGGAATGCACCACAAAACGCACCACAATACCCACAGCCTCAAATACCAGGAGTACTCCGTCAAACACAGCCCGGTGTGCCTCCTCATCCTCCTCCTCCTCCTCAAAACCGCCCACAAACACAAAATACACAGAACACACAGAATACACAAAACCAACAAAACACGCAAAATCAACAAAACCAACAAAGACAACAGCCACGACGATACGCGGCTCTTCGATTACCTAGATTCCTCCGTGGACTACTACCTTAAAGACCACCACCACCTCCCCAACACCATCCACAAAATTATCCATCCATAAAGCTCGCAAACCCACAAGGAAACCAAAGAGAGACAAAACCCCAAATTCTAAAACCAGAATCAGAACTAATAAATAAAGCAATGACAACACACAACTTCTTCTTCTTTCCTCCTTCTTAATACTACCTATATATAACTCCCAAAACAAAACCCAAACTCACTAAACACAACCTTACCACCTCCATCAACCATCTCCATCAACGACATCACTAAATCCTTTCAACAAGCTATCTATCTATTAAGATACAACAAAAGAGAGAGAAAGAGACAGAGAGAGAGAGAGACAGAGAGACAGAGAGACAGAGAGACAGAGAGAGAGAGAGACTTAAACAACCTAACTTAATTAAAACAACTCACCCAACTCAAATAAAGTAGTCCATCCTTATGAATACGCTCCTAACACATCTCTAATCAAAGATAAATATCTTCACGTACCTCCTCTGTATAAAAGTAACTCATAACCTAACAGTAACGTAAAGCCTACACTTATCTCGAAATTTGTTGGAAGTACCAATAAGCTAGTTATATGTGCCTTAATTTAGGATAGGGACAGGAGAGAGGAGAGTGGGAGTGCGAGCGAGTGTGAGTGTCAGTGTGAGCGTGAGTGCTGTGAAAGTTGGTTGAAATTAAGTTGGGCTCCGCGGGGGGGGGCAATCATGAGGTGAAAGATTGGGAAGCACGATTAGAAGAGGAATTATAATGTATTTGTGGTTGGCTAAGAAATATTGCCGTTATGTTTTACTAGGATATTCTGTATTAAACTATACGTCCGAAACAATTGACTTTTCACCAATAGTGTCCTACAAGGTAGTGATGTGTATCTTAATTGAAAACTATTCAGAGAGCACAAACGGTCGTTGTTTATGCGAAGATCACTTATACAGTCACACATACATTACGATGCCATTGCCCTGCTGAGATGAGAACCAGACTCCACCCAAATGAATATAATGCAAACGCCTACCCTCATTTACGCCCCCGTTCTTGCTGGTTCCACCTATGTACAACTCCTCTGCCATTTAGTGCTATCTCATGAGATTTGCAAATATCGTAATCTTTTCCAACTCTGCATCTTGTCCATTTAATTTCGGGGCGCCTTTTGGCAAAGCTGCAATCAGTTCCACCTCGATTCGGTTGACACCAGGAAGCAGACGTGCTTCAAACAAAGGATGGTGCTGATCTACTGAATGGCCTGGTATTGTAGGCATGGCATGTAATCGTTGAGTTCCAGACGTGACAAAAAGTTTGTACTGACGTTCAAGTAGCGCTGGGGCTATTGTAGGCTTGATCTGAAGGTAATAATGGGTAGACGGAAGATTTATGGTAATTGATTGCTGGGCCATAGTAGGCGATGGCGGTAAGTCCATTCGGAAATGGCGTGAGATGTTGAGACCTGGATGAGTTGCAAGGCTCAAATTTGTTATCAATGCGTCTCCAGCACCTGGTAAAATTAGTAGGTATAAAAAGATTTGCCATTTCATGGTATTGCCTACCTTTGCCGGGTTGTCTCCACTTCAAATCAAACACCGGGCTTTGAGGCTGATACTGAGATTGATGGTTGAATGATTGTGCATAACCACCGGAAGAAATGGTGCTTTGAAGCCCAGGAGTTGTAGTCGATGGTGGTGGCATTCCAGGCGCGTTTGGACTCGGGGTTGAGACTGGTTGACTTGGTGCACGAAAAGCACTTTGGGCAGGTCCAGCTGATAAAGGAATTGCAGGTGATGCTCTAGCACCATCTTCCTTCTTGACTACAGCAGCGGCTGATGGCGTAGGTGATGCAGCAGAACCTGACATTGATCTCGCCCTGTCTAACTGTTCTAGGTTTGGAGGTTGGGCTGCGTTTGAGCTATTTCCAAATGGATTTCTTCGCGCAGCGATGGTAGGAGTACCGTTTGTACCATTAGATTGTGGCGCAGGAGAATCAGCAGGACTTGCTTTAGCTCCCAGTTTGATCTTGAGTGAAGGCGTTGGCTCAGCTGCAGTTGGCAATTTAATCTTGATCTTGGGCGCAATTGGATCCGGCACGGCTTGCTTTGCTTCTCGCAAAGCCTTATAAAAGAAAGGCTATGTATTGTCAGCCTCTATAACCAGTTAAACAGGCTGTCTACGTACCTCAAACTCAAGCGCCAAATTGAAAATAGGACTGCCGTCCTCATTGAAATGCTTCGCGTTGTTCCAGATGAGACTCATATCTTCTTCAAGAGCGGCCCAGGTCTTGTAATCAGATACTCCAGTTGAACCATTTCTTCCATGATTGCCTGTTACACGCATCTGCAATTTTCTTAGGCTCATAGGGTTCGGTATCATCTGGTAGTATACTTTCAGGCTACGAGGAGGAAGGTCTACAAAGACTTCCCAGTATGCTCCCTCATCCCTTGATATTGATTAGTAGAACTTCGGATGACATGTGAGGGTGTTTACTAACTCTGGGTCTTCTTTGTAGGTAATCATATCGGAAACAAGCTTCTCCTGCGCCTGTTGGAACGAAAGAGTGGAATAGCTAACACCAGCATATTTCGTTTCTGACACCGCTGGAGTTGCGCTTGATCTTTGTGATTGAGCTCGGGCGAATGCTTGGGGGTTCTTTGGCGGTCGACCTCTCGGCTTCTTCGACGTGCGAGGAGCTTCTGGTTCAGGTTCCTCCTCCTCCTCGGCCTCAACTTCACTGGCACTAGCAGATGCACTGGTAGGAATTGGTGTAGGTTGTGAGACATAGCCAGGCGTTTTGTAGGCTGGGTTGTGTTTTGTCATGTAGTTGCTCAATGCTTTTCGTATCCGTTCAGCATCGTCAGAAATTTGTGATCCTCGCTCATTGTACTCCTTTGCATTCTGTACCATCCGCTTGAAGTAGCTCTCTAAGGCGGACAGTGTGGGAAAGTCACCCTTCTTCAGTTTGACCTCGATGGTATCTAATGCAATCGGTAGCTTCGTGATCTGGTAGTAATCGGGTAGGGCTTTCTTGTCGGGGAGGGAGAGGAAAGCGGTGGCGATAGCTCGTCCACTATTTAGCAATCGTTAGCATTTGTCTCATTATACATGCGGGCTGCGGTGGCCCTTTGTACGCAGGGTAATGGATGAGGTAGAACAGCCGCTGACAGATGGCTGGTAGCAAGTCCAGATGGAATGGAGCCTAGGCACCTTCTATATCGAAAACAATGAAGCCCAAACTCTTCTCAAGTACTGACTCGATTTCCAGCCTTGATGTCCTGGCCAGAGCTTCGTGCATTGTTGAAGAGCTAGGGCACTGCCTCTAGCTCTTATAACATCCGTCTTTGAGGAGAGCGGGGTGATAAATGTGTCGCAACAGGGTGCAGTGGAGCAGGAGGACCTACCTCTTATCCTTGGTTGTCTTGATTTGTTCCAAAAAGGCGAGGCCATATTCTGTGGTTGTGTCGACAGTTTCCCCGTTCGAAAGGTCGGTTTCCTTGTGGATGTTAGCTTATCAGTTGCTGTGATGTTGCTTTCTAGATGGTCGCAAAGGCTAGAAATCCCTTTGACTCTTCTGTCCGGCCATCGCATCGCAACGCAACCAACCACCTCGCAGCAACACAACCCACATCGCATGCGCAGTGCGCAAGAACATTTCGGAAGACTTACAATCACCGTCTTTCTTCTTTTGGTACTACGATCATCCAAATCCTCTGCGCCTCCTCCAACGCCGCCATTGGATTTGCGCTTCGATTCCATCGCGTGCCTCATGCGCCAAAATCCGCTTGCTCTGCGCAGTCTCTAGACACAAAGCAAATAGCGCAGGCCTTGTTGCGCTCCCTCAATGGCTTTCGAATGCTGAGCAACGCGTCTGGGAGTATTAGGCGCGTGTGGGTGTACCTGTCTGTACAAGGACCGCCGCCGAAGTTTGAATTGAAAATGCAGGGGTTTTTACAACGGCGAGCAACGAACAACCCGTAAAGAGTTGGTTACAACTTCGAAAATACCAAGTTACACGCTTTATAAGCGGCAATTTTTGAGAATTTACGAGCTGGAATCCTCGAAGGGATGAGTTTACTGATAGAGAGTATGCGTGTTCCCACTGAATCGATGCACCACGCAATGCAGAATTGGGAAGTGCTGCTGAAGCAAAATCTCTTGGCACGTGATAGCCTTAAAAGCAGCGGCCAGCAGCCTTGTACCAATTGCGCTAGTTAAATCAAAACAACACAAACACATGCAAACCTCCTCAACTACTCAGCATCTTCCTCGCTCTACCTTTTCTCTTCGATATTCTGCAGCTGGAGCCAGACATACAATTGCTTGCCCTTTCCAACTTGTTGCGGTCAGTTCCAAGTTTCCTTCCAAGCAATTTGTTGCTCGGCTCACCAGTCGCCCTTTGCTTCCTTCCCCAAGAAGCGCGGTACTCATCCGTGCGCATCCGTGGTATTCTCCGCTCTTTACAAAAGCTTTGCGCTCAGTCTCTTCGAATTTCAAGTCTTTTTCAATTTGAGAGCTTCTCGCACGCTTTTGTCCTTTCTGGTTACGAGTCACTTCTGCCAGTCTTCTTGGAGCTGTAGCGTCACGTTCAACGTCTCGCGCCGCCCCACTATTGGCTTCCGTCCACAACAACAACCCCTCGATCATTTCGCACCGGACATAGTTCCTCAAGCACAATGGCAGATTTAGACTACGGAAGGCGGAACAAAGTCCCAAGGCCTCTCTCAGACTCTGAGAAAGCGCGATTGGACGAGTTCATAGATTCGATTCATTACTCTGCAAGGTTTGTGGGACTTAGACCGACTTATTCGTTGTTGCGCCGGAACCTCTGAACTGATGTTTTGCGCAGATACTCCGACGATGATTACGAATATCGACATGTCCAGCTCCCGAAAGCAATGCTTAAGGTGATCCCCAAAGATTACCATGATCAGCAAAAGGGTACTTTGAAACTACTGTGGGAGGAAGAATGGAGAGCTTTGGGTATTACACAGGTATGGTTGGCTTTTTTTTTGGGGAGAAGATCTCGGACGTGCTGGGTGCGCTGACTGGGTAATCTTCAGAGTCTTGGATGGGAGCACTACGAAGTTCACGAGCCCGAGCCCCATATTCTTCTGTTCAAGTAAGTTTCTCCAGATTCATAGTTTTGATGGAGCTAATTTCCATTCTCAGGAGACCGATCAACTATGTTCCGCCACAATGATCCTCTGGACTCTTTGTTCTTGTATTTGATAGTATTGGGCGGTGCGTTCAGCGAAAGAAATGGTCGGTCTGGCATTTTGACGACGTTACGTCTCACGATTTCTCTCATACATGTCATGCTTCCACATGGCTATGGTACTTCGATGTAAAAAACAATAGGGTAATGAACATCTTTTTCCACTGGAAACAATGTCTCGGTATTCACAGTCGAATCCTACGGTCGGCGGTGAAGAAAGCGCTATGAATTACAGACGGCACTCAACTTGAATTAGTCCTAACTATCTCGATTCGGGGGATCACTGATTGGAAGAACGACAGCTTTAAACGCCAAGGTAGCATGAAAAGGTGAAGGCAACCTTGTTGGCTGACACTAAGTGTTGTGAATCATTGCAGTAAGATAGTTTACATAACTCAGATTGAGAGTGCGATGACGGGTGGCTCACACTCGTTCTATACGAAATGGGCGCTGAAATGGAGGATGAGGACGACCATCTCGCAGAGGATATTAAAAATTGCAGAAATGGTGGACAAATGAAAGTTTTCTGTGGCGTGGTCTGATTATCCATGTTCTGGGTTTTGGCGTCATTTGTCAGACCTCCCTCCTTTCAACAAAAAAAAAAGAAAAAAGCTCATGTCAGGCTAAATTGGAATGAAATATGCAAAGAAACATATTAATATAATCAGAATGGTTCCCGTCCTTCTTACATTGTCGAAATGGAACTCACAATGGATTAGCGAATGATATATATATATACAATCGTCTGCTGTTTTCGTTGCTTGCTTGCGGGCTCGAGGTTGTTTACGAGTTGAGGCTCTGTCCTCACGAATCAAATTAAGGTTTCCGCCTCTCTGCCCTTGCACGTTCCTGACAGGTGGACCGATTTTGATTTAAAGTGGCGTCTGAACTCAGCCGGGCGGCGGGCGGCGATCAGGGAACTTGTAATCGTGTCATCAGTCAGCCTAAAATCACCTTCCTTTATAAAACTTCCAGTCTGTCCTTTTTGGCGCTTGCTACCACTGTACTGTATCATCATATAAAACATGTTCTGTCGCTTCGCACTTTGAGAAAAGTCTCCATATCTCATGGTCTTACGACCGTCCTTAATAAACTCCCACGCTCTGAATTGGGTGCTCAATAGCCTTCTTTCTTTCATGATAATCTTTCACCTATCAAACAGCCAATCCGACTAATCCGAGGCACACCCCACACTACGAATCCACTCTGTGCGCCGTTTCATTGATTGAATCAGACACAGGGAACCCCTCAAGGAAGATTCAAAGGACAGCTTGTAACAATGAAGACTGCCTCTCAAATATTCTACCTGGCGGTGTTCGCCCTTCTGGGTACATCCCATGCTACCGCAGAGCCTAAGAGCGCCTCAAGATCACAATCACCAAGTCCTGATGTTTGCGCGGTATGCAATTCTTTTGTTCTGCTTGGCATATCTGTCTAATGCCACCAACCAGATATCTCCAAAAGCCATCGTCTCCGATGCATGCGCTACCTATTCAACCCTCGATAACCTCAATCGCGAGATCAAACCCGCGCTCGATGATATCACAAAGAACACCGACTTTTTCGCGTATTACAGGTTGAACCTCTACAATGAGTGTCCATTTTGGAGTGACGCCAACGGAATGTGCGGCAATATTGCCTGTGCGGTTAACACTTTAGATGAGGATGATGTTCCGGAGATATGGAGATCAGAAGAGTTGGGGAAACTTCAAGGGCCGAAGGCCGGGCATCCGGGGAGGAAATTACAAGAGGCGCGAGGACCAGAACGCCCACTACAGGGGGAGTTGGGTGAAGATGTTGGGGAGAGCTGTGTAGTGGAATACGACGATGATGAATGCGATGAACGAGATTACTGTGTGCCAGAAGATGAACGTGCGGGTGCGAAGGGAGACTATGTGAGCTTGGTTGATAATCCAGAGAGATTCACCGGTTACGCAGGAGAAGGTGCCAAGCAGGTCTGGGACACGATCTATAGAGAGAACTGTTTTTCGAAATCATCATTTCCCAAGTCGGCATCCCTTGGAAGCTCATTGTTGGCTCCAAAAGGCGCCGCAGCCGATGCGTTGAGATCTGTTCTCCAGGAGCAGGGAAGACAACAAGCTTTACTAGAGACGCAGAAAACGTCACCAAATACGCCTTTTGTAACGGAGACTGGACTGGAGCATGAAGACGAATGCCTTGAGAAGCGTGTCTTCTATCGTGTAGTCTCCGGCATGCATGCTTCCATAAGCACACATCTCTGTTGGGATTTTCTGAACCAAACTACGGGTGAATGGTCACCTAATCTCGAATGCTACAAGCAGCGTCTACACGGACATCCGGATCGAGTTTCGAACCTTTACTTCAACTATGCATTGGTCTTAAGGGCTGTGACAAAGCTGGGTCCATATTTGAAAGATTACACCTTTTGCTCGGGTGATCCCGCCCAAGATGAGATCACCAAAGCCAAAGTTCAAGCACTAACATCGTACGCTGCAAAAGAGCCTGCCATTTTTGACGAGAGTCTTATGTTCAAGAATGGCGAAGGCCCAAGTCTGAAAGAGGACTTCCGCAACCGGTTCAGAAATGTCAGCCGTGTGATGGATTGCGTTGGGTGCGATAAGTGTAGATTGTGGTGGTAAGGTAAGGTGCAGACAGCTGGCTATGGAACTGCTCTTAAGGTGCTATTCGAATTTGACAACAACTCAAACGACGTTCCAGTACTCAAGCGCACTGAGTTAGTCGCTCTTTTCAATACACTTGCTCGAATATCCAGCTCCCTGAACGCAATCCATGGCTTCAGAACGATGGTCGAAAGCGAAGAGACCGACGCTGAAAGCCAAGGTCATTTCCATGTCATGACTGACCGCGAGAGAAGAAGCCACATAGCGTCGTTTCTGGGGAACCTTTTGTCTCGGAATCAATGGCAGAGGACTTTGACCAATTCGAGAATGAGGCTGAGAATGAGGCCCCGAAGGAGGAATCTATCATGGATGAGTTCTGGCAGGAGTTTGATCTTATTTGGAGAGTGACTAAGTACGTCGTCGTCAAAGGCTGGATCTATGCTCCGAAAAATGTGTAAGTGCCTCTCGAGCCGGCTTTATTGATGACATGTTAACATTGTGCTAGATTCAACATTTTCATTCTGGAAGTGGCAAATCTGTACGAGTGGTTCATGGGTGTCCCGTACCCGACAACAAAGGCAGTGGAGGCTTGCAAGGCCAGCCTTTGATGAGCTTTGAGTGGGCCTGGCATTGGAAATATGGCGTTATTGGATCATTTGCATCAGCGTGAGGAGTTTTGGAATTGGAAAGATTGCAATTGGGGCATACAGCCCATAGAATATACCTGGAGTTGAAACAATTCTACCTACATTTTATACTATAGAAGCTATCACACCATTTGCACCTAATGACATGAAGCACAGAACCAAGGTGAGTATGTAAAGTATGTTCGTCTAAGAAATCAACTTCAATGTATTGAAGTCACAGTTGGACTCGTCTTGGAACCTTCCGGTAGACGTAGAGAGAATCTTACTAATGCCATAGTTGCACAGAAGCATAATATACTCCTGAATATAATAAAAACCATGCCCGAACTTAAGCATTGCATCTTTGAGTAATAGTAAACATATACAAGAGATGTACTTGAGTCCGTCGCTTAATTTATCTTCCTTGTTCCAAACAGACATTTTATATTTAACGACCATCCTTTCTAGAATTATTCTTAGAACAAGCGAGGTTTATTCTTATCTATATAGAGCCTTTTTTGCTTTCTCTTTAATCTGTATCTGTAGATAAATTACTTAGATTCTGGAAATTATTAAAATAAATCTTTTAAGTATTAGAAAGGCTACTAGGGCTAGGTGTATTGCGGACTAGTTTGGTTGAATGTAGATATTGGTACAATTTTAACTTTTGTTTTCACGATTCTGAGTTGGAGAAGGTTGAGACATAGGTGGGGAAGAGAGGGGAGGTTTGTATTGTTATTGGATGGTTTGGATTGTAGGGCTGGTGTATGGTGTTTAGTCTTGGTATTATTGTCGATTTCAAAGGTCGCGTTTTGAAGTTTGAAGTTTGTGTTTTAAGTTAAGGTTTGAGTGGATGATTTGTTAGGGAGATGTCGAGTACAGAGGAAGATTTAAAAGTATTGGTACCTTGGCAGTTAGTCTGTATGTTGGTATTAGTCTAGATTTGAAGGAACCTAGGAATCTGACTTGAAGAAGCTTTGAATGATTTTTGTTTAGGGTGGATATTACTTAGTTCCTTCTTTTGTGGTGATGATTTCATTTGGGGAGGTGGAGGTGGAGGTGGAGGTGGAATATTGTAGTTGATTGTATTTAAAGTACACTGGGTATTTTCTATTGGATAGAGAAACTATATTAGATACATATCCAAGATATAAGCAACCTAATTGCATAATTCAGAATACGGTCGCTTAACTATTTGAAGCAGGAGCACCTTGTTTGCGAGTCCAGGTTTGAGACAACTACAACCCCTAACATACAAGTTGCAGCGGACTAAATCTAAAAGAAAGGAATTGCTAAGCTATAGACTTAAAATTTGATGAGGGGCACTCTTACCTTAAAACAAGTTGTCGTCTAATATCATAACATTTGTAAAGATTTGTGATGACTTGTCTTACACGGGTGTACCTTCAGAGGCTAGGCTAAGCTGTGGGTAGAGACCTCTGAGAGTACCTATTAATTGATTCTCTAGGCATCTCAAAGACTCGGGAAATACACCATCGCAAATATACATCGCAAACTTTTTGTAGAGTGATAAGTCAAACAGTCTTGAATCTCAGCCTTAAGCGAGGACCATCTGCCAGGGCCAGGAGTCATTTCCAAAAGGAAATTACTGAAGATATTTCTGGCCAATATCGCACGCGAATAAGGAAGAAAGAAAGGTGCAAACATTTTCAGAT
The DNA here is from genome assembly GCA_009805495.1 of Pezicula neosporulosa. Taxonomy (NCBI): domain Eukaryota; kingdom Fungi; phylum Ascomycota; class Leotiomycetes; order Helotiales; family Dermateaceae; genus Pezicula; species Pezicula neosporulosa. The sequence goes on from SELE01000029.1 coordinate 709,317, forward strand.
GACTAAGTGCCTCACATAGGCAAGGCTGTTGCGACTGTGATTACTTCCTGCTTATATTTATATCAAATCACATCTCTCAAATCCAGCCGCAAACCACCTCTTCAATTCTTTTGGGTTAGTGCAAGGCTTTTCATACTGCAAGGCCAACATCCGTATCGGCTTTCAAGAAGAGAACTTGGCCGGCCATTATGAGCTGATGATGACGGTCGGCTTCGAACACTTTAACTTCTGGCACCTTGAGACCAACGTTATTGGTTTTCTTATTTAGCACTTTAATTTCTGCCGTCTCGGCCTCTGTACTGCACTTCTCGGTTCTCACAGCTCCTGAACTTTGCGAGGCTCGAAATGCACAAGCCACTGACCCATCAGACAATGCTCCCCGCGTTAGGGCTCTGATGGAATCGAATCGACTCGAATCGCCTCTGATTCGAATCTGACCTAAATTCGATGCCTCACTCACTTAAAATCTACTCAAATTTAGAGCCTAGAAATATTAGATTTGACGTGTAATTAAACCAGTGAATCTAGCCTAAATAGAATAGTCATCTAGATAGGCATATAGAATAAATGGGTAGTAAAAATGTTATACCTTATAAAGAGTAAAGGAAGCTTAAAGCTACCTATACGTTATAAGATAATATACAAAATGTATCTTAATTTGATCTTAATAACTATGAATACTATTGTAACACCTTGTATAGACATTTAGATATAAATAATATATTTGCGTCGATCGTCGAATTAGTTCTCTGAAATCTGGCCTCAGATTTGATCTAATCTAATCTGCTAATAAAGAATCCGAATCAAATTCAAGTTGTTAAATTTTCTCAAATCAAACAAGTTAGACAATTCGATCAGAGCCTTACCCCGCGTGCTTTCGTAGCTTGTTACTAACGACATCGTTACTGACCCATTCAAGGCTTATTTAGGCTAGCCGAACACTGATTATGACTGATTTCTTGCGTTGTTTCAGTGTGACCGAGCAGATTCAGGTTACCTACGGTGTCAGCAAGTTGGTGATCGATTCGCGGCCGTTGCACTGCAGGCCTGCAGCACGCAGATTATTCCGAGTCCCGATAAGTACGCTTCTAGTGCTGCTTCGAGCTTCGATTCGACCCTGTTCGCCGGGTCAAGAATCCCCATCTATATCCTCGTCTAGCATTAGCAAACCTCACGCTGTGCACAGGCTGCTGCTGCTCTTAACCCCCACCCTAAGCGATTAGCTTCACTACCTTGCCCTCGCCCCACCCCTACCATCTTGGGCATCAAAATGAGTTTTAGCGCAATAAAGCAGCAGAATATGTCAAAAAACTATACTCTGTATAGCCTTATGACAATAAGTATAAAGGTCGACAAGCTCTCCTCCGTTTCTAATCGAAGAGACTTCTAATCAATTCTCAGAGTTTGACTACTCTTCTCTTAGATTAGAACAATCCCAGCCTTTGAGCAACAGCTGGGCACTCTTTTGAACCTCAAAATGGGTATGTATACTTATTGTTTCAGTCTACACTTTCTGATCAGCAGCTATACTGACTGGGTCTCTACATCTCCCCAGACCCCTCTTCTCTCCAAAACAGTTCCATAAAAGTTCGAGACCTTTCAGCCGATAACAAGATCAATATCATCATTGGTGTGCTCACCATCATCATCGGGGTCTTGAGTGCTATTCTTGCATGGGCAACATGGAGGCTCACTGGTGACCGAGTTCGACGGACGACGCATGAAATTAATCCTCGGCATCGACAACAAAGTGAGTATATATATATGTTGTACTGAATACTGACCAAACCTAATATAGATGTAGAAGAAATTCCTGAACATGTCCCACCGCAGACCATCCACGCTGCAAGGATCGGATACGAATTAGCGATGAGGGTTGGGAGAGATTTTCGAAACTCATAAAGGCTACTGAAGATACCGATGGACCATAGAGACAATTGAGAGCTTAGCGGTTGGCGTCTCGGAGCATTGGGTGCGGCTTAGGGTATACCTTACGAGTTATGTAGCGGACCTATTTAGTATCGAAGTTAAACAGTCCCCTAAACTTGCGCTTGCACAATATATGGAATGAATCAGAAGTCATACAGAATTAAATATTACCCTCTGTAAAGCTCGACTTTGTTCCTGACCCAAGATAATCGTGTCGGATTAACACAAGTCCCTCCCCTAAGGATATAGGCTATACTGAACACCGGCGTTCAAAATTACAGGCTGTCGAGAATGCAACTCGTTGATAGTGGTAAGCCCTTTCGGCTAAATAACCGAACGAACCTCCTTATAGCAGACAGACCTTTTTCTGTTTTCGCTTCCCAACTCTCCGACTGCAAGAAGACAACATTTAAATCCAGCTTCCAATCTACTAATCTATCATTCTAAAAGAGTATCTCTTCCCTCCTTGACGCCTCATTCTTCTTTTTTAGAAACTCTGAGGTATAATCAACACCATTAGTCTTCTCACGTGTTCCCTATCAAACTACAATGATATTTAATATAGAGATTGCAATCAATTGGTCCTCAAGGTACAGCTCGGGAACTAAACATTAGACAATAAGGAACCGAGATACACGGTATTAGCAGTGAACTAATAATGAGATTGGGCTGAGACCTCAAGATGAAAGCTGAGAAGACACCGCAGGTCAAGATGTAGTCTTTTCAGAGTGCGGTTTGAGTGATAGCTGAAAGGAAGTTCTAAGGTGCTCGCTATTACCGACAAGTATGTCTTTTCCTCGGCCAAGGAAGATCGGTGTTGTCCTAACGTGCTTGAGTTACTCTGACCTATTTCTAATCACGGTTCTGTTAATACAAAATTATGAGTACATAGTTACATAACAGGATGGGACTCCACACCTTAAATCGCTGACTTTACGTAGATAGCTACTCAAGTACCTCACCTTCTTCAGGTATTGGATTCAAATTTTGTGTAGATCTGTGTATAGCTAGAACTTACCTAAGAAGCAGTCAAGTAAGGAGCTAGGTATACTTTTTATGCTCTGTGCGAATTGAGGTGATGGCTTCAGCTCCATACTTGGTCTTATAAGATAGATAATTAATATATTCTTTGCAGAAAAGAGACATAATCTTGCCTCAATCACTAACACGTTCTACCATAACCAGGTCGCTAACCACACGATAGATGCATTGATTAGCATTGAACATTACTTCGAAGGGGAAAGGTAGCGAGAGCTTAAATTCTATCATTTGACAGATACAAATCTGGGGTTGACCATGGGATCCGACAGTATGTTAGCGAGGAGAAACTTAACATGAGTTTCTCACAATACTGAACAAAACTCCTCGGTTCATCAATTATAGAGAACTGTTTTTGAAAAACACAAATCCTGTGAGACCTGCTCACACCACTGCGAAACCAAACATAGCTGATAGATTAGATTTATTTCATTTTTTTTCGGGTTGTTGTACGTATGATCGTATGAGAGTTCCCGTGTGTGGTCTGGTACAGTAGGACTTCAAGGGATCTCCTACCGGTAGACAGTTGCAGTTCCCGGCTCGGCCCTGAAGATAGACTGGGAATATCCTTGCGAGGGGATTCCGACGTTGAAAGTACTGTACTGTACAGTATGTAGATTTAAAGACAGTGCTAAGTTGTACTAAATATCATGAACTGGAATTGTGTATATAGGCATTATGCATTATGTATACGGAAGAGTGTACATTATGGCATCTCTAGACCACCAGATGAATACAAGTATAGCGAAGGTCTTCTCGAGCTAGTCTTAGGAGTCTGTTTCTATACACCTCGGTTTTTAAAGTCCTTGCATTATTTAGTATTAATACTGTATTTTCGTTTCTAGGGCTTGGGTTCTGAGAAACCATTAAGCTAGATAGATGTTTCCTCGTGATTCAAATGAACTTGAAACTTCTTTCGTGTGTGGTGTTTACTAGGTTGGGCTTACTGCATAAATAAGTATCGGGATATTTTTGCCGATCCTTTGGAGATCGATGTGATGGGTCTGATTTCGGACTGTGCTTGTGGTTAAGCGATGGTGAATTAGGAAAGGAATTAAGAGGTATGGGATTACTCCTTTGGGATACGTCTTAACGGCAGATATATTACAGTGTCCTGACATAATCTGCTAGAATGTGGTAAGCTTCGTGCTTAATGCTTTCCTTTTCTAGCAAATATCTATTCAAAGGTGTTTTGCAGTAAACGCTTAGAACTAAGTCTACTAAGTGGAAAACTTAGCACACAATTCTAAATACTTGTGCACATGCGCTGTTATTTTCATGTAGGTATTTCATACCAGGGAGGGCCAAGTAGAGACCGAGAATTAGCTTCGTTGTAAGTAATTATTATCATACTCATACTATAAGACAGGGTCAGTGGCTTAGGAGTTGTGTTTGTCCCCAGAGCCAATCGCATTTTTAACCTCGGTCCTCACCTGCTCGCCCTGCATGTCTCATCCACGAGGTTCATCCGTCTTCAACCTTCACGTCTGATCTCGAGATTCTAGAAGCGTGATATCTAGATTCTCGGCCTAGCATTTAATCTATTCGAAAAGTTCATCTCAACTTCTACCTCGGCATGACAATCATGCTTCACAAATTTCAGAAAGCTTGTTCTCCTTCTAATAAACCTCCATGTATAAAAACCGTAGATATCCCTTCCTCATTTTCTTCCATCTTCACTCATTACCCACATACCCAGTACTCACTACAGTCCAAAAGCCTTCAAGTAACAGTCATTCATTCAAAATTCAGCAGCAGAAACAACTAAAATGTTTTCTTCAATCCCATTCATTCTTTTTCTTCTCCCAGCCATTGTTTCTCTCCTCGCCAATTTCAGTACCCGAGAATGGTCTTGCCAAGAGAGCATGCTCAGGTGTAACCGTCATCTTCGCTCGCGGCACCACAGAGACAGCTCCTACTGGAACGGTAGTAGGACCACCGCTCCAATCAGCTCTGAAATCAGCCCTTGGATCCACAACACTGGAATTTGATGGTGTCGATTATGCTGCTAGTATCCAGGGCGCCGCGCAGGGTGGTGACCCTACTGGTAGTCAAACCATGTATATTCTCGATCTTCCCTTCTTTCCCCCTTCCCCCTTCACTCTGAACATCAACTAGAGAGACAAAAAGACAAAAGAAGTTCTGGCTAATCTTTTCAAAGGGCGACTGATGTTTCCAACGCCTTGACCGCTTGTCCAAGTACCAAGCTCGTCATGTCTGGCTATTCTCAAGGAGCGCAATTAGTTCACAACGCTGCTAAGATCCTTGGAGCTGCAACAATGGCTAAGGTTTCCTCCGTTGTCACATTCGGAGATCCAGGTTCGTTTATCTAATTCTTTTTATTAATTTCGAGATTTGTATGTATTAAGATGACTGACTTGACAAATCAGATCAAAGCCAAGCAGTCACAGGAATTTCTCCTTCAAAAGTTAAGATTTTCTGTGCTAGTGGAGATACTATCTGTACAGGTGGTTTCACGATCACTTCTGCTCATTTGAGTTATGGTAGTAATGCTCCTGCTGCAGCTAGTTTTATTGTTTCGGCTGCTGGTCTTTAAGAGATTTGAGGGTCGATGAGATGGTGTTTGTGTGTGTATTTGTATGAGGGATGAGGATGGTTGAGGTGGATTGACGGGATAGTATGATTTTTCTGGAGAGCAGGATTTACATTCCTTTAAATTTAAATCTTTTCTGTAGCTAGCTACTGTATTTATAACCATTTTGACGATTTACTAGTCGTCCTTTGAATTTCTTCTTATCATCACTACAGTTTTGTTATACTATTTGAAACCTTGATACTTACCTAGGTAAGCGACACTTTTGATCTGCATTTAATTGCTTATAGTAGTCACCCTTGATAGGTCATTACTTGTCTTAATAGCCTGAACTACTATTGCTATTTATTATGTCTCTCGAACGCCTGCTACAAGTGCGTCATGGCAGTCTATCCAAGTCAAATCCATGAATAGAAGCAGAATACCTGTGCAATCAAATACCCAACCCAACATTATATTATGAGAATAAAAGATTGTCTGGGCATAAATACGTTTCTCCCCCTTCTCTCAAGAGTTTAATATTTGTCTAGCTACTTTAAGGTATGACTTGGTTCCATTGCAATAAAAATATGCTTTATTTTATAGGTAGGGTAGGTACTCGGAGCAATTTTGAATTGTAGAAGGAAAAACAGGTATAGTATTGAAGAGGACGGATATTTATTATGTAGGAATAGTTTTAATGGATGTGAATATAGGAGTATAGAGAGATGGAATGGGTACATATTCATTCAATTTATTCCTTCTTCACCTTTTAATCACTCTAAGCATGGGCTTTTGGTAGTGTAAGGTTATTAAGCGATGCATGTAGTCTTCGTCCACTAAGGCTCCACTATCTCTCACTCTATCTGCTGCTATTATCACGAACCAATCGGACGAGTACGAAAAAAATGGAAATAGCTTCTAGACACGACATTCTCTGAGAATCTAAGAGTTTAATATTAATAAGGAGAAGATACTCTTAGGGGGGGGGGGGGGGGGGGGGGGTTGGCTTATTATCTATGTGTTTGATTATTCTATGACACTTTTGTTTGATCATGTGTTGAGTAGTTTGAATCTCGAAAGAGATATATATTTATCGGTGTCAAGTAAATAAAGCACTAATCGGAAAGCATATTGATTGCCCAAAAAACCACTCTAGAAATAGAAGATAGATCTCTGCAGTTATCTATAGTAACAAGATGCCCCAACCGGTGTGATTTGGAAAGAAACCTTCTTAGGAATGTGTCATTATTTTTGCTCGACTTCTCGCCTCTTTAGATACTAGAGATGCTAATGTTACTTTGTTCTTCTCATTGGGTACGGAAGCGGATGAGAGTTCAAGTTTGTATACATTACAGTACGAGTACGGAGTACTATCGTCAAAGTTAAGCGACGATCTGACCTTGGTGGAGTTTAAGATTCAACAGAGCTCATCATACAGCGAGAGGTTTTCTTCCTCTCAAGGTGCCATATCTAACTAATAAGTGTATCCTACGTTTCGTCTGACATTTCTTAGTGTGCTACCGAAGGATCCGAGAGGAATAGAGATAGATGATTGGTGGACTAGGTAGACATCGTAACGTTCATCAGCCCTTACGCCACAGTAGCAGGGATTCGTTGATGCTTCAACCCGCACCAGCACCAACAACTTCAACAACAACAACAGCTCTACAGCTACAGTACATTAACAAATTGTACATCATGAGAATAGTCTCTCTTGTTGACAAACTACACTTAATCTTAGAAATGAAGCTCTCCTTTTATTTCGTAAATAGCAAAAGGCCAGTCTAGACAAGCAAGCTGTTGTGCCCAAGCCCCCTATGACGCAATATAACGCGGGGGGGAGCCTGTGTCGCCTGGAATGTCAAAAGCCCATAGGCCGCATAGGCGTAAAAAATACCTGATTTCCAACTTTCCCATTTAGCGAAGTGGGAACAAGGACGTTTGAAGTTGCTCACACACATCACACTTGTACTCCATATAGAAAGGCGCACTGCGCATCGTCATCAGAAAGGAAAAGCAAGCAAAGAGGAAAACTCCACCAGACCAAAAGCACAGTAGTCTCGTTTCCGGTTCTCCCTCAAGTGGCTTCACTACTGACTGTTCTTCTCTTCCTTCCCTTCTTTTTTGGTTGAGACGGAGAGAAAGAGAGAAACTTGTGAGATTTGGTGTTGTCTTATTGTGTACGAAGTTTAATACATCATTCTTCGATCGCCTACTCAACAACGATCACGGTCCCTCCCTCAATTCGATCTATCCTTTCTATACCATTCACATCCTCGAGCACCGGCCCAGTCAAGCCAACGGGTAAGTAAGAGAGTACCTTTTCGTAACCTCATAATCTTCTCATACCAGCATACCACAAACCAAATACATACAATACAATACACTAGCAATTCTTCTCCTCCACCACCCCTTTCTCTCATGAGTCTCACAACAATTCGCCACATCCCCTCAAACTACACATCATTAACATCACACCCTTTCCTTCATCTAGCAAACATCTCAAATGGGGGACAATGTCACCGCTCAAAAGCCCGCGATAGACGCAAACGCCATCGCCGAAACAGCTCTCCAAAGAGCAGCCGGAGCTCAAGGCCAACAAGTACAGCAACAATCACAACAACAGGGATCAGGACCACAGCAGCAATTTCGAACCTATGATGATACGGGAAGGAGATACGCCATTCGGGAATCGAGGATTAAGGATCGGGTTGGGTATCATGATGCTAATAAGTCTGCTATAAAGGTTAAGATTGAGTTGGATCTTGAGGTCGAGGTTGATTTGTATGCGAGGGTTAAGGGTGATGTTACTATTGGCTTGATGTGATCTGATCTGATCTGATCTGATGGGAGGATGGGAGGGAGGGATCGGGATCGGGATCGGGGATTGGGATGGGATTGGGTTTCTTTGTTATGGCATTGCATTGCTCTTTTGAGGGTGTCTTGTACGGTATCTACTGTTTGGATAATAAATGTTCATTAGGTTACTATTGCATATGAATTATGGCGTATGCTTTGCTCTCACATTACTCCTCCTCTCCTGGTGGAGCAGAATATAGATTATCGGGAACTATGGGTCACGCCCTATATCTTATTTGCTCCGCTTCACACGACATAATGTATAGTATGTCATGATTAGTTCAAGTTCATTAAAGCTAGCTGGAGAGACCGTGAATGGTACACAGAAGGCTGTCGGGCCAAATCAATGTTCGGTCCTCACCAAAAAGATTTCAAAAACAAAGACAAAAAAGACTTATTGTTATTGAATTTTGGGAAGCCATTGTGTATTTGAACCATAAAACCACGCTGGAAATCAAACCATGTGTACTGTACATTTAGCATTTATCGCACACCGCGACAGCTAACCGTGCTCTAAAGCCATTCCCATCCATTGTCCCCTGGTCCCTCTCCAATATTTGGTATATCCGACAGTCTGAAAGTACGATTTGATTCAAGCGATGATTTCAGTGATCTTCCTCGTGGTGATCCTCACCTCGAACGGCTCTACTGCCATTATTGCTTTTGGTCCTTCCGGTGATATCGCCCCAAGTTGCGCCAAATCTGCGACCTGTTGATGCTAGAAGTCCTTCCTCCTCATCTGCTTCAGCATCCTGATCTAGCTCGTTAAGGTCTAATTTTGGTGTCCTAAATAGAGAAGTAACAAAAACAACTAGGAACACAGCGAGGAAGGCGAACTGAGCCCAAAAAGCTAGAGCACCGAAGACCGGAAAGTTGATAGTGACGCGATTAAGGAAGGTCGAGATGACACTTGGTGTGCATATATTCTTCGATTCATAATCCTCTGATAGCTCAGAACAAGGTTTGATGAGATCCTTGAGTTTCGAGCAGTCTGGTGTCTCTCCTGGGTGCCTAGGTGTATTGCTGCAGAATGTCTGGGCGCCGTAAATAGAATACTGAGGTGCGACAATCATGGTGATTGAATAATTTATCGCAAGCATGACTAAAGCCAACATAACAGTTGCGATGAGCATTGCTTGTGGCGAAGTATGACCTTTGCGTATCTCAAACAACTTGATCCAGAGGAATCGGATGCCGACCGTCGCAATGCCGAGAACTGAGCTGCTGAAAAAGTACAATACTAACAGTGCCATCAAAACATAATCAATGGGGAAAACCTTGGAAGCTTGAACGAAAACCCAATTAACAGGCTGGAAAACATTGATACTATTACGATAGTAAGTAAGTTAGTTATACTTTGAAATTAGGAGAAAACACCAAAGTCTCCCCAAGAAGAAGAAGAAGCTCACCTTCCCAGAATGTAGCCACAATGCTGTTTGCAGATTGAATTTTTCGCTTTATCGATGCCTGTAATTAACATAGAAGTCCATATGACGACGGCGAGAATGAGAATAAGAACTCCTCCAATCAGTTTGAGTGGCCTGAATACAGCGCATGTCTTGGTCCAAGCCTTAACAATGAAGCTCTTTCCTTCTCCTTGCGCCTCGGCAGCAAGGCGTTCTCGACGAACAAGTGTGCGTTCTTCACGGACAAGCGCCTCTAATTCTCGTTGGTCTTTGGCGGGGAGACCTTCTTCACGACCGGCATTCCGACCTTCCAGCTGGCGTTGTCGTTCTCGGTTCTGTTCGAGTGCCGTGGCAGTCGACTCCGAGAGTTGGGGTGCACTGACGGAAGGTGCCGATTTGATGAAGGATATTGGAAGCAACGCAAAGCCAGCTGCGGTGTATAAGAGGTACAACAGCGTGCCCAAACATATCAGCAAGCCGAGAGCAAAGGTCAAGGCGCGCTCTCCATGATTCTCCGACAGGAGACGCTTGAAGTAATCAAGATCCAGATGAGCTCCTTCGCGATCCTTCGCGACTGGAACGAAGAAGCCAATGATGAACAAGATGACGACTAGAACGACGAAGATTAAGGTGTACTTGAGAGCACCAAGGACTCGTTGGCCGAATGATTGTGTGCCATCCTCTGCATCGACCTCATCATATTCTTCGTAGAAGAAGTAGGTGAACGGCACGACGAGTAGACACAAGACGGCATCTAGGCTGTACAGTGTGTAGTACACGATCTTCAGCGTCAAGAGAATGTTGTGTACGGTCTCCGGTGTCGCCCAGTCCTTCTTGACGCCATATTTCGAGGTGGTGGAGCTGACCAGAGCAATATCGACGGGTAGAAGTAAGACGGTTGCCAGGAGGGAAGTTAAGGTTATGATGGTAATTGTCGACACCAGCGCCGAGCGTTCTCGAGGCGTCTGGTAGGTGTATGTAAATATTGCTGCAATGAGTGCTACTACGAGCGCAACAGCGACTGCGTATGCAACCCATATAAAGGCCGTCTGGATGAGCGCCATATTTGCGATGCGCAAAGCGGGCGTTCTGCCTTCTCGATTATGATGGAGTTACGTGATTGTCTTTCGTCTGTTTACTTGATACTTCGTGTCGTTAGTTACAAAACGAGATTGGCACCGTCGTCGGCAGAAGCAGAAGTTTCAAAATCTCACCCAGTATCAGAGCATGACTGTGAGAACTGTGCAAGAAGCGTTGATGCGAATGTGAAGATATAATAATTACCGTAATCGTAAGGGAAGAAATGAATTGGAGGATCTGGTTTTGGACCAAGATCTGTGACGTACAGCTTTGTTACTAGTCTAGTCTACCTTCTCCGCTTCCCGTCAAGCGTCAAGCGTCAGTCAAGACATGGGACTTCCGGACATGGACATGGACATGGACATGGGGGGAGCTGGAGAGCTTGAGCTTGAGCTTCACCCCTGCAGATGGCTACGGTGACCGCCTTTGCTATTCTTTTTAGTAATTCCACGCTTTCACCAACAACAACAGCCTACCTTACCTTACTCGGTACTTGGGTACTTGTCCCTACAGTTCTGTACTAGATAAACTCTGATATTTTTGTCGCATCCTCTCTCCACCACCCCTCCGCCGTCTAACCCTCCAATCCTCCAAACCTCAGACACCATCGACTCTGATGCATTTACAGCACTTATAAAATGCACTGCTACACGGAGCTGACACCTCCCACAGCTGTTACACACTCCTTACACCTGCCATTTCTCTCGGCCGATTCGAAGAATCTTATTATCGCGAAAACTTCTCTCCTTCAGATCTTCACCTACAAGACCATCGCCGTCGAGGTCGACAACCTCCCAGAGAGCAGCGCCGAGTTTGCAAAGGGTCCCATTACAGGCGACAAACGGATCAAGGATGATGATGATGGGCTCGATTCTTCGTTCCTTGGCACCGACACAGTCTTGCAGCGAACACAGCGCACAAGTACGACCAAGCTGGTTCTCGTCGCTGAGTACACGTTGTCAGGAACGGTAACCTCACTTGTGCGGGTCAAGACCCAGGCGTCCAAGTCCGGTGGTGAAGCCTTGCTGGTCGGCTTCAAGGATGCCAAACTCAGTCTCGTCGAATGGGACCCGGCGCGGCCAGGCTTATCAACAATATCCATCCATTACTATGAGCAGGACGACCTTCAGGGAAGCCCATGGGTATCGTCTCTTGGCAATTGGATCAATTATCTCAGTGTTGATCCAGGAAGCAGATGCGCGCGGCCCTGAAATTCGGGGCCCGAAACTTGGCGATATTGCCATTCAACCAAGGGGATGAAGATGTCACATTGGACAATGACTGGGATGAGGAGCTGGATGGGCCACGACCGAGCGGTACGGCGACAGCAAAGGCTACGAACGGCGACAACAAGGCAGATGAAACGCCTTATGGTTCCTCGTTCGTATTACGACTCTCAGCTTTAGATCCTGGCATCATTCACCCAGTCCATCTCGCTTTTCTGTATGAATATAGGGAACCGACCTTTGGTATCCTTTCATCTACCACATTCCCATCTGCATCGTTATTGTATGAGAGGAAAGATCATCTCACCTATATGGTTTTTACTCTTGACCTCCATCAACGCGCATCCACAACGATTCTGTCCGTCACTGGGCTACCCGTTGATTTGTTCTCCATAATACCACTCCCAGCTCCAGTAGGTGGAGCTCTCCTTGTTGGCGGAAACGAATTGATACATATTGATCAAGCGGGCAAAGCGAATGGAGTGGCAGTGAATATGTTTGCAAAGCAGTGCACTTCGTTTGGGCTTGCGGATCAATCCAGTCTCGAAATGCGCTTAGAAGGCTGCATTATCCAACAGTTATCCATTGCAAATGGGGAGATGCTGATTATTCTTGACAGCGGCGATCTTGCTATCCTCAGTTTCCGCTTAGATGGACGATCTGTGTCGGGCTTGAGTGTGCGAAAAGTTGCGACTGAAGCAGGAGGTTCTGTTATTCCTACCGGCGCATCATGTGCGAGTCCTTTAGGACCTAATGTTCTGTTCGTAGGAAGTGAACATGCAGATTCTGTCGTGCTCGGGTGGAGCAGGAAGTCGTCAAATCAAGTGTCACGTCGTAAATCACGCTTAGATCTAGTTGAGGCAGAGGAGGCTGACGATACCTACTTTGACGATGAAGATGAAGAAGACGAAGACGCCGACGATGACCTGTACGGCGAGAGCACGTCTGTCAAACCAGTGGCAACAAATGGAGAGCATGGCGTAGATTCAACAAACAGCAAGGCTGGGGATTATTTCTTCCGCATACATGACTCTCTGATCAGCATTGCTCCAATTCTTGAAACTGCCTTCGGCAAACCCTCCTTTATGCCAGACAGCGAAGACAAAAACAACTCGGAAGGCGTGGCCAGCGATCTAGAGCTCGCTGCAGCCGTAGGCCGTGGTAAAGCTGGCTCTTTGGCCATCATGCACCAGGACATTCAGCCGAAAGTCATTGGGAGATTTGAATTCCCAGAAGCGCGCGGCATATGGACCATGAGCGCTAAAAGACCTCCACCTAAGGGGTTGCAGACAAACAAAGAAAAGACCGCTATGAGTGGCGATTATGGTGTCGACGCCCAGTATGACAGACTGATGATAGTCTCAAAAGCACTTACAGATTCTGCCGAAGAGTCCGATGTATATGCTCTAACGTCAGCTGGATTTGAGGCGCTGACTGGTACAGAGTTCGAACCAGCTGCTGGCTCGACAATTGAAGCTGGGACCTTAGGCAATGGTATGCGCATTATTCAAGTCTTGAAATCTGAGGTCAGGAGTTACGATGGCGGTAAGTCGACCCCTCTTTTTTTTCATAATAGGCATGGCAGACTGCGTTATGTACTCAAAGTGCAAATGGGGACAAATTTACAGCTACCTGGAGATAAATGTTGCCTAAATCCCATTTCCCCCTTTTCCGCTATCTGGGGATTTGTCATGTCCAATAGCATCAATGAAAGCGAATATCACTTATGTGCTTCTATATATCCTGCTGTTGCCATGTGTTGTCCATAGACTGTTCCAAGGAAGGACGGCTGACCGTGTGACTCGCGTAATAGATCTCGGTTTAGCACAGATACTGCCGATGTTTGACGATGATACTGGGGCAGAACCCAAGATCATCAGCGCCAGTCTTGCAGACCCATATCTTCTGCTTGTCAGAGACGATGCTAGCGTCTTCGTCGCTCAGTGTGATGACAACAACGAGTTAGAAGAGATTGAACGAGAAGATGATGCACTATTGGCCACGAAGTGGTTGACAGGTTGTTTGTATTCCGACGACAGTGGTGTGTTTACCACGATAGAAAACGTTAAACACACCAAAAATGGGGAGAACGTCATGATGTTCCTGCTGAGCGCTGGTGGTTCACTACACGTAAGTCATATCGAGGCTTCCCGATCTTAGGGGTAACTAATGATCATAAGATATATGCTCTTCCAGATCTTTCAAAGCCGGTATATGTCGCTGAGGGTTTGTGTTTCGTACCACCTGTCCTGTCCGCAGACTATGCAGCAAGAAGGTCTGCGGCGCGAGAGACTCTCACAGAGATCCTCGTTGCGGACTTGGGCGATGTAGTTGCAAAATCTCCGTATCTGATTGTGAGTTGGCATTATTGACATGTAAGAAATAATTCTAACGATCTCCAGTTGCGTCCATCTAATGATGATCTTACCATATATGAGCCTTTTCGCACCGCACCAACAGATTCAAAATCATCACTCGCAGATACACTTCATTTCTTGAAAATCCACAATCCCCGTTTGGCTCAAAACCCTACAGTATCCGCAGAAGAGAATACCGATGAGGCCCAGGAGACTAGAGACAATCCAATGCGTTGGGTAACAAACTTAGGAGGCTTTAGTGCAGTCTTTCTTCCAGGTGGTTCCCCAAGCTTTATCATAAAGAGCTCCAAGAGTTCTCCTAAGGTGATACCTCTCCGAGGAAAGGGTGTTAGGGGCATGAGCAGTTTCCATACAGCAGGCTGCGACCGCGGCTTCATTTATGCCGATATTGATGGGGTCACACGAGTGTCACAGCTACCTGAGGACACCAATCTCGAGCTTGGGATCACGATAAAGAAAATCGGGCTTGGCAACAATGTTCACGGCGTTGCCTTTCATCCTCCGATGGAGTCATATATCGTTGCCACTAGTACAGACGTCGCTTTTGAATTACCCAAAGATGATGATCACCATCGCGACTGGCAACGCGAGGATATACCTTTCAAGCCATCAATGGAGCAGAGCTTTCTGAAGCTTATCAGCCCTATCAATTGGTCAATAATTGACAGTGTCGAACTTGAGCCTTTCGAAAGCATCATATGCGTTAAGACAATGAACCTAGAAGTCTCAGAGATCACTAATGAGCGAAAGCAATTAATCACTGTTGGCACTGGGATTTCTCGTGGTGAAGACCAGCCAACTAAAGGTCGCATCTACGTTTACGATGTTGTGTTGTAGTTGTGCCAGAGCCAGGAAGACCAGAGAGAAAAACAGGAAACTCAAGCTCATTGCTAAAGAGGACATACCCCGAGGCGCAGTAACTGCCATCTCAGAAATCGGAAACCAGGGGTTCATGCTTGTAGCCCAAGGCCAGAAATGCATGGTTCGTGGCTTGAAGGAAGATGGTAGTCTACTGCCTGTTGCATTCATGGATATGAACACATACACCACCGTTGCAAAAGAATTACGAGGCACAGGCCTTTGCGTTATGGCTGATGCTGTGAAAGGCGTTTGGTTCGCGGGTTACACTGAAGAACCATACAAAATGATGCTTTTTGGGAAATCCAATACGCGTATGGAAGTTGTGGCTGCCGAGTTCCTACCTGACGGGAAGGAATTGTACATAATCGTTGCTGATGCAGATTGTAACCTCACTGTTCTGCAATATGACCCTGAACGTAAGTCCTCCTTCATCAAACCCCACTCGTCGCTAACATTTCACAGACCCAAAATCACTCCAAGGCCATCTCCTTCTACACCGCACCACCTTTTCACTCGGCGGTCACTTTCCTTCTACCATGACGCTCCTTCCACGCACTACATCACCTACTATGGTGCCTGCTACACCCGATGCCATGGAGACGGCAGCCGAAGCCACTATTCCGGAGCACCAGATCCTCATGACTTCAAATACAGGTTCCATCTCAATTCTTTCTCCTCTATCCGAGTCTCAATATAGACGTCTCAATACCCTCGCAACTCACCTGACCAATACACTGTATCATGCATGTGGTTTAAATCCGAGAGCCTACCGAGTGGAAAAGGATGCGCCAGAAGCAATGGTGGGCGCGAGAGCAATTGTAGACGGTGGAATTTTAATGCGATGGATGGAGTTGGGGAGCCAAAGACGGTTAGAAGTCGCGGGACGAGTCGGTGTGAATGTTGATGAGGTCAGGGAAGATTTATCGGCTCTTATGGGCGGATTACGGTATGTGTAACTTTACAGGGAGCTAGCTCCTGGTGCTCGCATTTTGCAGTGGAGTAAAGGACTGGTGGTAGCTGGAGCCGTGGTGACATGGCCTTGGAATGCAAGAAAAAAGAAGAAGAAGAAAAAGAGACAAAAGAGACACAAAACCTGGAATTAGATGGTCAACAATAAGCCAGTGATTATTGCAGATTACAGATTACAGATTACACTCAACTGTATCTTGAGCTTAGTGGTCGTTGAGTTGAGCCACAGTATATGGGAAGGAAAGGGGGGTATGACGATGACGATGCACTTCTTTCGTGTGACCCTTAAGTCGTACGACTCCTACAGTACGGCTCATACGAAAGGGGGGGTCTAGCGTGTCTCAAGTTACGCACTTTCAGCACTGCAGTATCAGGACTACGCACCTTGGGAACGTTGAAGCGGGTTGAAGCGCCAAGGGGGCGTCGCGTAGGCTCTAGGAACCAGGATCCTAGGATTCCAAGGGTCTCCAGTACTGCACAGTATTGTACTATAGGATCCCAAGACTCTGGGATTTTACTGTCCAATACAGTACAGCACAGCACAGTACAGCATAGCACGGCACAGCACGGTATGTATAGCACGGTATGTATAGCACGGTACTGTACTGTACTGTAGGACATAAGATACCTTATCGGTGAGATGTAGATCACGAGACCGCAGCTAAGAAGCGACCTACCACTTGGCGAGACAGGAGGAGCCGGAAGTATCTCCTTGGACCACCACGTGGCACTTTCCGGGCAAAGACGTGATGTGAAATGCCATGACACTACTACTACTATCCTCCTACTACTGCACTACTACACTACTACTGCACAACAAACAACAAATCGTGACCATGACACTATCTCTCGCATTCCATTTCGGAGCCCTATCCTCTTGCCCGATCCCTGGGCCAGCTTCAGACATATCTCCTTATCACTCTTTTCCTTTTTTGCATTTTTTGGGGCCACCAACTACTGCGACGAGAGTCGAGAGAAAGCTCTTGCGCTCCTGGGTGGCTGCGGAACTTTGCTCCGTTGAAGCCCTGCTACCCTAGACGTTTGCCCATACTTATGTAAGCACCCTCACGTATATCCTTGCTGAGCAGAATCTCGGGCATCATACTACTACTGAACTGAGAATGTCTAGAGCTTCAGGTTCGGCAATAATCTACTTAACCATACTGAGCTCAGCTTTTATGAGCCACCACTAAAGCCCTTGCACCCTGTTCATTTCTTCCAATGCACGAACTTCGTGACGTACGTGACTATGGATCCTCCTTCGATATCTTCAGTTGCAGAGGGGAAAAAGAGGGAGAGGAGCCCCGCGGACAGGAGGTCTCTTGCAGCAATGGTACGGTAAAGTAGTTTGCTGACCTGTTGATCCAGAGTCGTCGGTATTGGCAATGCGCCATGGTTAATATACTTTTACGATAGGCTTGCGAGACTTGTCGGGCCAGGAAGACTCGTTGCGACGAGCAGAGGCCACGATGTGGGTTATGCCAGAAGCTGGACAAATTCTGCCTATATCAAGAACCGAAGCCGACCAAGTAAGTAGGATCGTCGTCGGAGGCCTCGCTGTGGCTCCGAAGCAAAGCACACACACTCACCATCTTTTCCCAGGAAAGACACCACCCTCAACCACATCCTAGAGACTTTGAACTCTCTGAACATAAAACTCGATCGGGCCTTATCACCAGGGTCTAGCCGAGATCAAAGCAAGCGGCAGCAGCAGCAGTTCAGACACCTGAAAACCTTTCCGCCAACCCCTGGACCGAGTGGAGCTACCAGCGAGACATCAGATAGACCGAAACAATCTTCACACAATCCCAGCTTTGCCAAACTGTCAGCCGAGCCTGAAAGTTACCCGTCTCGGGCAATCTCGAACCTAGAAACATTCCAGGTGCCTGCTCGGCAGATCACAGAAGTTCACAAACTGTTGGCATGGCCAGCAGTACAGACTCTGTTAGAATGTCATGGCGCAGATCTATCAAAATGGGATGGAGACAATCGAGGAACAGAGAACTGGTTGATAGAGATATCTAAGGACTTTGGCGATGTGCTTCCTCTGGACTGGCCTGTGGATATCATTTACAGCGAAACTGGGGACTTGCAGCTGGATCTTGGTCGTTCAATAACTCTTACCAAGGACTATGTTGAACATCTTTGCGCAACATACTTTCGATCATTCCACTATACATATCCGATTCTTGATCGTGCGACCTTTTACAACCAGATTTTGCCCGAGGCCTGTCGTTGTTCATTCAGCGAGTCATTCGGAGGATCGTGCCTCGTTCTTCTGGTATTGGCTCTAGCTTGTGTTGCCGAAGACGGTGCCACAGGAGAATCGATAGTTGACAGTGCTGGCAGACTTACTGGGATTAGAGGCGGTACCGTTGAACGTCCACCCGGGCTTATATTGTTGAATGAGGCCAAACGCAGGTTTGGAGCCAATATCACTCATTGGAGCCTGACCACTCTCCAAACATCCATCTTATTTGCGTGAGTACGTTGAGGAGACACATGACAAGACATGTGTGCTAATGATATATCTCGAAGTGTATACTATTCCCAAGTCTCTCGAAATCTAGTACGTCTTTCTATGTCATTCGGCGAATGTCACTTGGCTAATATAGGCATAGGAGTTTTGGCGCATGGCTACCATTAGCTGCACTATAATTCAGAGCCATGTGAAAAGGTCTGCCATCCATTTGATAATGTAGGGGCTCGACTAACTCATACAGCAGCGTTGTACAGTGGGGTACGGTGGAAAGCGATCGTGTAGCAAGATGCTTCTGGATGTGCAGCATCTTAGAGGGGTAAATATTCAAAAGACCTAGCAGAATTATTACTTACGAACCAAACCTGCAGCGGCCTCACAGGTGAGCTGGGTCTTGATCTTCCCAGTATCACTAGCCTTCAAGACTCAGTCCCTCTCCCAGTCTTCTTAACAGATGAAACCAACGAGGCAACCAAGACAAGTGACGACCTGTTCATTGAATATCACTTTCTGGCTCAGATAATGCTAAGGACATTAATTAATCGGACACGAAATTCTATCCAGGACTCCAGTAAGTACACTTATCCAAGTCTACCGAAATACTATTACCTCATAGAGGACACTGACCATCCTCCGAGAAGGGAATATATTCCAAGAAACCCCTGAAGCTATTCAGAGCCGGAGGATAGTCATCCAAGAACTCTCCACTCAATTGCAGAATTGGCGCCTCACTTTGCCAAGTCCTATAGCATGGGATGACGATGATCTCCAGGGGGGATTTTCAGACATCACGATGCTTGATACCAACCAAGACTTATATAAGGAAGCTACCACTCCGATCGATCCTGCAGTTACGGGCATGGTTGATTTTAGATCTATCCTTAATGCTTCACTGCAAACGCGCTATAAGTATGCGCAGTATATCATCTGGCGACCTTATATCTACCAGGTTCTGCATTACCCTCTCGATACTGCTCAGCATGATCATAAGTTCTATCGTAAAGCTTTGAAGGCAAGAACATCAAACTAATTCGGCGGACCTCTTATATCTGACTCTTGATAGGCTTGCTCCCTCTGGCCTCTCACATTTGCCACCTTCCAGCCTCAACGACGACTCATTCCTCACCTTTATGAGTACACTCATACGTAAGTTATCATTACCCTGATTTTCGTTTTATAATTGTATATAAGTTTTGCCTACTAACACCTTGGGAAAGATTCTTCGGGATTTTGATTTTGATTCATGTCTCTGAATCCAACCCGGTTTTAGAGCCATTACTGGAGACGGCACCCGCAAATTATGAGATTAAGCTCAGTGTGGAACTCTATTTAACGTGGATCCGCGATATGAAGGTTGTGCACCCAGTTGCAAGATGGTGTTGGGATCTATTGAAGATCATATACAAAGATCATGACGTTGTAAGGGATTCTGCCGATTAGCATGGAGTTCGGAGAGCGAGCATATCAAAGTTAATGACTGAAGGAGCAAGGGCGCAGGCTTGATTTCCGTTAATGTTTCTCCGCCGATGACATTACTGTTTTCTTAGCAAGGAGTTGATCATTTGCATTATCGGCGTTGTGGATACCCATGACCTAGCCAAGGGAGTTATAGCGAACAAAAGTTACACCTAGGAAAGTTATGAGTTTGGGGTCTATGGGTTATAGGTGGAAATGAATAGATTGTTCAGTCGATTTGAATCCTCTTAAAAGTTATTATTATCTACTCACAAATCACAAATAGAGAAATTGCTTGCGCTACATATGTATCTTAGTGGCGAAAGTGATAAACAAGTCTATGTAAGTTCTATAAGTGTTCTTATTTGGCTAAAAATAGCTAGTTTATCAGAATAGAACTATTCTTTAAAATATGCTAGTGTAGGTCTCTAGTTCCTTCTAGATTGGCCGTACCTGCATATTGCTAACTAAACTATAAATCCATACTTCATGAGTTGGTTCTTAATGCTAAGAGATATTTAAATACTTAATTGCCAAGCAACGGTCGCGTATTTAACCTGGTGAATCGCCGTTCTTTCTAGCCTTGTGACGCTAGCGGCTATTAATGTAGTCTTCTCCCACAATTATCTTCCTTCCATCTAAAATAACTTAAAAAAGCACACTCCAAAATGTCTACAATAATTAAGAGTTTTGAAAGTACATTCAGGTAACAATTTCATTACACACTAATTTTGAGATACACTTACTTAGCTAATTCTACAGTGGCTTAGTAAGAGGCTTTGGCGGTCATTAAACTCAATAATTATCGATCTTGTCCGAAGTATAAGACGGCTATTGTACTTGTTGAGGGGTGCAATCATACTCAGTGTTATTATCTCTATACGATCTCTACAAAATCTCTACAAAATCTCTACACAAAATTATTTCTTGTAATTATCTGGTTGGGACTTTTTTACTGATAAAGGCTTGTTTTTTTTTGTGTGTGTGTGTCTAGTTGTACTTTCTGTGGTGAACATTGGTGTCATAGATGTGGTAGAAGTTTGAGAGATCTAGATCAAGATCCTTGTTGTCGTGTGATGACGATAAAGATAGAGAATGTGTTTGT
This sequence comes from Pezicula neosporulosa, assembly GCA_009805495.1. Classification (NCBI taxonomy): domain Eukaryota; kingdom Fungi; phylum Ascomycota; class Leotiomycetes; order Helotiales; family Dermateaceae; genus Pezicula; species Pezicula neosporulosa. Next base: position 730,638 of record SELE01000029.1, read on the forward strand.
TGAGTTGCCTGAACTTCTTCCGGGGGAGACGAGGGAGGAGTTGGTTGTGAAGATTTTGGCGATGAAGTGAATGCTTGTGGTTGATATAGTGTGGATGGATACTAGGCGGGAGATTCCAGTAGTCTTTGATTGAGATGTTGGTTGGGAAGTTGTTTGAGAGGGTTGTTTTAGAGGTGCAGTGCTTAATTGGTTTGTGCTAGGAGAGATAATCCAGATTTCAATAGGGATACCTTGTACTTATAAGATTCTTAATAGCTTAATTAGTGACTTCAATAGTGAATTTAGGTAAAGATGAGGAGTAGATCGAGGTCTTTGTTTAGAACACGGGAAAATTCTAAGTACACTGAAGTTAGCGAGGGAACTGGTGTCTTTTCATGTAAGTTAAGCGATAGAATAGTCAATGTGTCTTAATCCCCTTCTTTAATATAGACCTTAAAGCTAGCACTTCTATGAAATCGCCAATATCAAAAACAAAGAAAGTGCTATAGTATATCACGAGTAGTTTCTCCTTACGTGTTTCGATCCTGAGGGAAAAGGAACGAAATCAAAAGATATAGTGAGTCTTTTGAAAGAAAACTTATTGTATTGTTCTAGCTAGGGAAGCTATAGATAGCCTGTTGGAATATCTGTATGCTTCCTATGCTATTTGCCTAAGCTTTTCTATCGTTTGTAAACCCAAATCAAATTCCTTATCATAACTCCCCAGCATTGAAAGTAATAACACGGCAAATGATAAACTAGCTTTGGGCTAAGTGCAACCATCTAAAGCGAAAGTTTATCGTATTTCTTCCCAAGACACACATTCCAGTTTTCTGCGGTTTGAAAAGTGTACCTTGCAGAGAATTAGATATGAAGAGGCGAATCGGGAAGGGAATTGAGTCTCTCACCTGATATGAATGAAATCCAACTAAGTTGTAACAGAGACACCTGGATGTTTTGCATCTAAGCATCTCTCACACATCTGAAAACAATCATTTGCGCACTTGAAATGATAGGTTGGCATTTCATACTCGCAGCGATCGCATTTACCTGCCCCCTTTACTCTTCTGATATCCTTATGAGTGCATTTCAAGATCTCATCAAGCATTTCTTCATAAGACTGGCCGGGACTTGGAGCGGGTATGTTGATGGGCTTCTTGTCGGATCTACCATATACGTTACCATCGGAATATTGTGGGCATTTATGTTCAGAGTAATTGAATTTGGTGTTATCTCGAAGACATACATAGCACCACTCTGCTCGACATGCCGTGCAGCTGAATAAATATGTGAGTTAAGAATTCTCGAACGAGAGGCAGGGGAAGTGGCTTACGTCATATGGTTACATCCATCATGCATCGAGATACCATTCTTACAGTTAGGACATTCCTGGTATTTATTGAGTTTCATGAACGCTCGAAGTTCCTTCGTAGATATATCCAAATCACATAGGATATCATCATGAAGTCCATTAGGAAGATATTTACGACATTTGGTGCAGGTGACTTCGTAGCACTTTAGACATGTCGCCTTATCGTAAAGAATAGCTTCTGGTAGGATGAATGCAGAACATGCTTCCACAGAACAGAACAATGGATTCTTGGTCGTAATTTCAATCATCTTCGCCTCGAAACGCATTCTAACACCTGGTTTTAAAAGCTTCTCAAGTCCGGAGATCGAGGTTATTGGTGTGCAGCATCGTGGTGGGAATAGTCCGGTTAGCGATAATGATTGATCGAACATCTCTTCTAGGCATTTTTTACAGACGTGGTGCTTGCAGGATAGATAGATGACTTCGTCTTGAGTGAAATTGTCCTGTACACAGATTGCACATTCGTATTGCTCAATTTCTGGTTTCTTGACTTGCTCTTGAGTCGATTCTGAAGTAGTGTTCGTGGGTGGAGATGCCAAAGTTTCGTTCTTTCCTGTTTCAGAGTCATTCTTCTTGATATCTGGCTCAGCAACTACGACCTCGTCTTTATGATTGTCTGAAATACTGCTAGAAGTGCTGCTGTTGTCTTGATCCGAGCCATTCTTCAAGACTGATGCATTCTCGTGCTTGAAGTCATTGGGTGAGCCGGCAGCACCTGTTTCTGTCTCAGTTGTGGTTGTGTCTGAAGTTTGACTACCAGCTGTTGACGAAACTGAAGAACTGGTTTCTGAAGGAGCGGGCTAAATGTTCTTCGGTGGCAGTGTTGTCGTTGGTGCTTGTAAGTAAGGATTGGACTTCGTCGTTGCGGGTAGGAGAAACCTCGGATGGTTGAATAGTTTGGGATGGTGATTCGTTCGTTGTTGTAGATTGTAAAGTTGATTTGAGTGAAGGGTCCACTGAAATTGTAGGCTGAGATCTTGGTTCGATCAATTTTTGGGAGGTAGAAGCAGAAGGTGTAGTAGTTTGAGCGATATCTCCTTCTGAGGTGAGACCTGCTGTACCCTTTGCGCTGCTGAGAGTTCCTGATGCTTTATCTGTCAAGCCTGATATGCCCTTAGTTACTCCTATGGTAGATCTTGTCTTCTCTACAATACCACTGGCATCACCCTCAATGCCTTCAGTAGCAGAGCCGGCTTGATTGGTGATACCCCCAGCTGCATCGACAACTAGATCCTTTACGGTATCTGTAGTGGATACCAGCTTCTCGCCTGCACCTCTAGCTGCACATTGAGCTTGATTGATACCTTCCGAAACAATCTTGCCAACATCTCCAGCTTTATCGATGGCTTTAGAGGTAGCACCACCAAGAGTATCCTCCGCTCCATCAGCAGTAGATTGAGCTTCTATACTACCTCCCAGTGAAGTGAACTGGAACTGGAGGTGTAACAGCCTGAGCATTAGTACTTTGTGCAGGAACAGGTGATGCAGTAGCTGAGATGACAGTAGGTCTTGCGCTAACCACTGGTGTTGGGTTTGGAAGTGTATTAGCTTGAGCGTCAGCACGTCGTGAGCTAGGCACTGGTGCTGGATCTGGAGTTGGAGGAGTCGCAGCAGCTTGGGTGATAATCTCTTGTGGCCTAGCTACAGGCATAGGAGCCGGCAAAATACCACGATGATGGCGTCCAAGTCTTCGGTGAGTGTATTCGAAAAGGTTTGGTTGAATTCTACCATCTTGAATCTGTCTAGCCAATCGCCCATCTTCGAGGACACCGACGATGCGATCAAGTTCTTCCTGCTGAAGCTGGCGCGCAAGCTTCAAATCTTCATCATTAGTTTCCGCAGCTTTAAACTCACTTTCACGGCTGTCCTGGAGTTGGAGCTGTCGGATGAGAGCTGCTGTCTCGTCATCTAGCTGTCGTAGCAAGTCATTGTTTGCGTTGGATGCCATTTTCAGGAGTGCGAATTGGTGCTGTAGATCGCTACAAAGAATTTCCCTGAAGGTGATGTTAGGAGGAGACGTTTGGTTTAGGTGAGCAGCAAAGGGTAAGCTGAAATCCTCTCGGAAGCTGAAATCGCAAACAGGAGAGGAGCCGGCCTAGTACAATAGGAGTTAGGAGCCGGCCTAGTACAATATTTTCATAGGCTTTACCTTGCCGTGGTTGGAATCTAGGGGACTTACGTGAACCAAGTGTATTTTGATCCTTTTCAAACCCCTAGAGCCACATGTTGTTGTTGCTGGTTGACTTGTTGTTGGTTGGGTTGAAAATTAAGGCAGAGGTGGTGAAGAAGTTAAGCGAGTGAGCGGCAACAAAGGTTTATTATCATTGTTTAGACATCGACATGTTTACTTTGCTAATCATGTAGTCTGACATAATATTTTAAAATCATGATAAGATTAATTTCAAATTGATGTAGTTGTAGTCAATAATATTTACTGTTCTAAGCTACTCTACTAATCTAGTTAACTGTTAACTATGTTATTCCTCCTAATACTAGAGATTTATGATACGGAAATCATTTAGGGTTTATAGATAATAACTCTTACTTATATATATATATATATATATTATAACTAGTTACTTATAGCTTTCCTTACTAGGCTGATATAATTATCAAATCTATGCCGGTCAGTTTATGAATTGGTTAATTTCACGAATTAAGCGATGTATGAGACGGTTGGTATCAATTGCACATCACATATAGTCAAAATATCTTTAGTCACATCTTTAAGATTATGATATGGGAAAGAAGCCCTGAATGAGTTTCTAAGAGATATTCTTTTATTATTCTGCTACCTAGAAGTTAAGTCTCACTCTTCTGATACAGAATAAGAACCCGAAAACCATGTCATCGTGCCTCTGATGTCGGAAAAGACTGAATCTTCCAAATGTCTCACATAAGGAGCAGCAGTCATTACATCAAAGTGCTCATTCCTCTCCCAATACCTTCTCGATCATCTCCTTGCGAGTCTGTCCTGGAAGAAGAGTCGGCAAGTGGATGAAATCATCGTTGCTGTCATAGTCAGGGTCTTCACACTCATGCTCATCCAGAGTTTCTAGTTCTTCAAAGCTAAGACCACATCCGAAACACCATTCTTCACCACACATAACACAACTGATGTAATTGTTAGCAGTAACTTGTAGCCGCGTAGAGCACCACTTACATTGTACTATTGCATCCTGAGACGAGAGAAGTTGCCGTCTTGCACTTAGGACAGGAACGGAACTTATTAAGCTTCATCACCGCCAGAGCCTCTTTAGTAGCCAAATCATACTCGCAAGGCCTACTGTGAACACCGCCGGGAAGTGTCTGCTGGCATTCGGTGCATGTTATAGAGCTACAATCGGGACAGGTAGCTTTGCCCTCGAGAATATTTTCGGGTAGGATGAATGCGGAGCAGATCGGAATGGAACAGTAGACTGGAGGGTATTGAGAGCGGAATAGCATCTCTTCGTATGTCTTAAGTAGAACTGAGCCATCTACGATATTTTTGAAGATTTCTACTGGAAGACGAGGAGCTTCATAGCAGCAACGAGCTGGAAAATAGGCCCGGTCGGAGACGGCAGTTTGTATGAGGCTTCGTAAACAATCTGGGCAGCTAAGGTGTTTGCAAGGTAGAGTGACTAGTTTAGTGTCTTGAGATTCTGGGTCTTGACAGAAATGGCATGCTGGTCCGGAGGATTCTGACTCTTCACTTTCGCTTTCGCTGTATTCGAGTTCAGATTCTACGCTTTCAGGCTCTGTGCTCCCAAGCTCTTCGCGCCGTGGTGAATTAGGGTCATTTTCTTCAGTAGGTGAAGCCATATTAGCAGTGTGGCTTTGGCATGAACCAGTCTAAAGTCAACTTAGTCTGTGTTCCTCAAATTCTGGAAGCTGCAAGTCTAGAGGTAGAGCAAATGTTACTTACGAGTGCGCCAGATTTGAAAATGCTAGTGCTGAAGTTCAGAGCTGTAGAAGCGTCGTCGTTGTTGTTGTTGTTAGAAGAAAGAGTAACTGTGTTTGCGCAACGTTTTTGGAAAAGATTATTTTGTTCACTAGGGAGCGCGAGGCTATCATAAAGAAACGCTAGTGCCGGACGCTCATTCACTATCTGGGTCTGGGTTGAAGGTGAACTTGTCGCTTAACACTTAGCAGCTGATTAGGATTTGTGCTTACAGTGACTTGTCTTACCTCTCCACCCTAAGAAAATAAATTATTAATTCAACCTTTAAAGTTTTCTTACTACTATATAGTATATAATGTTTTTTTTTTTCTATTTAAGTAGGTAAGACAAGTCACTGTATATACTTTGTATAACCATTGTTAATTAGACTAATAATACAGACATGGACCACCTAAGTAATTCCAATTTCAAAGAAATATCAAAACATTTTCGAACAAACCCTAATTTCTCACCCAGCACAATAGGTACTCCTAGCCCTCATCCTCTCCCCATACTTCCAAAGCAAAATGGGCGCCGGAACCCCAATAACAATAGCCAACCCGGCTATCAATGCATTGCCACCCGCAATACCAAGCGCACCATACATAGCCGGAGCAAAAAGAGGAAATCCAAAACCTGCCATCGTTCGGACGAATGCTGCTGCTCCGGTTGCTGATGCTGAGTACGTTGTATAGGCATCTACTACATAGGCTTGGGCGCATTGAAAACAGATTATACAGCCTGTACCGAATATTGCGGCGCCGATGTTGGGGAAAATCCACTATTGGGGGTTGGTGTTAATGGAGTTGAGCTTTTGAGGTGGGAGAGATGAGAGATGGAGTGGGTCTGATCTTAAAATAGTTTGTAAGGAGAGAGGAGCTGAGCAGTACTTACGTGGACATCGGCGCGAGATGTGAAGCCGTAGATAAGTAGACCTATTGGGACGAGTAGACCTCCGGGTAGCATAAGTGGAACGCGAAATTCGGGACGGCCTTCAGATTTGTATTTCTTCTTGAGTCTGGTGTATATCTGGAGTGACTTAATAAAGACATACTTTTCAATTACTGGGAAGGAACACTTACGCCATCTATGAGGGGGGCACATATCTGTAATCCAACAACAAATCCAATACCTAGAGATAAGTAGTTGAGACTTGCTATCCCGACCGGCTCTCCGTAGATATCTTCAAATACATCTGAGAACGTTGCAAGACTGTTCGATATGTCAGTTAAATAGGGCTTCGGATTGCTGATTGAGCCAAGAAATATAGTGCTCTCTAGTCTCTATTTAACTTCGCAGTTATGTTGAATAACTCAAGCTTACTCAACCACGAGCTCCAACCTCGATCTTTCCAACACAAAGTCCAAAACACAAAAGACACAATCAAGGAAAGGGGAAAACTCACACAAGATACATAAGCCCGTATACATAACCCCGATACAACGCAAGGACCTGAATAGTAGGTTGAGTACCTAACATAACAAAAGGTCTCTCCAAATTATGCCAAAGATTCTGCAAGAAAGTCTCATCTTTATCATACTCAGTATACAAATCCTGATTACCAGTTTCCTTGCGTAGTTTCTTGGCTTTAGTAGCGAGGATTTTGGGGGCATAGGTTTCCTTGAGGAAGAGTGTTGCTAAGACTTGGACGAATGCGTCGACTATTGATGTTCCCCAGAATACCCATCGCCAGGTTGTGTTTTGTGTTATTATGCCTCCGGCTTTGGGGTGTTAGTTGTAGATGTTTTGTGGTTGGTAGAGTTGTTTGCTTACCGATTGGACCAACTATGAGAAATGTCAGTCTTGAAGTTTCTTGATATAAGGGGAGCATGACAGATAAATGAATAGATTAGGAGGTTGTAGATCATGTATCACCTATGTACAAACGTACCTGAGGGTCCTAGGAAGGGTGCCAGTGAGTAGATAGCCAAAGCTTTTCCTCGTTCTTCGGCTCTCCAACAATCACTTAGTACACCACCACCCAACTATATATCATTTAACACGAAGTCGCCAATACACACAATAGAAAGTTACTTACAGCCTGAGGAGCACTGGCGCCCAGCCCACTAAGAAACCTCAATGCCATCATCTGTTGCTTCGTCTGTGCAAACCCACAAGCCGTATTGAAAACCAAGAACCACATGTTTGACCACTGCAGTACGACAACGCGGCCATAGATTTCAGAGAGCGGTCCAAGTAAGAATGGACCAATTGCATAAGCGAGCAGGAAGATGGACATAACTAAAGCCTTTTCAATTTGGCTGGTGATGTCGAATTCCTTTGCTATGGTAGAAAGAGAAGGTGCTACCATTGTTGAGGCAAGTGGCGAGATGAATGTGAAAGATGCAACGATGACGGTTGCTGTCCAGCGTGTTCGTCGAGGCCAATTGAGGGGGTTTGCTGGATCATCGGGGCTTGACCAGGTAACCTTAAGTCAGTTAGTAAGGAAATAATGTTGACGTCTAGAACGGAAATAGACCAAATTAGGGTCATTGGAATTCTTAGCATCCTTAGGATTATAATCTTTGGAAGAATGATAGTCTTCGGTCTCGCTGCTAGGTTTCGAATCTCCCGGTTGACTTGGAGGCCAAGCGTTGTAGGCTGGAGGAGATTGATGTTTGTGGACAGGACTTTTTAACATTTGCCATTCTTCATCTTCTTCCAATCTTTGGCCCCCTCTGATCTCTGTGTAAGATCTAGTAGATCTAGACCGAAAGACTATAGGAGGTAGAGTGAAATTTCTAAATGATGGAAGTCGACTGATTGGCATGCCAGACCTCTGAGTTGCCATATTGTTTGGATTACCGATATTAGAAACGGACAATAGTAAATACTTGGTATTTATAAATTACATCACGAATTTCTTAGAAATTTAAACTTAAGAAATGATACAATTATACTTGTACAATTGGCAGAAGTCCATAGTCTTGCCACCATGCGTTGATGACATATCTAGAGGCAATGCGTCACGAGCTACCATAAAAGTTAGAACTAGCGGTACCTGAAAGGACTCTAATGAATGGAGTAGAAGAGCTGAGATAAAAGAACGGTCTAGGTTTCTTGTCTGTTTTGTAGCATTGCTTGTTTCGACCCCCTACCGAGGCATTCGCATCGACTACTGCACGTAAATCAAGTTAGTAAAAAAAGTTTAAAGAGCCAATTTCATTACTTACTCTGTGAAGACCAAGTACTGCATTTGGAACATGTCATTATAGATCGATAATGTCTTGTCATTTCTCGTATTTCAACGCTGTGCGTTGTATATCAGCTACCTTACCGAGGCTGAGTTGTCTAAGGTCTAAAGATCTTGGGGTCGTGTGCACACTTACTGCATATGTTTGCCAAGCACCCTCCGCAAAACGAGTTTATATCACAGCCGAAGCTGATGGTCGCCGTGGTCGCCGAGACTCGGCAAACCCTAAGGCTAGTGCTTCTAGCATCTTGACGCTGTGTGCTGTGCGTGCTAAAAATGAAACTGTTCGGATGCGAGCTCTTATGCATTTCCAATGAGTGGTGCGCAAACTCCCAAGACAAAAACTGCCAAGATATGTTTTCAGCTTTGCGATGGATATATCGTCATCTGTTGAGTGCCCGAGTGGTAGCAGTGATCATGAGTAAGGACTCTTCTCATTCCGAGATGATAAACCAGCGTTTACACGCCACCAGAAAACACAAAGCCATAACAGGACCATATTGAAAGTACAGTCAATTGTAAGACTGAGAACCGTTCAATAAATAATCACAACTCTAAATACTTCGTTAGACTCGTCATGTGGCGGCCACTGCAGACGATGCGAATCCTTGTCTCGCCATCCGGATTTAAAGAAAGTCTAGAGCCAGATGCTGCTGCAGACTGTATCGAGGAAGGCATTTTGAGAGTCTTGCCCACCGCCATTATTCGAAAAACGCCACTTGTCGATGGAGGAGAAGGCTTCACTAGGGGACTCGTCGCAGCAACTCATGGTCGTATAGAGAGCCACACGGTAACTGGACCTGTTGGAAAGCCTGTCGACTCTTTCTACGGATTTACTGGTAGTGGCCGCAAGAATGCAGTGATTGAAATGGCTGCAGCAGCTGGGCTGAGACTGGTGCCAAGAGATGCTCGAGATCCAGGATTAACAACAACATATGGTGTCGGTGAGCTGCTTGCGAAGGTCTTAGATGAAGGCGCAACACACGTTCTTGTTGGCTGTGGTGATTCAGGAACATGCGACGGTGGAGCCGGGATGCTTCAAGCACTTGGTGGTCGACTTCTTGATGTCGATGGGAATGAGCTCCCAAAGGCTGGAGGCGGCCGGGATCTGGCGAAGATAGCAAATATCGATGTCTCGGGATTACATCCACGTTTGAAAGAAGCCAAAATCGAGGTTGCATGTAACTGGGAAAAACAAACTTTGCGGAGAAAAATGGAGTAGCTCGCGTGTTCGGTCCTCAAAAGGGCGCAACAGAGAGCAGCAGGTGGAAGAGCTTGCCAGTGCTCTAGATACATATGCTTCTGTGGCAAAAGACAAGCTGGGTCTTGACGTCTCAAGCGCTGGAGGAAGTGGAGCCTCTGGCGGTTTGGGAGCAGGCTTGATGATCATCGGCGCCACTTTGCATCCGAGATTCAACTTGATAATGAAATATATCAATCTTGACATCCTTATGGAAGACTGCGACCTCGTCATCACAGCTGAAGGGGGGATAGACAAACAAAACACCCAGGGGCAAGGTTCCAGCAGAGGTTGCAATGTACGCAAAGAAACGAAATTTGCCAGTACTAGCACTTGCGGGCAAAATTGGAATGGGTGCCGGTGCTAACTATTCCGCCGGAATTGACGCATACGCAAGCATTTTGCAGAAACCCTCATCGCTGGAGGAGGCTATGGAAGATGTGGAGAGACTACTCCAGGATTCTGCAGAAAGCGCCATGAGAATGATCATGATTGGCCTTAAAATAGACGCAGACAGACACAGATGGAAGTGAAAGGCACTTGGAATATGGGCAATATTGGCCATATCTAGGGTCGTAATCGGAGTTTTCTTGTTGTGTCCAATGGCTTTAATTTTGTTGCCGCACTTAATCTGTTATATTCCCATGGTAGTTATTTTAACTTGCAATCCTTTGTATTTAATATTTTGCGCGTACCAAAGTCCACTCAAAACAGATACGGATACTGCTTCCATGCATCAACTACAATGCGATTGATAAATTATGAAGTATGCCTTCCACATCGTCGTCGTGTAATTCGTACTCGGTAGCGGTATGAGGTTTATCAATTCCGTGATGTTTGTCTCGCCTCTCGTCCTGGCGCTGCCGTCCAATCTCTCACATAGCGTCCTTTCTCTCCTTTATTGGCGGCCATCCTCGTGCATGTGTATCTTTGTGCGATGGCCAATTGACGATATATGATCTTAACTCTGGTCACCGACTCCATGGTGGCGCAGTCGGATGGCATTGTCCTATAGAAATCATCGTCTTTACCAACCACCTTCTTTGGATGCGCCCGGCTCTTGGGGATGTTATGACATCGAACGCTACCTGGATAACCATAAGATTTGTCTCGCCGTATCTATCCTACATTTTGAGATGCTTGTGGAGACATGTGACAATTGTCAAGTAGCAGACGATGACTCGGTTGCTGGCAGAAGAATACCGGTAGTCTGTCTGATGTTCGACATGACATGACCCTTTTGCCTCGCAATAAGTATGCTCATGAACTCTCTAGAACACTTACGACTTGGGTGTTGCTCAATTGTAATGGAGATGTTTTGTGGGCTTGGATGGAGGTTAAGAATCGTTCTCCAACTTCGGGAGCTTAAATTAAAGTGTTCGTTCACTTCGAGCTCTGATTGGGTCGCTTAGCAGAGTATCTCTCCTTTTCGCGGTTGAAGTAGTACCTACCTTACCTTGGGAAGTCAGTGCCTGTAATTCGAACCTTTCTACAGAATATGCTATAAGTAATCACATCAGTTCTGTGCTACAAAGTTTTGTTGTGCTAAGGTGAAGCGTTGTCAAACAGTTCTGGGGCGCTTTCATGTTTATACAAAAGCCTGATAACAGCCCACAGCAACGGCTAGAAATTTTTGAACAAGGAGTTTGGAATGCTGAAGAATCTCTTTTTTTCTTGCATGTCGATGTTCGTGTTTTGGACTTTGATTTTCATAGAACAGCTTGTTCATTTCAAGATCGAGATCTCTGCTTTTGTGAAAGTGTTGTATCAATCCTGTATACGACATACTTGAGTAACTTTATTTTGGGTAACTCACTTGACTTGGGTAGCTCACTTTATTTGGGTAACTACACATAAGAAGGCTTCCGCAATGCGGAAAAACAAATGATTTCAATGAAGCGTTCAAGGCAGTGAGTGGCTCAAGTCGAATAAGTTACTCACATCAAGTTGGCTACTCACATCAAGTAGGTCATTCAAGTCAAGTAGTAACATAAAACGATCTTGAAAAGTGAGGCGGTGGCTCAATTCTGCCTCTTGCCTATTCTGAATCACCTGCTCTGCTACTAGCGTGATTTGACGCGACTCCTCTTCTGCGCTGCACGTCCAGAACTTCTTCGAAAAACACTTCGCTTGCAAGCTCACCTTCTCTTGAATATTTGGAGAGACTGATCTCATACAAGCTTAGACTTGAAAGGATTTGAATCATTTCTCATTGTTTCTTTGCGCCCAGGGTTCGGATCTTACCAATCAAGCGTGCTTTTCACTTTCGTCCGCTCGTTATTTTCCTTTGGATCCTTGACAGCACGAGAGATCAAAGACAATGGCGATTCTAGATTCCCTTCCTGAACTTGAAGTTACCGTCGGTGTTGATGGACAAGCACTCAAGGAATATGACGACGATCGAGAGGAGAGGAACCACCAGACTTGACACCACTTCAAGCAGAACAAGCAGCCAACACCGTCAGCAAGTATATTGAAGCAGTTGACGACAAAGAGTTCGTCGTCAAGATCGTACTTTCCCATGCCTTCAAAATGACAAGCGGAGCCCTCGGATGCAATGTACAAGTGGATGGTCAAACACTTCAGCAGCCAATTTTTTCAAAAGCCGATAAAAGTCAGTGGACCAGAGTTGTTGACGGCCAAACATCTGTTGCTGCAGGAAGGAGTGTTGTCAGGCCTGCAAAATTCGGAAAGATCATAATCAGTAAATCCTCTTATGACTTTACCGAACTCAAGACTAATCTCTTCAGGGGATGACGGCTTTTCTGAATCAGCTATAAAGTCGGACGCGGGCCACTTGTCCAAAGTGGGTTTGGTTTCGGTTCAATTTCATCGCAGAACTGCGATGAAAAAGAGCAAAAAACAATCTGTTAACCGTAGCTTCGACACTTCATTCACAGACGAAGTACACGAGAAGGCTTTGAAAGGCAAAGAAAATTCTCATCGAACGATGTAAGTCAGATAAATTATTTATTATCCTTGTAGCTGACATGCCATTGAGATTGGAAAACCCTCAGACTACGAAAATGACAGTCTTATACAAATCGGATTATGTTGATGGTGAAGATCACCCTATTGCCATTTTTCAGTTCAGATATCGTTCTAATGGTTTAAAACCCCTCCTTCAGGACATGGTACAACTACTAACATATTGAAATGTCAACAGAAGCCTTGAAACGCCTGCACATCATTGAACGTACGCCCGAACCAGATGAAGAGCCAGCAGCAGAGCCCCCAATCCCCGCCACCCTTTTCAATCGACTTTCTGAACAGGAGAGGCAGGAGTTGGAGGAGTACTTGCAGAGACGCAATAAGGTCAAATGATCTGGTCCTGAATATTCTGCAATTACTGCTGACATCAGGTTTCATACAGGTCAACATAAAGCGAGAACGAGACGACGATGAAGGCATCCAAGCAATTCGCAAGAGACCGAAGAAGTCCGCAGGGAAGGTGACGATTGACCTTACGGAGGATGATGATGAAGAGGCAAGGGAGAACTCTATCGCAATTCGCGATTGATTAATGTATATGATGTAGAGCTGGACTTTCTGAAGCGTTGGAGAATCAGCACTTAAACATTACTGAACGACAAAGAGACATATGACAGGGAGAGGGAAATGATTCCATAAACTAGGGTTCTCAAAAGGAATATTCGCTAAATATGACTTCCTCAGAGATGATATCGAGATGAAGCTCTCAGGCTGGGCATGGCGGGAGCATATTAGGAAGATTAGTACATAGGCTTCGAGTGGTTCGCTTAGAGGTACCACCGTGCATAATTGAAATAGGTTCAATCCTGGAATATCCACAGCTAGAAAACATACTCTTTGCGCCATTCCGCTTTGCGTTGTCCAAGTAAAGAAAACAAATACAATATGAAAATAAGCTTACGTGTAGCTATTCTTATTTTGACACTATTGCGAATACTCCAAAGCCAGCTGATACATTTGCTTGTACTATACATCTTCAGTGCTTTTTATCCATTTCAACCTCCAGCAAACGACAGAGTGTATTAAGAAGCCAGGATTCCTAGAAAAGAACAAGCTGCAAGCATGGCTTTTCGAGCTCTTCCCTTCCACTCAGATAAGAAACTCCTGAGCTTGTAAAGTCTACTTGCAACTACTGGTAAGATTTAAGAGGTCGAATAAAGAAGCTTTCAAGCTAGGACCTCTTGAGAAAAGTAGGTGTATGTCAAGCTGAATGTGTCAGGATGTATTGTACATATCTCGTACTCAAACTGAACTGGTACAGAAAATGTGGGATTGAAGTAGGCTGGTACCTGGTCTGCATAATTTATGAGTGATGTTGAAATAAAGTTATTGAAAAGTGACACAAAGTTGTACTTGGGTTCACGAATGTTGCACCTTGTGTAACACCACAACAAACATAAAACGCAATGATTCTTCTCTCTCCCTTTGTTTTTATCTCATCACATCTTTATCTCAATTTCTCGACTCCCTTATCTCTGCTTAGTCCCTTTTATTTGTCGCTGCCTCTTTACGATTTTTAAGCCCGAATGGTGAAAATGGTTCTGACTTTTCGATTTTTTATTGTCGTCCCATTGTCATTAACGAGCTGACAACACGGAACCGTGTAGCAAGTCTGAAGTAATAACGCCGACTAATAATAACATAGCTTCAGAGCAGTCATCTCCAAGATTCGCAGACCAGCTTCACGCTGCTGAGCTGACAGTCTCGGAAGAAGCCCGCCCCCCGAGTTGCACAGAACTCTGCAGTCAAAGGTCTCAATCCAAAGAGCCTTGTCGGTAGCAAGCCATCATCTGCATCATGGTTGTAAGAAGAGGATAACTTGGAAGTCAGAACTATGAAATATATATGCAGCGAGTGAGGGCGCTAGTCCTAGCTGCTCCCGTGACTTTCACCCGTTGGCCTCCAGGTTCCGCCGCATTAAGGAAGTAGCTTACAGTACTTTGCTGACACCAAGTTACAGAGACGCAAATAATACTAGCAGACAATTGCAGAAATTACGATTTTAGAAACATCAGATCAACCGACTATACCAGCGTTGAATTTGAAATTGTAGCTCAAGAGTATAGCCTCAACATTCCCCTGGAACATGGCGGCCAAGCGCATTCCCTCGGGAACAACAATGCATCATTGGTATCGAAAAGAAGCCGTTCAACCCCCCGAGGTAAGAGACACATTCGTTTCTTTCTTTCATTTCTCTGCTTATCGATCTCCTCGTGTGGCGGCTTGTTTCGCGTTCTCGGCACGTCATCGTAAGTGTGCGGTTTTCGAAGATATTCAAGTCCAAGAACTCTTGGCCTCAATGCCAACACCCAGCTGTCAGCTTTTATCTTGGCAAGAATGCTTGTCGCAAGCCATCAAGTATCGTAGTTCGTCTTGGTGTTGCTTATTTTTACTTCCTGGTTGAACCTTGGTCGTACAGTACCGGTATTGTATCGCGTTCACACATCTGGATTCGGTAACTCTTGAACACTGGCCGCAAGACTCATGTTCTCGCGGTGGATAAATTTCATTGTCTCCTTGGCTCTGTTGAGCTTTATCTTCTGTTTTTCGCCACTCGCAGCGCAAAGGGAGGGACGTACGGCTCTTTTGAAGAGGCAAGATATCGTCAGTGGAGGTTGCATTTGCAACACAGAGCAACGGGTTAAAGGCAAACCTTCTACAGTCCCATATGGGCGTCAGCACCTAGACTTTATGTCCAGACCAGAAAGTCCATGCGAGTCAGTGGACGACGCCGATGCCCTATCTCGTCCTCGCGGAGAGAGACCTCGTATATCCAGTCACGTGGGCGTAACACAAGTCGCCGAGGCTTCGCCCCTGTTGTGCCGTTGTTAGCAGGGAATGTCCTGAGAGGGCAGTTGGTCTTTCTTATCTCCAGCTACGAATACTCATCCAGCAACAACACCACTCATCTATTATTAATAGCCTATTACACATCATCTCACGATAGACCCTGACCCGGCCTTTCCGACGCCCTCCAATAACTTGCTTAGCAGAATAATTGCAAGTCAAGGCAAAGTTCGAGTGAGTGCAAACAAATGCGACAACGGAAATCACAAAACGGAGGGCCTCCTTTTCGGGCCAATCTATTGGTGGCTTGCCAGCATACGTACCCGGCAATGAGCAAGCGGTCGATCTCAACGATCTGCTATGTAAACGGATAGGACGCCATGCGGAGCCAAGATAAGAGAAAGCTTTGTGTTTGGGCGAGAGCAGTTCACATCCACATGGTGGGTGTCCAGGAATTGATGTAAGAAAAACATGGAAGCCTGCGAAAGCGGGTGCGTCCAAAATACCCTTAAGGCTAAATGAGCCCACAACCTGGATGCGACTTCAACTGCACGTTCAAGCACGACAACAAGCACGTTCAAACAACAAAGGAGACGAGGGTGAAGGGATCGCACTCGATTGGATTGGATTCGATTGTACCGATTCCGGTACTGTACTCACCATCGCAGCGACACCACCACACGACCTTGCCTTGCGATCAACCCAGCAATCTTTAGCGACTCACGAAAAGGTGAAAAACTTTTGACCTCGTTTTTGGAGTCGCATTTTTTCAATCGCAAAGATATGCTCAATTGAGCACGTTTTCTCTCACAACAGGCTACGATAGCATCAGATTTAAGTTCTCGTCTTTATAACAAAGCACAATCGGACAAGAAAGAGCAGGGTACCAACATAAACTATGGCTTCATCGAGCAGTGATCACGAGGTGGAAAAGAACCACGTGACGTCCTCCAAGGACACCACAAACCCAGACCCAGCAATCCTCACTTCCGATGACCAGGACCAAGAGAAAGGAAATGTCGTCGACCCAACTCTTCCCACTGGCTCCTCGCCTGATCAAGCGCTTGCAATTCTGGAACTTGTCAAAGCTCAAGATCGTCATCATCCAATGCACTGGCCTGCTTGGAAGCGATGGTCAATCATCACAGTTTATTGTTTCCTGCAGATGTTTGTCACGCTGACCAGCACAACTTACGTTGGAGCAGAGTATGACATTGGAGAAAAGTTCAACGAAAGCAGCTCTCAAGTCATTACTCTAGGACAATCTCTGTTTATTGTTGGGTGAGTACTCATTGCTCATGAGCTATGATGGAGTTACCCCCGATATACCTAGAACAAGAATACTAACTCTAAGTTTCTGAATATAGAAATGCAGTTGGTCCAGCATTCATGGGACCACTTTCGTGAGTTTTTATCACCCTACTTCCCATCCCCTTGTCTTGAAACTTAGAGAATAAGAATTGAGAAGTGTACTTAGAGAAGTGAATAATAGTGCTAATACAGAAGCAGTGATATTGGTGGCCGGCCGTAAATGGGTCTATGTAGCCTCCATCACCATGTACGCGATCCTCAACTTTGGAACAGCCTACGCCATGAACTTGCCCATGCTTATCATCTTCATGTTCCTTGCCGGGACTGCTGGATCCACCGCTCTATCCAACGTAGCCGGCACCATTGCTGATCTCTTCGGGGACGTTGACGGAGCAGGACAAGCAATGGCTCTTTTTGTCGTATCCGCCAATGTCGGTCCTTCACTTGGTTCACCAGTCGGAGGTTGGATAACAGCCAACTACAGCCTGGGACTAAAATGGATCTTCCTAATTAACGTAATAATTGGTTTCGGCTTCGCAGTAAGTAATAATGTGTTTCATCCCCGAAACCCTCCCTCGACTAGTCATCGCCAAAGAAGCAGCAAAGGCGCAAACTGTTGATCCAGATGAAGCAGCAATTCTGAAGAGCAAAGTCGATGTGCTAAAAGAATTACGTTTCGTAGCAACCATGACGTTCCGCATCATGTTCACCGAACCCATAGTTCTTTTGTTAGGAATCTACAATGGTTTCGCTTATGGAATCCTCTTCCTCTACCTCGATGGAGTCTACGACGTCTTCGCCGTCAACAACGGCCTCTCAATCATCAGCGCCGATCTAACTTACCTCAATTTCGTCGTCGGTGTGTTCTCGTCATGTTCTGTTTCATCCCAGTTCAAACATGGCTATATGGTAGAGATCGAAAGAAGCACGGTCATAACCGCCCCGAAGCTAGATTCCTAACTAGTTTGGTTACGGTTTGGCTGTTCCCGATTACGTTGCTTTGGTTTGCGTTCACTAGTAATGGAAAGACTAGTTATTGGAGTCCTATTATTGCCGGTGGTGGTGTACTTGGATTTGCTGATCCGTTGTTATGGTTGAGTATGTTGAATTATATCACCGGTAAGTCTTCTCCTTCCTCTTCCCCAATTTATTCTCAAAGACCTGCATTCATTCCTTCCTTCCCAATCTAAAACAGTAACTTCAGTACTGACCTACGCAAAATCAGACTCGTACCCCAACGTAGCCGGTTCAGCAATAGCAGCCTTCCTCATCCCCTCGTTCCTTATGGCCGCTGCCCTCGCTCATCTCGGTCTCCTAATGTTCGAAAACATGTCCACGACTTGGGCTATGGCTACCATTGGATTCATCAGTTTGGGATTGTGTGCATTGATTTATGCTATTTACTTCTTCGGTACGGGCATCAGGAAGAGGAGTAAGTTGGCTAGAACTTTTTAGATGAGCTCTTGTTTTATTTTTGTTTTTTGGGGGAGGTAGGTGGAATGCTAGTGTTATAAAGTTTTTGTGTTGGTTTTGAGAAAGGGGGAGTGGGGAAGATGGGGAAGATGGCAAGGTTGAGACAGGAGAGAGTGGGAAGGGAGACGCTTGTATATGGGTGTGTGTGTGTATGTATTGTATGTATGTATGTAAGTAATAAGGATATTGGACAGATTGTAAAGTACAAGTAGGATAAACTCCCAACCAATCCTTACCTGCTTTTTTTTTCTCTCCAAAACATTGTAGATATAAGATACTCAGCCAGTCTCAGTCGGTTATCAGACAGACGGAACTTCTCTAGTGAACATTGATTAAATGGAGTAACACATCGTACCTTCGTAAATCAGAGGAAATTCCAGTAAATCTTAGTACATTGTAAGATACCTGAGAAATTATATAATACTGTACTATACCGTTCTAACAGACATGTTTATAGCTCGCTTAATTAATCAATCGATCACTTACTTCTTCGTTTTAAACTACACGGGCTAGAACCTATCCAATTAGTAACACCATAATACTGGGGACTGGCTTCATAGATACTACGATCTTCGACAGGGCATAGTTAACTACCTGAGGTAATATTTCACTTACTCACATTAGCCTTCCAATGTCAAATTCCCCCTCATCACACCTCCTTTCACGAGACCGAGTATCAAGTACCCGAGAAAAATGAGGTAACTTTCCATTGAGAAAGAACTACCTATCTATCTTCTGTTTAAAAGAAGAGCATAGTGTACAAAAATTCAGTGCTTTGAGATTTATTCCCCTGTTCCACCCATTCGTCCCTGCCCGTCATTCCACTTCCCAAGTTCATCATAAACTTCTATGACCCACGCTATCAGCCGCGGGCGGGTATTCAATTTAATTCATTGGCCTCTGCATCTGCCCTCCAAATCCACCAAGCCATGACCCACTAGCTCATTTTGACGACGTATCCCGCCAGGCAAGTGCCAGAGAATCCCAGTCCAAGTAAAGGGAATCAGAACGGCGCGAACGCGAAACGAAGACGGAACTGGAAGGTTTTCGGGAGAGGCAATCGGAAGACAAAAGAACAGGCTAGGATCCAGATCTATGATATTTTTTGTTTTGTAATGTAGTATGTGAAAAACCAGAGCGAGAAACTCAAATAATCGAAGAGTGAGGCTCTCGACGAATATGGGTTTGTTACCTGGCGGAGAGCCGGGACGGACAATGTGAAAAGAAACGAGTCGAGAAAGAGAAAATGGCATAAACGTCGATCAGGCAAGATCGATGTCGATCTGTTTACCACTCGTACTCGCCAGTAGCCTTGTGGAAGACGTACTCCTTTCCATTAACGGTCAGGACACCATCCTTCATGACACACTTCCTGTTCAGTTGTTAATAGTTATTCAAGGTGGAAAGATCCGACGGCAAAAGAGGAACTCACCACTTATTCTTAACACGCTGCACCTTATCATACATGCAAAGCATGATATGACCCATTGCCTCGTCCTCGTCTTCATCATCATTAAGTCCATCATCTGGATCATCAAGGTCGGAATTGATCGCATCCTCATCAAGATCTGGGTCTGGCTTAACATCATCATCGTCATCATCATCCCCTCCGTCATTTTGAGGAACGGTTTGATATGCAGATTTAGTCTTTGGAACAGGTCGTTGACGCTTGTTTCTCTTAGCTGCTGCTGTGGCTTGCTTGAGAGGAAGCATCAGACCACCACCTTCCATGCTCTGACCCATTGACTTGATCTTACTGCGGATCAAATTGTCGATTTCGATGCGGCCCATAGGTTCTTCTTCCCCCTGACTGTTGACACGGGAAACAACGCCAATGGATTCGCCCATATCATCGCCTGCACCATCAGTTTGAGCGCCACTAACACCATTAAGCTTTTGGAGATTCTGTTGTGCATTGATGGCTTGTTGTTGTTGTTGTTGTCTATACTGTTGAATTTGCTCGGGAGTCATATTTGGGCGTTGTTGTTGTTGACCAGCTTGTTGCTGCTGCTGTTGTTGCATTTGCTGCATACGTTGTGCTTGTCCTTGTGCGTATTGCTGTTGCGGACTCAGATTCCCTACGTTCTGTGTAGCATTCTGTGTCTGAGGCGCACTTCGTTGAAGTTGTGCAATGGATTCAGCAGCTCTTGACCCGTACATTCCTTGTAGGTTTATTGCAGCTCTTTCTGTAGCAGAAAGTCCACTCATGGGGTTATTGTTAAATGCAGGTGGCGCAGTAGTACCCACAGCTGAACCTTCCAAACCGGGTTCCGACTTGATCCGTGGAGCATTGTTCATTTGTGGCATGGGAGGAAGAGCAGTTTGAGGCGCTTGTTGCTGCTGCTGTTGTTGTTGGGGCTGCTGAGATTGCTGTTGCTGTTGCTGCTGTGGAATTTGTTGCGGCATCTGCTGTTGTGGGATCTGTTGATACATACCTGAGTTGGACGGGAGGGTTGGGGTATTTTGCATGACTGGGGGTGCTTCCTTGGGGTCCCATGGAAATTGGGCAACGCCAAGTTGAGACAACTTTTGCTGCCATCCCTATGAAAAGTATTAGCTTGTCTGGATATTACGAGATGTAGCAAATAGCCAAAAGTAGACAAAGGTTGAATAAAAATAAGAAGGAGAGTAGAGACGGCAGGTAGTGTAGAGAGAATAAAGTGTAGATGATGGCGGATATACAGCCACGTGAGACCGCCTGCCCAAAGAGCTCTAGCGGCTTGGCTAATTTCGCAAGCGAAGCAGCTGGGTATAAAGCCAAATACTGAAGGCCGCCCACCCAAGAAAATCGAGGGCCCGCTTGCAGGCTGCCAGGCAAGAGAAAAAGGACACCGCCGCAAATCGACACCATTCACGACAACGGAATCCACCAAACAACCCGACGACGATGACGACAACGACGACATATGTACAAGTAGAAGAGGGTAAGATGAAGATGAAGATGATCATGATCCATCATGAAATTGATACAAGGTGAGAAGCGCGATTCATCTCGTTGCTGATGCCATTGCGTGTACAGCAGGGTGGCGAACAAAGGGAGAAAATCAAGTCGTACCTGTCTCAGCTCTTCGAGCACACGCTCATCTACACCACCTTCCTCGAAATCGACTCTGGAGCTCTCAACGACATCTGCAATGATCTGCTGATAGACCGCTCCGACCTGGTTGTTCGACATCTTGGGCGGTGCTCGTAGATGAAGATGCAGATGCAGCAGTTGTGGGTTGGTCGCACGACTTCGTTTGATCTCTGGCTCTCGACTTCAACTTCCCAGCCCTTTCTACCAATTCTCTTCACTATTCAACTCTGCAGCTACAGCGCATGAGCGAAAGGGATTATGATGCCGACGTGATAAAACTGGTGTTGCGCTGGTGAAGAAGATCGTGGGGTGGAAGAATCCTGGGATATTCTGGCGGTCGCAATCGCAATCGTCCACTACACACTACCCCCTGCACCACGTCTAATAAAATGCCCTTTTTGTCGTGCAACGTGATATTCGTGACTGTGTGATGCACTGATGTACTTCTATTCTGATTCTAAGGCCGCGGTTCGCTGGGGTTGAACCTTCGAATTCTTGGCCTGTGGAGTTGTATGGGGGAAGATGCCTTTGGAGAGGATAAGCTCAAGCACCGCATGCTAGCCTCGCTCGCTTACCTAACGCGCCAGTCCAACTTGTGTTTGTGGTGCTGCTTCAATGGTGAATGAATGTCTTGGTTATCAGTATGGAGATTCACCGCTCCCTACCTACGTAAATGTCTTATGATTGGAATGGCTACGGTATCTATCTGTCTCAGCCCTCATTTAAGTCCCGATCATATCTCGGGTATATTTATGCTCAATTAACAGCGCTCAAAGACGCCACAATACAGCCAATTGCAGAAGATCGTCGCCATTCCCGCGCATGTTAGAGTTGAACCATTGAACAATGTCTCTAAACCTGAGTGCAATTCTTAATTGTCCCTGAGAATTTCTCCTGGTCTTTCTTTCATGGAGCTCTGCTGTATGAACCATCCACACGCAACGATGTTTCAACGACCCTAATAGCCAACTTTTTTCAAGGTCAACGTCCGGAATGCAGGCACAGATGGGATGGTCACGCGGAGAACACATGTAGATGGGATGATTGGTTGGTAGTTCAAAGTACTCCTACAAGTGTCCTCATGAATTTTTAAGTACAAGCAATATTTCTCATAATAATCGACAAGCATCAACTCCATTCATGACTCGTCCATTCCTGTATCATCAAGCACAACTCGCACCAGGTGAAGCACTTTCGGCCATGGGCATTGAGAGAGCCGACAAACTCCCAACTCCACGCTACAGATCCTGATCAACCGCTAATGCTAGTAAGAATTGTTTATACTTGGTCCTGTTACTCTCTTGGAAGCCCGGACGCCTCACAGAGCCTTGATGATCATCGTCACTTAGCGGATAGTCATTGACTTGACCTGGTCGGCCTTTCCTGAAGCACCCGATGCAGCAGCAGAAGAGCTTGCACCAGCCTTCTTCTCGAAAATCTTCCAGAATTTCAAGCTCTCATCCGCAGCTATTGAGTGTTAGCGGCTGTTCCTGTCAGTTCATAGAGTTAAACTTACCAGCAGTAGCCAGCATTTGTCCGTCTGGGCTGAGACAGCTGTGAAGGACGCGGGTCTCATGTGCTGGAATCTCAACATTGCGAACAAGAGTTGGGTAGCTCCAGATGCTGAGAGAGTTGTCTGGGAATCCGCTGGTGCTAACGATCTCACGGTAGTGAGGGCTCCATCGGAGAGAAGTAGTAACTTGGGATCCAGTGTCAATGCTGTGTTAACACGGGCACCAGTGGTGGTGTTCCAGAAGTGGATGTGACGATCGTATGATCCGCCACCAGTAGCGAGAAGGTTGGGTTGCCATGGACACCAGCTGAGGGCCTTGACGGCAGCTTTGTGGTTGGTCTTGGTGAACTTTGGGACGGCAAGGGAGCGAGCATCCCAGATGGAGACGAGGTTGTCGTTACCACCTGTGGCAAGTTGGGCACCATCAGCGCGCCATTCAAGACCACAAACCTCAGAGGTGTGGGAAACAAGCTCGGCAGTCTTGTGTTGAGCGATGCGGACATCATGGTTGAAGACAAGACCACTTCGTGCACCTGTGGATAAAGTGTGCTTGTTCCATCCCATAACACCAACACGAGTCTCATGTCCGTGCATGCTTCGGAGCTTGGTTCCTTCTTCAACGTCCCAGATCTGAACCTCGCCTGTGCCAAGTCCAACAGAGACGTATGCTCCGTCGCCTGACCACTTCACGCTACTGACGTAGGTATCTGGGCTGGTCTCCAAGAGAGAGCTGACAGTTCCAGACTCGGCAGACCACACATAGACATTGCGCTCGAGGCCGATAGCGACTTGATTGCCGGAACTCCAGTCAAGAAGATTGAGGTAGTAGTCGTCAACAAGGCCAGGAGCATCCAATACGCGCTCAGGTGCGGTGGCAACACGGCGTCTAAATTGGGCAGAAGAAGCAGCGTTGGCGTTCTTGAGAGGGCGGTTGTATTGAGAGCGTAGGTCAACTGGCTTTGATGACTCGGGGGGCGCAGGCTTGAATGCAAGGATGCGCTGGTTGAGAGAGAAACACCACATGCGGACGCAAGAGAGTCTTGGTACGCGACGGTATTGGGGGAAGGACGGGAATATGAGGCTGGCTCATCGTCATCATTGATGTTTAATCCTTCGAGGGCAGCTAGGGCGTCATCAGCAGCTGAGGCGAGGACTGAGGAGCTCTCTCCACCGCTGGTCTTTGGGCGCTTGTCACCGGCGTCAAGCTTTCCGGAGCCAACTGTGGCAATTGCCGAGCTTGCTGCGCGGTTTGGGATGAATCGATCTGCTGCGTAGGATATGGTAGTCTTGGTAGACTTTTGTCTGAGAGGTCCCTTTCTGGTCTTGTTGGACGAAGGTGTCTTGCCGCCAGTACCAGTAAGAGCAAAGTCAGATACACCGAGCTCGAGAGCACGTCGTGGGGTCTGTACTCCTCGGGCAATGTTGGATTTTGGTGAATCGCGGTGTGTTCTTGAGGATGACTTTGTGAAGAGTGTTCCACCGTATGTTGACTTCTGAATGCTCTCGTTATCCAATGTCTTTCTCTCAGGTGTGAATGGTGATGAGTTATTGTTGAAAGCGATGGATGTTTGGCGGGAACGAGGAGAAGGAGTCAAGGGCATGCGTCCGCCAGCGGTACGTGTGGAAAAGAGCCCAGTATGGGACTTTATGGGGGTCGATACTGAAGTTGCCATGATGTCGTATCGGGGTGGGGGGGGGTATAAGATCTCGGTCGAAAGACAAGCTAATGTATCGATCGATGATAAAGAGGTTCGGGATATCGAACGAGCTCCAAGAGACTCAACCTAATGGTTCCTGGTAGTTGTTTGGGTTAGTATATTCGTTATTGTGCTCGATATGCGAAAGTTCCTTCGAAGAAAGACCTAAGTCGGAGGCGATCGATGGCTGTACAAGTACGATGCGAAAGATCTAGTGGACTTGAGATGTATCTTGTTTGAAGGTGCGATTGAGGATATGTGAAGCGGCGGAGATGGAGAGAGGTAGAGGGGTGTGCGGGTTTGTAGAATTGCAATGTCAATGTGCGTGAGGAAGGAAGAGGAGGAAGGAAGGAAGTTGAAGATGGCTTCTTATGAGAAGTTCACGTCTCGGTTGTTGACAGCAGGGGCCACCGTGGTTGACGCAGCAACTGCCTTGGCTTGCTTCACGGCCTACACTACTCGAGATCGTCCGAGGGGCAAAGCTGAGAGAGAGAGAGAGAAAAAGGCGAGACTCGGCTTAAGATCAGCACCATAATTTCGGGGGATGTTTAAGTAGGCATTTAAATATAGGTACGATGGTAATACTATTTCAATGGCTTCATTAAATACAAACAATAGTAATGTTACGACATACTATGAGCGACGAGGACCGCTTCATGGCTTATCGCATTGGGGTTACGAAGTAACATTCCTGTCACTCGTTCAGAGGTCCTTCCGTCCTAGGTGGTGCTGATGCTAACGCAATGCGTTGTACGTTGTACAGTACCTTACTGCCCCAATTCCCACCTCAGGCATCATTTCCCACCTCAAAGCCCTCGCTCGGATCAATTGAGAAGGGAAAGGCCGTCTTCATCCCTGACCCACCTAAATGAACCCTTTGATTTTGGGACCACCCTCCACCTCCCCGTTTGACAATTGTGCAAACACAACACCATCTTTCTCTTTGACGACCTTGCCTATCTGTGAAAGAGGCCTGCTGGGCCTGTCGTACAGATCTCCAACAATTGCACGCATACTATGATACTATAGACTCCTCGGGGAAAAAAAACATGGCGCCAACCACCCCAGCCGCAGCTGGAAATCCTCCACATTACCAGCATGCCTCCATTTTTGGCAATGGCGCCCTATCCCACGCTGCCAACCGTCTCTCCGACAGTACTGCCCTTACTCCCAGTTCTGCGACCTCCTCCAACAATACATTTCTCATGCCCAATTCGCCTGTCAAGGGTCGCCCGAGTATGGACGGCTATCGTCCCAAGGTAACCAGAACCCTGGGTCAACGTCCAGCCTGTCTTGTCAATGCCTCTGTCACATTCTGTGGAAACAACCAGATATATGCCTTTGGCGGATTTGACCAGTATACGGATGAAGTGTACAACCATGTGCTCAAACTAGACCTCGTGAGCCATCAGTGGAGTCTTGTCGACAACTATGGTGACATTCCAGGCGTGCGGATGGGTATTTTGTTTTCTGCCACATTGATTTCCTTACTTGGCTAATTGCTTTCATAGGCCATACTGCCACCCTCTACCAAGGCGACAAGCTCCTAATCTTTGGCGGTGAGAACGAACATCGTACATACCTCTCAGACCTGATCATATTCGACCTAAAGACGGCACATTGGACACAGCCTGCAGTTACAGGACCCATACCGAAAGGACGAGCAAGGCATGCTGCTGTTCTACACGACGACAAGTTGTTTATAGTCGGAGGAATAACAGGCCATAATAACTATGTCCTTGACGACATTTGCTATCTTGATCTCAAGACTTTCACTTGGTCCAGAGCATGGCGTTTTGTTGGAAGATTCGATCATTCGGCATATTTATGGTACGTTAATTGTGCCTGGGGAAATACAAAAAAAAAACTGACAAATCGTAGGGGTGATCGAATTTATGTATTTGGGGGCCTTAGTGAGGATATGGACAAGATCGGAGACATTTGGTGGCTGGATGTCAAGGGGACTCCAGCTTTTGATTCGCCCCCTGGCTTCGGATCCCTCGATCGACAAGCCACATCAGGGCGCTCGGCTGGCTCTCCCAGATCTTATGCCATGGCGCCTCCACCAGCTGTTGGAAGCTCTGGTTATGCTGCAAACTCGAGTAGTGCTCAGGTTAACCCCCCATCGTTTCAATTGACGAATTCAACTCCCATTGCTCCTGGCTCAATATCATCCTTGAAGTTTGTCTCGGGGCCGAATGTTCCTTCTCAAGGTTCCGGTATGCATTTCCATGTATACACATCTGGTACTCTACTCGACTTTGTTACACCAGCTGCAACCATCACACACCCCAGGATTGCTCATTATCCTCATTAGAGTTGGATACTTTACGCTGGCAAAAACTTGCAGAGGGTCGAGATATTTTCAAGCCCGGTTTCAGATGGCATTACTGTACAATGAATGAAGACGGTACTAAAGCTTGGCTTCTCGGATGCCCTACAGACCCAACTGCGACCGACTTAGGGCCTGGAGGGTTTGAGGAATATCTCAGGTACGTCGAAACCCCATGTTAATAGCTTGAATAATAACAGCGCTAACATTTTCGATTAGCGACATCATGGAGATTGACCTTCGGCGATATGGTCTGCTTGGGAATACGCTCACTCCAGAGCCTCGGGCTGATCTTTCCCGGTTACCTTCTTTTCATGACCGTGCAGTCGTTCAGACTTCGAAAGGCTTGGGAGCTGATCTGGCCAAACTTTTCAACCAACCTCCGGAAAGCGGCAGTGGCACTGACTTCACAGTCACTGCACTCCGAGATGGAGAGTGGGATGAGGATGAGATTATGAGTTCCAGTTTGATGCGTTCTGACAATCAGCCTGAACAGAATTGGCTCTCCCCCGATGCTTCCACCTCGCCCCCTATTTACGTCCACAAGCTCATTCTCCAAGCTCGATGGCCACACTTTGCTCGTCTGTATAACGCTCAAATGGCAGAATTTCACACAAAGAAGATGCACATTCCTGAGCCATATACCGTCGTCAAAGCTTTCCTTTACTACCTCTATACCGATAGCATCCATCCTGAAGATGTTCCAGAGTTGAACGACGTAGCTGGTCTTCTAGTCGTTTCTAACATCTACAATATACCACACCTACGATTGCTCTGTGTCAACCGTCTTTCAAAAGAGCTCGATGTCGAGCATGCCTGCATCATCTGGCATTGTGCAGGAACTGCAAATGAGGATTGGCTCAGACAGCGTGCTTCTAGGTTCTGTTTGCTACATTGGGGTAGGGTCGTGCGCACAGATGGATTTTTGAAGTTACCGAGGAATGCACTTGTCGAATTGTCTCAGGGAATCGATATTGAGGGGCGTGTGTTGTTGGAGGTAAGTTTAATGTAGCTCCTTCATGTGTCAACTGGCTAACAATTTTTTAGGTGATGAACTGGAGTATGTTGGAGGCCTTGGTGGTTCAAGATTTGGTGTTGGTGGAGTTGCCAGAAAAGCAAGTATCAGCAGCAATCAGACACAACAACTTGGCTCTGAAGTTGATGAAGACGAGGGCATGGAAATGACATAATATGACTCAATATCATGCGGGAGGAGATATGCATTATGAGGCGTTCCACGGAGGCGATACGAGTTTACTTTGGCAGGTTGTTCCTTTCTTTGATGAAGATAGCGAGGATGAATGGGCTGGTGGTTGTCTCAATATTTATATAGCATTGCCTTGGCGTCGGAGTGCGGCAGTGTTATTAGGAATGAAGTTTTATGACAAAGATACCAGAATGCAATTGGATTTCTCATTATCAATACTTGCTTGACTAAGCCGGATTTCCTGCAATAACTTGATATGTTAGTGGATTTGAGTCTGTATCTGAGTGATCTAGTTAGTGACAATGACTATATAGGTTCTTGAAGAGTATATATAGCAAATTTATTAGCTGAATAACAAACACCATTCAAGCTAACTAACAACACTGCCGTTAACTCAAACAAGCTATCTACTCTTACTTGAAAACTTCCTATCTATCATTATTTTACGCCCAAAGAAGAACCAACCGCAACAACAGCAAGAGAACTGCATAACACTATAAGCAATTAAGAGATTTGTTACTTAAATATCAAACTAGATTATTGCATTTACTCACAGGAAATCAAGAGAAAGAGCTCGGTAGAAAAAGTCATTATATAAATAATTTGTAACTCGAGATGTCTTATCAATTCGTCAAACGTTGCAAGTGACAACAGAAGTAAGTTTGACAGTATATTTGAACGATTTCTTCATTTCAAGAGATCGAGAATATATATTAGTAGCTTTAAGAATAGCTCTTTTTCCTTATCCGCGTCTTGACTACCTCGCTTCTCACTAAGCATTATTATTATTATTTTCTTTTACATTCAAAAGCCTCCTTTAACGAGCAGTAAATCTCGATGCCTTGGTTTACAATTTTTTGTCTTCAGCAAACGTCTCGAGAAATTTACTCTTAAGTAATTATATACTTTGAGTAAAATACTAGTTACTCTCTAATCAGATCAATCAATCACACTAAGACAAAGAACAAATAACTCTCTTTGCTATTAGCGTGGATTAGCCTTGAAATATATTAAATTGAGCGATTTTAAACATAGTACGTATTAAAGCTAGCATGTTACACAGCAGTATCAGAATTTAAGAGGCAATTTAGGCTTTACTATCAGAAACTACATTTTGCCACCTAAAGAAGCGTTATATCCTAAGTAACTTCAGAGCTCTAAATGCTCTTCCGCATCTTGATAGCTCTATCATAGACAACAATAAGGATATCACACCCAGGAGAATAAATAGCTATCACATCCGCTTTTTGAAGCTCCAGCAGACAGAACTAAGAAGTATTCCGAAGGTAAAGAGAGTTTGTTACAGTTGAGGGGACGAAAGAAGACCAGTGTGATGGCGTCTTGCGACTATTGGGATGCACCCAAGGAGACCTGTAATAGTAATGGAGATAACTATTTGTAGAACTAAAGACTCACAGAAGTTTTACAAGCTGCTGCAAAGGAAAAATTATCAAAGTATTGTAACAGCTATATAGGAAATAGCAACAGCAAGTAAATGATATATTTTATAAATATCCTGTAGCTACAAGCTAGATGCTAGGATGAAACAGAGGCAATAAGTAAGGTCTTGAGTAATAAAATATACCCAGGTGTGAATAGAAAATTTTCAAGAAGAGATGCTTTTTCTTGTACTACAGCGATGTGTTGGTGTGATTGTGGCTGTTACTGTGGCTGTTACTGTTACTGTGGCTGTTACTGTTGCTGTGATAGTTGCTGTGATAGTTACTCTCTTAGACTAAGAGCTATGTCACCACTTTAATTATTAATTCTGTTATTATAGGAAGAATAGTCTTGTTATCTTTGGTAAGAATACATTGGTTCATAACATAGATTTCACTACACAAATTGTCACTGCAGTTATTTAAAGGTCTTACATTTCAATGATTTACTTCACTCTTACGTGACTGCCCTCTAAGCTAACTTGACTAACATTCCAGGACCAAAGAAAAGACTCAGCTAAGCGTATCTCCAATTGCTCTCGGCGCGACAATTCGTTCTCTGAATAAGAAAACCATTTAGTCCCTCTTTCCCTCGGAAGTATTGCCAAGATAGCATCAACTCCATCAACCAAGTCCTTACAAAACCTCAATCCCGGCCTATGGACTCTTTCCACGTTCCAAGCCAGAACTAAATCATCATGACGTTCCTATTACCACACAATATCCACACTCGAGTATTCTGTCCCAGATTTTCTTTTCTTACATCAAACTATAACCCCACTCTACTGGTTTGCCTACAGGTAAACGTAACGTACTGTACTGTACTGTACTGTGAAACTGAAACCACCTCATGTAGCCAAGAAGATGATGCAAGCTACTACTGTAAACAACCAAGTCTCCACAAACTTAAAAAGCCGCATACTCTCTCTCTCTCTCTCTTTCTCCACTTTAAGAAGAAAGACTCAATCAATAATAGTAGGGCTCGCTACTAAGTATTTTCCAGAACATTACAGACAGAAAAACAGATGTGATTAAGTGGGAATGAGCAAATTTGAGAATAAAAAGTCAATGTACAGTAAGTAGCTAGCATGTGCGTTCTCACCTCCTCTCTTCTTCATTGAAAAAACCTTAATACTACTCTACTTACAGTAAGTAAGCAGTAAACCAAAAATCCCGGAGTTCCCCGAGAGAGAGAGAGAGAGAGGAAGGAAACCCCACCCCACCCCTGTGCAATGGTAGAAAGAAGCATGCGAGTTTTGCTTATTCTAAGTACAAGTCCAGTACAGTACAGTACAGTACAGTAAGCAGAGAAATAATTTAACTTTTATTAGTGCCTTAGCTCTCACCGGATTACAGAAATATACCAACTATAATTGGCCTCTTGAAAAAAAAAAAAAAAAAAAAAAAAAAAAACTTGATCTGGATCTGTTAACCTTTTTCTTGCTTGCGTAGATACAGGGAGAGAGAAAACTTTAAAGTAATGGGAATAAATAAGGTTGGATTTTACTTTTATCTTTCAACTTGGTTCTGTGATATGATAGGTTCTGTGATTACTTGCTTCCACCTGTTTTCACTTTACTGGTTCCTTTTTATTTTCTTACTCCTAACCTTAAGTATGTACGTAGCTCTTTTGAAAAGAATAGAGAGGACACGGTTTGTTGAACCGGTTGTTTCAAATACTTGGAAATTTTTTGATGTCATACAGTACAGTAAAATTGTGTGTAATTTGACTTTTGTAACACAAAACGTTCCTCAACCTCAAAGCTTATGCTTACGGTTCACCGAGTTCTGTACTGCTTAGTATAGTACAGTAAAGTAAGAAGGCTTTTGAAGCCCAATCAATAATCAGAGGCTATTCTCTCCACACAGCTCTATCTAACTTTGCTACGATAATGATAAGAGGGGAAAAAAGAACTCTTTTGTACCTAACCTGTCATCGCTTCATGCAAATCTGAGTCGTCGCTACCACATCTCATGCTCCACCAAGTAGGTAGGTAGGTGGTACTCAATCGGCACAGGAACATTCAACAATCCAATCCAATCCAATCCAATCTCAACTCTGCCAACCATTTTAAAGCCTCATTCATTATCCACAGTAAGAAGAAAAGAAGAAATGAACCCCATACCAAACCTCATCATCACAGACCGCCATTTCCAAAACAAAAATGCCCCAAAAAAACCCCCCCAATTTCGACACATAACCTGTTCAGAGAGCAAAGAAAAAGAGGAACTGACTGATTCATTCACGTTTTTCATCACAACGACAATAAACTCTTCCTCCCTTCCTTCCTTCCATCACCACATTCCCACCCCAAAAGCCGTCCATCCATCCATATCCTAGTCTATAATAGAAGGAAAGCTACTGTACGTACCAAATCCTAGTCAGTAGTAAAAAAAAGAGGAGGAAGAGGAGCAAATCATAGGTAATGAAACTTTAAAAGAGATCCTTCCGGTTTACTTAAGCTTCCGTTCCCCGAGATAAAAGAAAAAAATTCTCCGAATTATTGTCCGTGGTCTCTCTTGTCCAACTTACTGTAATTACGTACGGCAAGTGGGCTGGTCAGTGAAGTATGAAGGTACGAAGGTAAGTACGGGTACTCAAAAAAGGAAGGATATTTTTTTTTACTAGATATACTCCGTAACTGTACTACAATATAATACTGACATTTATTTATTTATTTATTTTATTAAGTTTTTGACTTTCTTTTTCTTTTTCTTCTTTGCCGGGATTTTGTTATACTGTAGGTATGTATGGGTGTGGAGACGTGAGAAACAAGAAGGTTCAAGGATCTGTAGTGTGTGTTTTTTTTTATGTTATGTGTCTTTTTTGAAACATGACTTGTTGTTGTTGGTGGTTGTTGACATTGCATTGCGGACCGAACTGTCGGGTTCGTTGAGTTCCAAGGATGATGGATGGATGTTACCTCTCCATCCAGTAACTATACAGGCAGCAGACCTTGAAGGTGATGTGGAGTTTGTGGAGAATAATTACGATGGGGGGGTAAAGTACAATGTACGAAGTAAGTAAAGGCAAGGTAAAAGGACCGGAGAGTAAACTCTATAATGTTGCCTATATGTGGTCCGTGATGTTGCTTTAGTTACGGAGATAGTAGTACCTACTGTACAGTAATTGGGTTTTTTTTGGGGAAGTTTCATATTATAAGTGGATTTTGGGGGGAGAGCGAGGGGGGGGGCGCCTTTCTTTCTCTATGCACTCCACAATATGTAATTATAATATCGTTGCCAGTGAGCTTTCCTTGTTGCATACAGTATTAGTACATACAGCGTCTATTGCATACTTCCTTGTGACTGGGGTTACTCGTAAACAGGAACAGGAACCGTTGTGTAACGGTTTCTTTTCTTTTCAAGGAACAGGACGGACGGCGCGAGTCAACATTTAAATCGATCCTCATTCATTCATTCATTCATTCAGTCATTCAGTCATTCAGCAGCCACCCTAGTATTGTGAATGTGAACCGAGTAAACCAAAACCCACTTGGGACATGGAACACGGAACACGTAGGATAGATAGAAAACCTAAAAAAGAGGCTGGAAATATAGTACCAATAAACCGAAACATCACACCACTTTGTGTGCTGTCACTTGTCACTGTCAGCCAGATGCATAGACACTTAGCTACCAGAGACCGGTTCCAGAATAGAGCTGCGCAGAGCAGCGAGAAACAAGCCACGCGGTCACAAAGCAAGCACAGCGATGGGAAATCTATCCATTTGACGATTAATCCCACTTGACAAACCATTATTTGGTAATAACCGAAACTGCCCAAGTTCTCCAGTAAGACAGAGAGAGAGAGCTGAGCGGTGTGATAGCGAAAAGGCCAAGACACACCTCACCAAGCCGCTCCAAATCCCAAGAGAAAGGAACGAATATTAAATATAGGAAAGATATTAAGAAACAACTAACTAACTGTACCTTGTATACGATTGATCGGCCGGGCCGGAAAGAATGAGCCGAGAATGCGGAGAATCGGCGAGGGCATCTGGTTTAGGAAGCTCAGGACCGTGTTGCAGGCCATTTCCACCCTAATTGTACACAGTGCATGTGGTGTTTTCAAAGAGAGATAGTGATACAGTATGTATGAAATGATTTGAGACATGGAAGGGAATGTCTTTCATTGCGTATCGACATTAGGGCGCGGGATCGTTGAATCGTATTGGGTATTGTCCGTCAGGTGCAGGCAGGTACCGAGTTTCCTGAAATTGGGGGGGAACGGAGGTGAGCTTTGGGATGTTGTTATTTGATTGAGTGATGGATGGATGATAACGGAAATAACGCAATGGAGACGGGAGGCGGGAAATGCCAAGGTTGAAGGCAGACAGACTGGTGGAATTGGTCATCCCCGAGTCAATGCGACGGTGTATCGTACGATGCTGAAAGATTTGATGTTCAGTTGAAAGACTTGGCACCTGAACTGCCTGAAGTGTAGAGAGCCGTTGTGGCAGGAGGGATAATGCTGGTGATTGAGTAGAAAAAGGGAGTTCGTGTTGTTACCAACTGAACAGTAGTACCGTAGTAGTAACATGGGCATCGAATGACGCCTTTGACACATCGACCATCCGCTCCCTCCCTTCCCCCCAATTGACTTTGGGGTTGCATCCGTGCCATCCGATCGTCAAGAGCTTAAAGCCTCGAAAATACCGGGCATTGTCGTTGCTGAACACAAGGGGGACCCGGATATCGGAGACATTTTAAACGCTTTCTCCGCAGTAGTGCTCTACTGTATCTCGAAGACTTGCTTGTCCTTGTCAAGTAACGGCGGAGAATCAAGAGATAGACTTTGCACTTCTCAGTCAGAGAGTCAGGGCTCAACTTAACCCTCCTACTATAGGCGAGGGAACCCAGAGCTCGTGATGGTTTGGATTGTCTCCAAGACTCCATCGCTAAGGGTTACCATGCGAGGAACATCAGAACAGCCAATGGCCCTTGCTAATAAACGATGCGAAATAGTTATTTGACGGCTTTGACACATTTTGATAGGTTTTGATCGTCTGAACACATCGAAACTATCCTTGCGAAGAAATGTGCTTTGACCATAAAAGTATTTGTACTATTGCATCTACGGATAGTAATTGGTTATGCCATGACACCATTTGCTATTCATCATCGGCTTTGAGGTTGCACCTGTGCCTGCCATCTGATCTGCACCTAGAGAGTCAGAGGCTCAAAATACTGTAACAACTAGTACATAATCGTCCAACTTGCCTGCTCAACACGAGGCAACCTGGTCTAACATGCGGTCTTGGAAAGGAGGTGACTAGCTAAACGTATAACTGCATCGATTCTAAAAAGTATAATGGGATATTCCCCACTCGGTTTACTGATTCCATCTATGCTCCTTCTCCTTCTAGATGAGGCTGCGGGGTGGTGACACTACCGATTCCAACATTGAAGGATATTCCCCCGATACAACTCTGTGCGTTGATCACTTGCGTGTGTGAACACTTGGTTCGTTTATTCAGTCATTTGAAGGATGCCGGCAGACAATACATATCCCCCAAAAAACATGCATTGCTCGGAACGGGACAGACGATAAATTTATTGAATGTGATGACACTGACATGGCGCAGGATCTGGTGGGAGATACAATATAGGGAACATCCCGAATGGTAGGCAGTTCAAGGAAGGACTGCCTCCGTTTTTTGCTTCTGCTACTCGAGTGCTGCATTGAACAGAGATCACATGGAAATGAACGACAGCTGGACCACGACCCCTAGAACCGTGGTTCCGGAACCTTTCGCTTGCGCCTACCAAGCATGAAATTGTCTTGGGGGGAATCACATCATGAATCGTGCCTCCATGACTGGTTGGCAAACTTTACCACAGTGTATCAGTCTTCAAAACCTAGAGCCTATTGAACAGTGCTCTGCAATCTGTATATTGCATACTACTGTACTACTCAGGGGACGATATCGTTATCAGTCTTCCCAATCGTCATGTACTGATTTGATATTGGAAGAGACAGAGAGGGTGACACTAGTCATGATACTGGCTCTTTTCGAGACGGTGTGACGATTAGAGACTGCATGAATATGAGGACTGATATGTTGCAATTTCTTGGTCTGTCGGGTCTAGGGGAAATTTGAACTCTGGTCTCTCCTCGAGCTAAGGAGTGGTCCGGTCGACCGTTGATATACTATAAGAAAGTACATGCTTCGGTAAGCCGGCAAATATAGATGTATGATATGTTTTAGAATCTATATTAGACTTGGCCTTGGATCTGGAAAGCTGCTAAGCTGCTAAGCAATATGAAGGGACATATCTTCCCCCTTCGGTACTGTTAGCTTATTAGGACATTGAATATACGAAGTCGTATTCGAGATCCATTTAGTGACAGGGCGAGAAACCTGAGACCTTGAGATTCGTTGAGAGCTAACGTTGAGCTAGGAATTGGGGTCTAGAAGATAGATTCATCGTTCCGAAGCAGGTATATTCGTTACTGTACTATTGACTATCGACGGTTATTGGTGACGATTGTGGACCCCACGCCGAATAGCCTCCACTACACAACGACTTCCGACTAAGAGGCTAACGTTGCATTTCCTGTGGAGATACGGCAGTTTGCAATGCAGAAATTCCGCAGAGAAAGAAAGAGATGCTCAATTTCCTTTAGAAATACCACGGTAGTAAATATCCTGTTTACCGTAGTAAGCAACAGGCCTTGAAAACTCCCGGACAGTTTGATCTTGGGGTTCCAGAACGCTCAAGAGCCGGTAAGTAGGACTCTTACTCCCTGCAAACTCATCGCCTCGTCACCCCTCAGGATCTCCCTCAAAACGAGCTTCAATCTGACTAACATTTGAATGCTTGTTAACACGCTCTAAAGCCCGACCTCTTAGGAGCCTCTGCTCCAGCGACAAGCATCGGCCGTACGAGGTGCAGTTCCAGTCTTCCCCGTAATTGAGCAGTTCGCTCAAAACCACCTATCTTGAGTAACCTCACCACGTTTTTCTGCTCTTCCCGGCTCTCTCCCATGCAAAGCCAATGCCATGCTCTCGGAACGCAGCCTGGATGGGGCAAAAGCTTACGGTGATCGCGGCTAATCACCATATAATACCCATGCCCACGTCGTCTCTCAAGCCCTGAATGCTGATGCTTGGCCAACAACTTGGGTAACACGAACCTCAATGCAGGTAACAGTAACCAAGGCGTAAGAAGTTTCCGGGTGAGCGAGCCGTCCACTAAGATTGTCTGGCTACGTGTGAGATATGGAGAGTAATCAAGAAAATCAGGGTTCAGCAACGATTTTCAAGGTTGATGGGCGAGAGGGGTAGCTCTTTTGGCGAGAAAAAGGGTCCCCTTAAGCCCTTAGGGGGGTCAATGCGCTGTATTTTACTTATCGATACAGGATGGGTGGGGTAAGAAAGGTCGCGGTGAGCCAGTGCAGCGAGTCTAGATCTGCTTTCCGATCCCTTTCTTTTCTGAATGGAGACATGACAAGTCTGCAACACCACCCTGTCTGCGGTTTTTTGATGTCTTGGCTATGATTTGTGAACAAGTAGGATACGACGTCCGAAGAAGGTGCAGTAAGTATAGTTGGTAATCCATATAATTTAGATTCCAATTCATGGGACCTGTCATGCGCACCGCAAAGCTTGAAACTTTGCAGATAGTAGGTAGTCAGATCTTACCGGTAGCTACTGTATTGCGCACGTCGCTTATTAAATGAGGCGCCACCTTATGGATGCCGCGGCCCCAAGAGGAAGGCCGCCCAATTTGCCAGAAACTCATCCGCAGTATCCCAAGGAAAAGAACTCGGGTGCTGTTTTATCGCACCCTTGTACTGTATGTGGTGGATGGGGTTTGTTTGTTTGCCCGTAGGGTAGGGCATATCATACAGCGGTCGCTTACGCACTTAATAGGTATGTATCATCATGAACGTGACTGCAGTCCACCATTCATGATGACAATTCTTCACTCGATCTTCAGTTGGTGCAGTTGGTGGCTTGTAGTTTCTGCTCGAGCGTACATGTCCCGGTCCCGGGTCTCCCCTCCCGCTGCCGTTACCTGTCACAGCTCTAACTGAAGAACAAGAAAGTCTACGGTCGTCCACGCGTCAGTACTTTATTTAGCTCATGAATAAGGATTTTACTAAGCGCCTGAAGCAAACAATATTCAGATATACCGGTACACCGTCCCAGTTAAACAATTTGGAGCACAGGCGTATATGTCCCGTCCGTCCCTGTCCGCGATGAGATTAGTGTTTACCAGAAAACCCCCCCCCCAGGCCAGGTTTTTCCCGTGTCAGACTTGGATATGACTGCACAGAGGGTCAAGACGACGGCTGTAATGCCATGTGCGGAGTTAATGAGTGTGATGAACTTCAGGGTGTACTTGCAAGTGGGGATACCGATTTCTTGACATGATTTGGAACGCCTTAGAGGGCTGGAAGCCAGCCTGTCTAGGTAGTAAAGCAAGCTTTGTGCCCGGGGAAGTAATAATCGGCGCCAGGGGATATAAATGGGCTAAGGCTGGTTGTTGGATACTTTGACAGTCCCATGACTGGATGTGGGTGAGAAGGCTGAGGCACAGCAACGCCATCATGCCATACCTCCGGGCTCAAAATCGCAATATTGAATCCTGTATCGAGGAATAGGAAACAGATCTAGGTTTTGTGTTCGTTTCTGATATCAATCAGTTCATTTTGTATAAGAAATTGTGAAGTAGAAGTTACCTCATTTCTTAGAGTTATCCGTAGCAAGGCTAGCCATTCTAGAGAGACATGTCAATATCCCCCAGATGTAACAACACCTCGCTGCTTTATGGCATCAGAAATGCGAACAAATGCGAAGATCCCATATCGATATCAAGCCACCTAAAGATATTCTCCAACCATTTTGTAATCCCCGAGATGTTTCCACCTGACAGATAGCAGGTTACAAGCCCCCGTAATACAACAGAAATGCGGCATATTTGACAGATTCCCAGATCCCAGGTTTTTGGAAACTTGCAAAGGGACAAGAGAGAGGAGGTAGGTACACAGGCACAGCATTATCGAGTATTACCATGCACTAATCTAAGACATTCTCATGTGCCATGTTCAATTTATAAGCTCGATGATGCTGTCACAAGATCGAGATTTGTAGATCTTTGTGTTCGCTCTGTGTTGCAGAAACGACGCCTCATTCTGTGAAGTGAATAAGGGGTGTAGATAGTTCGTACCTACTGCTGTGCGACCATACCCAGCTGTCTGGATACGTTTGATATTGACTTATGAAGGCGTCTGGATGCGGACGTGAGGACATCGACTTTTACTACTGTCTTTTAGCATGTGAGTAACTAACCATGATGGTGTTGCAGTAGTGAAGACCCTTCTTGTCACATCCTGTTATCATGCCCTATAATTAACTTCATGACCTAGTCATATTTAATTTAAGGTCTTCACATTCTCCCAACAACCTTCTGTTCCTCGTGTAACATAGGTTATCGCTTCACATGACAAAATCTGGCCACATTCTCCTAGAAACTCAATGTGTTCCTCGTGCTCCAGAAGAAACTCGATCAGTGTTTGCGGTGCATCATTAACATTCCAGGAGAACTTTCTCTTCTTGCGCCTCGACCTGGATTCGAGCGGTAACTATAGCAGAGGAATCCCAGAACCATGGTTCCAGCAGTTATAGTTGCCATTCCACTAACGAAAGTGACTAACTCTTTAAAACCTCGTGCTATGAACTCTCCTTAAGGTCCTGAACACGAAGCGAACAAACAAGCTAACAACAAAAATGAACTCAACAACAGGATCAGAAACTAAGAATAATACAATGTGACTATCGATGTCTAAATAATCCAACTCTATGGTTTCAGAGAAACTGTAGTCAATATTCCTCTCCAAAACTCTGTGCCGTGCAAATAAGCTCATACAAGTCCCAAAACAGATACAAAATACGGTACATGAGATTTTAAGGTTTCACACAGTATCGTAACTATCGATACCCAATATCCCAATATCCCAATACCACGGTTCTACAACTCTGTGTAGTTGACCATCCACGCAAAACTTACCCTCTTCGCAAGCTCTGTATGCCAAGAATATAGCACAGCAAATGCTGTCGGTACGACCTTCTTTAAAGGACCCTCTAGCCAGGCTTGCCGGCACGAGATGTATCTTGAATGAATCTGGAAGTCTAACACCGGAGAGGCGGAAAGTCCAACACCGTTTGCGTCTTGCCGCTAGTCACTCACTCCCGTGGACTAGCCAGTGGAACAGCACTCAATGATCTAGACATCCAAACCTGGAACCCAGAATCGAGAACCCCGCACCCACGTTGTCGTCCTTCGAACCTAGGTACTTCCATACAAACTGCTGCATCTTTAGTACCTTGCGAGAGTCAAGCAATTGCCGCCCGGCAATAGTAGGATATAATCGCTGGGTCATCTAAAATCCGGAGAAGGGAGAAAGTGTTTCTGTGTAGCGCCCACCATCGTTAACTCACCCCCGCCTTCCCTCCTTCACTTACCAGAACACAGAACACTTCTTCTGTGCAGCATAAAGACGGCACATCTCTCCAGGTTCATTAGCACAACTACAAAACAAGTACCGATATCCATACAACTTTCGGACTTACCAAAGAATGATATGATGCGGGAGGAGGACATAGGAAGTATACATCCGCGTACAAGTATCACCAGTGAAAGAAAACCCCTGTAAGACTACCAGTCGCACATGGGACGCAACGACGTTGAATACCAGTAGATTGAAGGCAAAGGTAAATACAAGCCCTACCTTAAAACCTTTCAACCGAAAGTTTAATACAGTGCAAGGACAATCAAGTAGGGCTTCGCAGATGCCGAGATACCGATTGTGCCGGTAGTCGTGTGTGCGAACTTCTGATCATTTTCCAAGTTCACACAACCTCCTCCGTACTATAACTATAGTGTACAAGCGACCACGACTCCTCCAACAAGAGACCAAGAACAAATGTTTGATCCTGGTAATTTCATTTCATCTTCCGAAGAGGATATCCCGCTTGCTCCTTTCTTAAATCTCGGTACATGTGTGGAGAAAAAAAAAAGTACGATACAGGACAGGAGGCAGTACGATGCTGTATCAGCGATTCAGCGGCACGGAAGGCAAAAAGTATCTGTCTGCTTTGGAACAGCTAGCTGCCTGCGTGCGCACTTGTACCTCCGTATGGGGCGATCTCGAAGGTATTCTCCGTATCGTATGAAAAGATACGGAGATCAAGATTTGAGAAGAATAATCGAAAGTTTTTGCTTTCTTGGTCCCTTGATTCCCATTATTTTGCCCCGCTCCGAGGTTCTTGCTGCTTAATTCCTCCCCGCAGTATCAGTTCATTCTTCGAACATTTGGGCTTCCAAAAATACATGATTACCACAGTACCGTGGATACCCAAAGTACTTCTCTATTTTTGTGCAGTACGTGAAGATGTCTTGTTAACAGATTGCTATCTCCTTAGATTTGGTAATATTACCTCCCATAAGCTACGAGCTAGGTAGGTGGTGATGAGCACCTACAGTACGGAATATTGTTCCGTATTTCAAAGAATTTCGAAAGATCGCGACTACGAGTACGGAGTGCGGGAGGATGGAAATGTCACCAGTATCAAAGTCAAAGCGCTCGCTACAGAACCTCAGCAACTAAACAACTTTGAATAGCCTACCTAGCCTAACCTAATCCATGGCATCAATACTTTGGTATAGTACATACAGTGTAGAGTACCTAGGTACTTCGTAATTCCAAATTCCAAATCCTAAAACCCCATCCTACCTTAATCTCCAAAAAGAAAGACCATTTTCCACAACAAAAACTCAACAGAATAATCCCCGACATCAACCCAAACCAAAACCCAAGCGGAGCCCATCCAGTACAGTACAGTACAGTACAGTATCCACAACCCGACGACGACGACGACCTCCGTAATCCCACCTCCGTGTAATCCACACCTTTAAATAAAAATCCACTCTAAAAATTCACAATCACAATCACACAATCACATCCATCCATCCATCCATCTATCCATGCTCCCTCCTCCGTAAAGGAAAATCCACAATGATGACAAAAACCCACACACCACCATGTTAATAACCGAACAGTCGGGATTGGCATTATACCATAAAGAGAATAGTAAGATTACCATAATCCAAGCATGAATACAATACCCATGAGTATCCATCCACATCCATGTAAAGAAGAGAAGATACCCCACCCACCTACCGTACCAGTACCAGTCAGTACCTACCTACCTACCCGACCAAACCAACCATCCAATCCCTCTCTCATCTGATTTGCCCTCACTCTACTTACTTAGTGCTCGTCAGAAAATTGGAGATGACAAGGATACACCTGACTCGAGTATTTACTGTAAACCAAAACCAAAACCAAACCAAACGAAATAATACCCTAAAAAAAGTAAGCCAGCCAGTCAGCCAACCATACCTATCCACCTAGTAGCTCGCTTATAAATTTCCCTTTATTTGCTGGCTGGGCTGGCTGGGCTGGCTCTACGGTATGTTCGGTACAGACAGGTATGTAGGTAGGTACTTCTGTAATACTTTGATTTGTACTGTACTGCACTGTAATTCCTTCGTATTTTCTTGCAAAATCAAATCCTTCTTGAGCTAAAGAAACCCCCTTCCCTCCACCCCAAAGATCAAGATCAAGATCGCGGATACAGTACAGTATTCGTGCTTT
This sequence comes from Pezicula neosporulosa, assembly GCA_009805495.1. Taxonomy (NCBI): domain Eukaryota; kingdom Fungi; phylum Ascomycota; class Leotiomycetes; order Helotiales; family Dermateaceae; genus Pezicula; species Pezicula neosporulosa. The sequence goes on from SELE01000029.1 coordinate 772,840, forward strand.
CTATAACTGTGCTTTACATATACTGTACATACCTACTGATAAAGAATAGATAAGAGTAGAGTAGAGTAGAATAGTAGCGGAGAAAAGATCCCCGAAAGGGAAAGCCGTATTTTTTTTTTTTTTGGTATTTTTACAACATAGTACAGTAGTTACATAGGTAGAAGTGAAAAACCCCCCGTAAAACAAAGTCAAAGATCGATCCACTTAATTAAGTCCAGAAGTACTCTGTATGCGTTTTTCGGCACCCGAATTCCCCTTCCCCTTCCCATTCCCCTTCCCCCTTTTGACGGAGAGACAGGCGAGCAGACGAGCAGGGGGACCCTACTTACTTATCGGAGACGGGAATCACGGGAAGGGAAGGGAAGGGAAGAAAATACTGTAATTGACCCCGACCGGGGTGCTTTTTGGGAGCGGTTAAGGCGGTGGGCAGGGATGTTTTCTTTTTTTTTTCTTTTTCTTTTCCCTTTTTCTTTTTTGTTAACGCTCTTCCGCCTCTTCGCCTTTTTTTTTCATGGGTTCATCAATGGGAAATTATTTTTTGGGGGGGAAACAAATATGGGGAATTTTTTTCTATGAAAGGCGGATGGATGGGAATGATTTGTGTTTACTATCTATGATTTTGATTTCCCGTCGGGAAAGATTCGGTTGATTTCATTCCGCACCCGTACGTATTATATTGTATTGTATTGTATTGTGTTGCATTATTGAAAGATTTATGTATTTTCGTTTTTTGTGCAATTGAGTTTTTCTTTGTTTTAGAGGGAAGTGGACGGATTTTGGAGAGTTTTGGTGTGAGATGAGATGAGATGAGATGATTGGGTCCATGTTGATTTGTAGTGCACTGTACTGTACATAAGCTGGGGCGAGTGAGCTTGTGAGGCTGGTGAGTTGTCGGATTTTCTTGCGAGGTAAGTTGTGATGAGAGTTTTTTGTTTTCGGGAACGTGGATTCCGCTGCAGATATCTATCAGTTTTCTGATTTTTGATTTTTTTTTTTGGGAGATTTGAGGTATAGGTAGGTAGGTATATACTAAGTAGTTAGGATAGTTTCCGATAGGTATTTAGTTAACCTTCTCTCTATGCCCGACCACGACTTCTTGCAGCAAAGATGTACAGCGCAAGTATAATCTACTTACTACGTATGTACTGTACCTGCCGTTCTTTTTTTAAACAAGTATCTGCAAGCGCCGCCGCCACACCTTTTCTCAATGGGTACAGTATCCATAATCCCACAAAGTCCAGGAAGTTAAGAACCCCAAAAGTAGAAAGACCAGAAGCCACGATTCTATCAGCTCATACAATTGGATACCGAGACTAGAGAAGCGCCGCAACCACCGCAAGCAAAGGAGCGGCGCGAAGTGAGGGGACGGGAGACGAGTCACCTACCTGTAAGGCTTTTTCTCTCACCGTCTATCTTATTGCTCCTTCGAGTCGGACCAGACCAGGAAATGAGAAGAGGGAGGAAGGACTTTTGAAACGAAACGAAACAAAGCAAAGCAAAGCAAAGCAAGACAAGGAATCTTTTTCAACGGCTACGCCGATACGATACGTTGCAGACTGCAGTTGGATTCAAAACCTATACAGTAACTGTACCGACAACTTGGTAACTCTTGGTGCTCCGCCACACCGCCCGACGGCAATAGCTGGAAACAACAAATGCATGCGAAAGAGAGAGTACGGAGGAGCGGTAACTAACTCAAATTATTCAATAATAATGTAAATTCCTTCCGTCTTGTTTGTTGGCGGCAGAAACACCGAAAGTAGTTCCTCCGGTGAAGCGAGTTTAAGTACAGTATGAATGAAGTAGGTGGGATGTATGGGTGATGGGGGTACTAAATAATGTCATGCGTCGACCCGTCGGTTCCTACCTAATGGGAAGATTTGATCATAGATGATGCTATTTTGCCATTATCACACGCCGTTCGTTTTTTTCCTGGAGACACGTACTGCACAGTACAGTAGAGTACAGTAGTATCATATGCTACTGCAACAACAATGCAGACTAGCCTAGTTAAATTTCCTAGCTGCTTTCAAGAGAACATGATTTCCAGGTTATGAGTACAGTACCGTTAGTTTACCTTTCAGCCGGGCGTATACGAGCCGCGCGCGTTGCCTAGGTAGTTATTTAGTTCACTTTGCATACATAATGACGCTTTTCTAGGGGGCTTTTGGGTTTTGAACCCCGAAAACAACAAAGACAGTCAGTCATGCTTGACGCCTAGTTTTCGGTGAGGCTTAACTAGTTGATGCCCTTGATGTAGCGAGCTACCGATATGCAGGCGTGAGACTCTTGGGACGAAAAGGCGTTTTTTATACCCTTTCCCTCCTATGGTATGGAGGCTGTGCCGTGCCGCTGGCGGTAATTTATCTTAATCCTGAATTCCCTCATGGAGTCCGCGTGGAATTCAAGCGCTACTGTAAGTACGAAGTATGTCCGTAAGTAGGGTAGTTTTTTTTGTGGAGGTCGAGGTCAGGGTGGTGTTGTTTCCAGGGTTTGGGCGAGATGGTTTGGCGCTGACTGGTGGTGGTGGGATGTTTACTAAGTCACTACAAATGTATGTATTCTGCGAAGCCGAGGTATCTTCGGATTTGTTTCTCTTTGCTTTAACTTTCGTTGTTACTTGTTGGCAAGTATGCGCTTTACTAGGTATGTACTGTACCAGGTCCAGAAGACTGAGTAAGTGACACGAGAGGTGATGGGTAGGGTGTGAAAGAATGCAAGATTGCACTTTTTTTTGTGTGCGCGCATGAATCGTGGCCGGCCAGCAAAGTTCTGATGCCCGATCGGTTTTTTTGGGGGGAGTGGATGATAGTGATAGGATAGGAACAGGGCCCATGAGATGGGAAGGATGAATTCGAAGGAAAACGGTAAAATGGTTCCGGTACCGATACCATAGTTCACATGAAAACTTGTGGCTTGGTGGTGTGTTGTGTAGATAGCTGAGTGGTTGGAGATGTCATGGAGGCCATGGCCGAGCGGGAAAGGTTCTGTGGTTGAGGCTGTGGGTGGTTGACGGGTTTTGGATGGATGGATGTGATAGTAGATGCTGCACTATAGAACAGCATACGGTAGGTAGGTAGGTAGGTAGGTAGGTACTTGAGAGTAGGTACTTTCTTTCCAATGATAAACCCCGCAACGGCATGCACCCCTTTCATTGTGTCTCCCGAGCTGTCAATCATGGTATATGTGCTGGGCTCAGTTATATGGCAATGGAGAGATGACAATTAAATTGATGCAAAGGTGGGAAAGTCATGCGACTTTTCTGATATGCCTAGTCAGTGGTTAATACTGGAGGCTGCAACACGAAGGCAGAGCGAGTCAACAGCAGTACAGTGCCTCCGTAGCGCATGTGAAAAACTTGAAAATAACCTAGGGTTTGAGGCTTTTGACACAAGACAAGATAAGACAAGACAAGAAGGTTGGCTTGGTCAAGTAACAGCTTCAACTCACAAAGTTCATCACATATGCTACTGTACTAGTATAATAGTCTACTGTCGTTAGTGCTGCTTCAATAATACCTCTAACCATTTTACAGCAACTATTTGTTAGTTTGCACTACTATTACTACTACTATTTCGTACGTATATATATTATTACTGGAAGTAGCATAACCCAACCATCCCATGCCATCCCATGCCATGAACGGACCGCGGGCAGCCCCTCCGCCAAATTGAGTTCCCGCCAAAGGGCGAAAGAGAAAAAAACTGGAACCTTGGTGGAAGCTTTCGAATCCGCCAGCTCGGGTCAACCAGTCCTGACTCTTGAATCAAAACAGTGATAAGCCGGCTGTAATCGGTCTGACGAACACAAGGCCTCGGCTCCGCTCTGGGAACGAGATGACAAGGAATCCGGAAAATGGGATCGTGCTGCGTTGTACGGCATAAGTTAGAGTACAGTAGAGTCGAAAGGAGGCGCAAAGGCTCTGTCTCGTTGGCAAGTACTGGTCGTACAGCAGAGTAGAATACGTATGGGAGGTGACTACAGACTGACGACTGATTGATGGCTGATGACTGACTTGACTGACTTGCCTGACTACTTCCTGATGCAAAGTGAGCTGGTTAGGTTTGATTTGGTTTGTCTTGGGTTGTGAGACGTTCGGCTCTTGTGTCCTGCTGAAGGGTTGAAGATGAGGGGAGTCTTTGTGGATCAACGGAGAAAGTAACCCAGCTTGGTCGCATGGCCCCTTGTGTTTGTCGCTGATATTATTTATGATTTGAGATGTTGACTCGTTGAGTCGTTCATAGTTGAGTCAAGTATGACTGACACCTCCCATCTCCATCCATACATCTAAATATAAGATATCTATATAATTTCGGTACATGCTTGTCAATCGTTGTCGGATTGTTCGGGTCGGTATTCGATCTTGCTTGCTGTTGTTGTGTACTGTACCTCTGTGCTTACTGTAAGTATGAAGGTACCGCTGACTTGGTACTCTAATGTACCTAGTGAGATGAAATCACCAAAAGGGTCGATGGACAGTGGCGTAGCGTAGCAGCCATGGCCACAATATTTGCTGATCCTTCTTGGGGGGTATGGTATTTTTTTCTTTTCTTCGTACGTACTGGCTGTATCAACGCATTGCCATCGCCATGATTATCATGCCAATGGTGACCACGACTCACTGCATCTCTCATCCCCCTCACCTCACCCAGTCAATGCGCAGTGCCTGCAGGCAGTTGCCAGTCCAGTGAGGTGTGTCTCCACGATGTGCACGACGGCCGCTCTGCAGCGAGACTACTGTACGAAAGCAGCCACACCGAGTTTTCTCGCACCCAGCAAACCGTACTGGGCTCCTCAGAGGTCAGGAGCTTACTTCCAAGCATGACACTTGGTGTGCTCGTTCGTTCAAAGCAGCATCGGGCATCATAATCATAATAATGAATAATAATGAATAATACAGTAATCACCGTATTCAGACGTCTCTCATGCCCTCTCGCCTTCGTCGTCTCATTTTATGGCTCAGGATGTTCCATGCACTGTTCTTCTGCAGAGCTTGGTGCACCAAGTAAAATAAGGCCGAGTCGTCAAATAAGGTCTCTCTCGATTATTGGCATCCAGCCAGCCGCCCTTTCCATGCTTTCCATCCAGACGGAAACCAATGCGCGTGTGTACAGTGATTCATGGGAACGAGTATTATTTCCTCCCGCGCCTCGCCTCTCTCTCCCTTCCCGCAATCCCCTTCCCAAGGGCCCAGCAATCAACGTGGGACTCCCTGTCAAGCTCCGTCCGCCGTCGCTCTCACCAAGAATAATAGTAATGATAATGATAATAATTCTAGTACTAGTACTATTACTAGTGTCGCACCGAGTAGGTACGGTAGTGTGTAGGTAGAAGTAGTTAGTTACTTACCAGTCGTCGTCGACATGGACAAGCCTTACAATTACTTACCCTACTTACCTTACCTTTCTTACCTTCTGTTCTCGAAATAATCGCCTCGGAGAAATGATGAATAATGAGAATCGAGCAATGCCTGTCCCTGCCTCCCTGTCCCCCAGTAAATAATAATACAGGTAAAGTATGGTAAGTACAGTCAGTACAAGGGAGTCTAGTCATCATCACCAGCACGAAGTTGTTGTGTTCGGTCTTGTCTTGTCCTTTTTTGCTTGCTGCTGCTGCTACTGTACAGCCTAGCCTGTCCCTGTACTGTCACTGTACTGTACCGTAGACTGTACCCGTAGGGGTGCTTGTTGCAAGTACCGCAGGCAAGTCTTGCCCCTGTCCGGCCCCCTGGGATCCTTGTGACACAATATTCCGACACATTTTGCAGCGCCAGGCCAGCAGCCATCACTCGAGAGAACCCAGCAGGCATGGCAGCGCAGGACAGGGCAAGGGCAGGCCGCAGGGCTTCTAGCAGCGGCAGTCTGTGCCAGCCCAATTATTGTTGTGGCCTGGGCTGCTTCGCCTGTCTCTTCTCTGGCAACCCAGGATTGCCTGAAGCAGACGAAGAGACGGTCAGAGAGGGTGTGCAGCGTGCTGAAAAGAGAACGAACGAACGAACGAACGAACGAGCATGTCTTTGAAACGGTCTTGGGTGGTCCTATGAGGCGGAGGATGTGAGTGAGTGAGTGAGTGAGTGAGTGAGGTCGAGGGAAAAAGAACCCAATAATGAAAATGAATCCATCCATACTGCGATGGGCACTGTCTAGGTCGTCGACCTGTAGTCAGACCTGACTGATACTTGATATTGACTTCTGTTGTTCCTGTGCTTGCTTGTTGGGTTCCCGTGGCGTCAGCCAGCCCTTCTCTGGGCTCCAGTTGTTTTGCTGTTGGCATCACACATCGCACATCGTACATCTGACGCCCTGTCACTCTGTCTGCACCACATAACACACTTTCCCATCCCATCCCATGCCATCCCCATCCCCATACCGACCGACCGACGTAGCTAACGAGAGAGAGAGTAACCACTAATAAATAACAAGCCCACGACTCTCTCTCTCACTCACACACCTCCCACCTATCCTGAACTCTTGGATCGTGCGCCCATGCCTATAGTGCCCGCTCTACTATTACTGTTGTCCCATGAATAAAATAAAACCCCGTCTGCTGCCCGGATCTGCTCACAACCTCGTCCATTCTTGTGGGATTATTTCGTCTTTTCTTTCCACGTTATTATCATCACTCACCCTCGCTCCCTTCCTCACTCCTCTCTCCCTCGATCTGTGATCATACACCTCCAAGTGCCGAGCATCTGCACCGCAACGCCGGACACAAGCCTTCACTTCTCCCAACCATTGAGCGTTAACTTGACAAACCCATTACGAAGTGGCCAAGAAGATCACGGGGATAGCAAGCAGCTTATTAGCATTGACTTGACGGAAAAGCCATCGGACGAAAATAACGCATTGAGCGCTCACGAAAGCAAGTTGCCGCCGCTTAGAGGCTTCTCGGCGACCAACTAAGTTTCTCGACTCCCAAAATTGGGGATTTTTAAAGGGCGACGACGACGACGTAGAGCTCCTCCACTTCCCTCGCCTACGAAAAGTACCCAAGCCCAAACCCAGAGCCCAAGCTTCTCACCTCTCTACCGCCCTTCTTCCTCTTGCCCCTTCCACTACTAGTCCTGCTACGACTACCACTACTACAACTTGAATAAATACAGCCAGGCCCCGCCCCTCCGCCCAGGAACCAACTTCTTCAACAAACAAGCTCGCTTCCCTTCACACTGGACCCTTCATTTGAATTCGGCTCTCTCCCCGTTCCCACTGCAAGCACCCTTATTGATTGGCACTTGATCCGAAACAGCCTTCCTCCGCCCTTCTCGCTCCTTGCAGCTCCGGAGTACCTGCAACTTGGTCGACTACAGAACAGAGTTCACGGTAGAGAGCTTTCTGCAGTCTGGAATCCCATTATATCCTGCACGGAACGTTTCTGGGACCCTTTCCCTCTTTCAACTGGCAGCTCGAAACGCGCACTATCAGCCACTGGTCAGAATTAGGCCAGAGAATCGCTCTCACGCCGTCGCGGTCTCGCCTTGGCCCCCCTCGCGAGTCATCCCAAATCCTACGAACCGAACCGCCTCCATTGCACTAGAGCTAGGCTGGCGACGAACGCAGGAATCTGAGAGGACCCAGAGAAAGTTGAGAGATTAGACTACTACAAGACTACCAGCGCGCTGTCTGCCCAGCTGCTAGTCGCTCATCCTATCATATATTGAACCAGCACCAAACGTCCCCTGCTGTCTCGTTTCCGTTGCCCACTTCACTAATAGTGAGTTTGCTGCACCACGCTAGAATTGGCAGACGACAAGAAGACCTAACAGAGCCTGGAAGGAAGCCCGTTTAATGAGTGAAGAACGCTGCTCTTTGATCTGAAGCTCCCCCAGCATCTGCATCTGCATGAGACCCTCTCCATCTCCAACACGCCCAGCAGAACACACTCTCTTCCAAACAACAACCCGTACACTACTCTTTCTGTTTTCTTCTGCAGCGACCATTGCATACCTCCATCCGACTGTCTCGAACCCCCCTCGTATCCTTTCAAATCTCTATGAAGCAGAAGCTTTCGTAGACACACTTACTCTCACTCTCTAAATCGTTGGATATATGATGGTTGTTGTCATGGCCAACAATGGGTACGTGCTTCATTTCTGCAGTCTGTTCCCTATTCTCTGTTCGCTGAAGATCGCCAATACGGGACTCGGGATCCCAGCTGAAAACTCCTCACGTTCCAGGGACATCGTTGTCTCGGACACTTGCCCTACAAAACCCCCCTCGCAGCCTTCCCGTCGCCGAGCCTGTGTGATTTCTACATTCTTCAGGAGTCAATTGAGACTTTGTCATTTTTGCGATTTGAATTGGGCCATTGGTGCTATTGAGCGATTGCTGACCGTGTTTTTTGTCGCGCTTGCAGAATGCCGCACCCCGCCCCTCCTCCGAGTATGAGCGTTCCTCCACCACCTCCTCCACAAGTCCTAGCTCCCCCGCAGAATTATTTGGAAAATGGACGGACATACCATGGCTTTCGGAAGGGAAAATACATGTATCCATGCGACGAGGTCAGTTCTGATCAATGGCGGCTTGCGCAGTTTTGGCGGTGACAGTTGGGCTAATGTTGAGGGGACGTGCAGCAAGAGATGGATCGCATGGACATCTTTCACAAGTTCTTCTTGGTCGCAAGACGCGACGCTTTACATTCGACTCCTTTCATACGCAATTTCGAACCTCCACGGATTCTCGACCTAGGCACGGGCACGGGAATCTGGGCAATTGACATGGCTGAGTGAGCTCTATTCCAAATACCCCTAGCGCGAGCGAGGACTAACACTGCACAGCAAATATCCAATGGCCGAAGTAAAAGGTTTGGACTTGTCACTCATACAACCAGCAAAGTAAGTATCGCAGGAGAACAAATTGTGCCTCGGCAGGTTCTAACATAGATTTGCAGAATACCCCCAAATTTGTCCTTCGCACAACGAGACATTGAATCGCCTTGGCACGGAATGGACGTGGATTCTTGGGATCTGATACATATGCGAATGCTTGGTGGTAGCATTTCAAGCTGGCCTGATATATACTCCAAAATCTTTAGGTAAGAGGCCATGAATTCTTATCTCCCTGAAATGGTCTACATGCTGACTTCTCATCGCTAGACATCTCAAGCCAGGCTACGGTTGGCTCGAACATATCGAAATGGATCTCATGCCTCGCTGCGACGACGGGTCGCTCCCACCTACCTCAGCTCTCATGACATGGGGCGAATACATCGCAGACGCTACGGCCCGCGCATACAAACCCATAGCATACAATAAAGAGACTCGGCGAATGCTAGAACAGCAAGGGTTTGTGGAAATCCAAGAGCAAGTCATTAAGGTACCCCTAAACCCATGGCCCACAGATCCACATCTCAAGGACATCGGAAGGTGGTACAATCTTGGCCTCGTACAAGGTCTGGAAGCCCTTACTCTGGCTCCTCTAACTAGGGTGTATGAGTGGAATAAAGAACAAGTGGACAGATTTCTGGTAGATGTTAAGAAAGAGCTTTGCTCAAGAAGATACCACGCATACTGCAACATGTAAGTCCAGTTCGGTCCTATTGCACTTCCGGCCCCTCCTTTCATTCGGACAAGAATCATTCTTGCACCGAGCCTTCGCACCATCATGATTATTAACATGGTCAATACAGGCACATCTGGATCGCTCGCCGCCCAGCCGACGCTTGAACATTTCCCACGTATCTAAGGAACGGCAAACGACCCAAACTAAGAAGCCATCCTGCATGACATATCTTTCCAGCGCTGCATTCCGCCGATTATTCTGAGCGGCCCCCAAACAATCATGGCAAGTTGACCCTTTGACCTCTTTCCAAGCTTGATTCTGCCACCCGATTCGACCCCGATTTATCCAGGCGAAGCCCGAATGATACTGCGATACCCGGAACGAACAGAATTTATGTCGTCAGATACGTGGCAATGGTTTGCGCGCATAGATTCCTATGTATGCAATGCAACTGCAACGTCCCACTCTTGATGCAGGCTGTGGACTGGATGGTTCTGGATTCGTCGACGTACGTACGGGATACGGAAAGGGAGTTTTCAGCAGCGAGGAGGCAAATATCATAAAATTTGGAGGGATTGATTTTGAAGAACGCACGCCAATATTCGGCATTGACTGACGCCGAAAAGGCATCAACTTGGAAGTTTGTGCATGTTTTCAGATGCATAGGAAAATCCCAGCGGCCCGAAAGGGACAGATGTGATGGAAATTGGAATTGAAGGAATGGAATTATGGATTGGTACACTGCATGTGACCGATGTTTGGGTAGGCGTCACACAGTGATACATTAAGTTGTACAACGAAGGGTTTTGACGGGACACGGGTTTCCCGACGATCTGGACGGGTTGCCATACCCGATGTAGCGGGGTTTGTGTCGACAAGTCGGATTTTTGAGCGGGGAAGGGATTGGAAAAAATGGAAGGACGTTGATGAGTTGTCATCCAGCCAGTTTTGTGGCCTGCATAGCAAATTTCACGAGACGGTGGTCGACGGCACGAAGGAACGGTTATGCTCGGCGTCACCAAAGAAGTCCATGCAAAGCATGCAAGCAGTGACAGATCCGGTCAAGACTAGCAAGGAAGTTCAATAACAGAGTGAAGAAGAAACTAGCAAGGAAGTTCACAACAGACCCAAGTGGTGGTGGTACCAAGAGAAAAAAAGTGAAGAAGTCAAGAAGCAAGGAAGTTTAACAGACCCGTCCTGGTGGTACCGAGAAAAAAAGAAAAGAAGAAATTATACATGGTTGTTTCGTCATGCCAGCTTGATTTGTCCAATCGGGAATTACTTGTTTCCTTCTCTTCGTTCTGCTCTAGCATTGCTCATTGCTTTTCCTCGGATTATAGGCGAGGTAGCCCTAAGTTTCGCGGGTACGGGAAAAAGCAATTATACGGGCCCTGACTTGTTATCTCTCCTGGAATGATGCCGGTGATTGGGAGGTGGATCAACAAGATGCGCGTTGGACTTCAACGCATTTGCCCGCCGGGATGGGATGAGATGCGGATATGCAATGACTCGGCAGGTTGATCATCTTGCCTTTGCCTTTGCACGCGGAAAGACGCCGGGAGCACCGGGACGGCACGAAACGGTGAATTGGCTGGTGCTTTGTTGGATCTTGGCTGGGACATGGAACGAGGCCGGGACGACTTGCTCAATGTGTTGGCACAATCCTTAACTCGATGTTGGTTTCGGAAGCCGATTCCCTGCAGCACACCCCTTTTGGGGCTTCTCCTGCATTCGAGCTGCGCCTTCGCTGCAGAGAAGGGGCTTTTTGTTTGTTTTTTCCATGGAACCTGCAGCTGTTACTGCAGTGTGTGTGGGAAATTCTTTAACGCTCTAGGCTGTGTCACAAAAGTTTGCATTGCCGCTTCGGGGAGGAAAGTTGGAAGTTGGGGTTTCCTGGGGACGGGTACGGCACGGCAGACGATCTTGTTGGTGGTACTGAACACCAGCCAACCGATTCGCAACACCTCGGCACTGAAGGAAGGGTTGCCCTTGAGTTTTGAGGCCGGATGAGACCTAGACCACCCATGTTGTACATACATGTATACCTACATACATAAGTAGATAGATAGACTTTACCAAATCTGACTAAATTCTGGAACATCTGGAACATTGGCTTGCTGACGTGACTACGTGGTGCTTTAGAAGCCCGTTCTTTTGAGTCGCGGATTCGGAGCACAGTTGGCTCTTCCCCGGTACTTGGAATATGTGATGAGACTTATGCTGAACTACAAAAGTAAACTACTGTACCGTATCGGGTGTGGCGGTGATGATTGGATGTGTTGGTAGTTTGTGTGGTACTTCTGAGAGTGGGGAGGTTATTATGTCATATGAGGCCACTTTTTATTTACTCTACTTTACTACTTGTAGTGATTTCTTGCGAGTGTGGTGGTGGTGTTGGTGGTGGTGGTGGTGGTAGTGTTGGTGTTGGTGATAGATAGGACTTATGTGCGTCCGGTAAAATGTATCAATCACTAGGTAAAGCGAAGGTAGAATGTGGAATGTGGAATGTGGAATGTGGAATGTGGCAAGTGGCAAGTGGCAAGTGGAAAGTGGAAAGTGGGAGAGTATAGTTGCTTTTCTTATACGTAGCATGAATGTATGTACTGTAGGTAGTGTAGTTAGGAATAGATAGATGGGTTAACTATAGGATGGGCTTAATTGGCATGACGTGATCTGATATGATCTGATATGATCTGATTTGATATGATTTGATTTTTCGATTTGAACTTTTTGGGTGCCTAATAAATAGAAAAGGGATCGATCGATCGATTGATCGATTGATCGAACTTTTTGTCTTTCTTCTTTCTTGACATTTTCCTTCTCCCTTTCTACGGACCTTTTTTTTTTTTTTTTTTTTTTTTTTGTTGTTGCTTTTTTAATCTCCTCCGGCTGACTAAGGTTGAGTAAGGGTTTTCTAGGAAGAGGAGATAGATAGATAGATGTTGATTGGTATTTTTTGGATGGTTATTGTTATGTGATTGTTTTTGTTGTTATTAGGTAGGGGGTTGGAATGGTTTTTTGATGGGTGTTAGGGAAGGTGGGGGAAGGGGAAGGGATGGGGAAGAAGGGATAGGAGGGGAGGAGATTATGGATTATAAATTATGATTGATTTATTGGGTTCTCGGGAGGGAGGGATGGAGGAGGTTGTTGGGTTGGTGTTGAATTTGGTGATGAGTTGGTTGTTACTACTACGGTGATATAATGTAAGTTTTTTGCTAATGCGTTTCATACCTAAGGTACCTATAGTGTTAAGTAAGAAAGAAAGAGTCTTAGGTTTTTACTTATATCGATGTTAAAGTTAAAGGACATGTTAGGGTAGAAGTTAAGGGTGTTTGTTTATTGTGAGGAGGAGTAGGGGTTAAGGAATTATAGGATAGGATTGGTATAAGGGAAGAGGAGGGTTTTTGGTTGATTGGGGTTTGGGGTTTGGTTTGGTTTTAGGTGGAGGGCGAGAAACTAGAGAGATAGGGAGTCATTAGTGACTGGTTCTTGGAGGCTTAGAGAAGTAAGTAAGTAGGAGGAGTGGAGGTTAGGTAAGTGGTGGTATTAGTAGTGTGATGATAATATTTTTTTTATCTTGTTGTTATTATAAGTCTCTAGATGCTATGGGATATCTGGAGCTATAACATCAACTATTTATAGTGGCTTGATAGTGGAGTGAAGCGATGAAAGGGATCTCGGGGGTTTTCTTCTTTGATTCTTGTTAATGAGGGAGTTTAGAAGGTAGTAAGTAGTATTGTAGGGTTAGATGTAGTAGCTGGTTTAAGCTGGAGTTTAGAGGTTTTATTATAGATACAAATGGTTTGTGGAGGGGGGTTGTTATTTTGAAGGGTGTCGCTAGTTGGTTGAGATGGAAATTATCTATATCTATAGAGAATTCTAGCTTGCGTAATAAATAGGATAGCTTGGTTGGCTATTATGTTCGATGAGTAGGTAGTTTGCGATAGTAGTTCCCTATTGTCTCTTCGTACGGCTCTTGTCGCCTGGTATTTAGTGGTCGACTAATTGCAAGTAGATTTATGTACTTACTAGTAAATTTAAATACACTATTTGCTATGGTTGAATGATTTTGTTATTTAGTTTGACATGTTCAAAAGATCACAAGAATCCTGGGAGTAGATTTGTCGCTTCAAGACTACTTGCTACGAGTATCGTTGTCGGTTACACAATTACTTATTAGTAATGTATTGTATAGAGTTTCTTCAAAGTGTACACTAACTCATGAATTCTTTGAGCTTGATTCGAATCTCTCTACCTGGTAGCTGCAATTCTATTTTGTGCAAGGCTTAGCAACTTCCCATTATCGTTTTGCTCTTTGATAAAGTTCGGCATTGTTTTTAAATACTGAGTTTCATCATAGTATACACAGGTATTAGAAAATGAAACGTTGAAAAGCAAAGTTACTTCATTGTAAAACTTGGTGTCTAGCTCAACTAAGTCATAACGTATTGTCCGCTACAACAAGGACAAGCTCAGACGGGAACTCCAACGTAGCACGAATCTCTCCCTTCCCCAAAATTACTTTTCGTGATGAACCACACAGGCCTCCTCTCAATTTCCCGGGTATGTACTTCTCAAGATTCTATATCGCAAGCCATGAGGGAGGTTCTCAATATCGGTTTCCTTATCTTCATCACCATGACTGTCATCATCATCCGTCTGCTCTTCACCTATCTCAGCAAGGTAGGCTTCATACTCTGCTCTCAAAATTTGTTTGTCCGTAGCAGCTTCTCCTGAACTGGACAATGACTTTGAGTTATTTAGTTAGCTTTAGCGATACGGAATGAGCAGTGGCTAAGGTAGTGAAAGCTTACAATGGTACTGGAGCTTGACGTGGGTCGAGGGGACGTGCCGTTTTTGACAGGTGTCTGCTGATGTTAGTAGATGGATATACTTGAAAGTTGAGTCTCTAGACCTGGTAATTAGAAAACTTACTTGAACTGGCGCATTTGTATGGGAGGAGGTGATATCTCCAGATTTGGGTATTTTGGTGGCGGTCAATTGGTCGGAAGCTGAGAGTGTTGACTGCAATCGTTACGTATCAGTTTAAGTGATTGAGCAGAGGGTGCAGAAGAACATACTGCCGAAGGTGAGGCCGAAGTGTTAGGTGTGACATTGAGAGGCTATGAACCATCAGATTAGCATTGAGTCAGATATTCTAGTATCTATAACGATCTGCACAATGCGAACTCTTTAGGTAAGCAAATGCTCTGCAGAGAAGAGACTTACAATGTAAGCTCCGAATGAAGCAGCGCCGGGTGGTAAAAAGACAGTTGGTTGCGTGCAAAGCCAAATATACGCTTGCGTAGATGTATCCTTCTTAGCCTCTGCTAGTTTGTTGTAGAACATTGTTGACTTGAACACCTTCTCTCTTTCTGTCCCTTTATAGAATGTAATCTCGTAACCCCATCGTGCTCCGTGTTGATGCCGTGTACCCTGCACAGCTGTGTGCATCCGCCGGCGAGAGATCTCGTTCTCGAGGGCTGTGACTACGTTCTTGGCCATGATAAGCTGTAATACGAGGAGACTGAGAAGGTTTTGACAATTCTGAGTCTGGTTGTGGCGTCTGTTGTTTTGTCAAAGTTCTTAGCACGCGAGATTTTAATTTAAAGGCCAGGCGCTTGAACGTCTTCAACTTTGACTCACTAGTGAGAAATCATTGAGAAGGTGAGCCATCGTTTAACTCGCTACACGTTCCTAACTCACTTGACCTTGGTTTGTATCTTTCTTCCCCGGGGAAGGCTTCCATAAATGACGCGGGATAAGTTCACTTCAAAATCCTATCTCTCAAGCTATGGCCGACCTCATCATCTTCATCCTCTTCTGTATCAATGTCCACATCCACATCTACATCCACATCATCATCGTCAACAACATCCATATTCATGCTAGCTGTCTCAGGAAGGTATGTTTGGCCAGTTGCATCTAAATTTGGACCATTGTCTCCGACTATTCTAAAGCGAGAGAAAAGTTATGTGTTGTTGAGTTAGTTTGAGCGAATCTGAATAATATGAATAGATAGACTTTGAAGTGTCATGATTCTACTGGCACTTGTAGTTACTTGAAAGGAAAGGTTGAGGTTGACAACCGCTACCAGGAGATGCTAGTGAGTAAAATAAGTATGAAAAGTAAAATTTGAGTTTATTCATGTATAGGCTTAATTGTCTCTTCGCCGGTGATCAGATCGATAAAACTTGGGATTAGCTGTAATCGTCGCTAAATTAGTCGCGTTAGTCTGGGTAGTTTAGACCCTGAGGAAGGATACTTACTAAGGGACTATCAGTATTAGGAAGTGCTTGCTCGCATAGCTAACCAAGAGCTTGGGTTGATCTATCCTTGACAACCTCTGGTAGCGTTTTATACGTCGTAACAGTTTTGAAGGTCAGGGTCTGCGTTGTGTTGTGCTGTTGCGACTGCAAACCATAATGTTGAAGCCCAAGTTTACTCCTATATGGCTTCCTCGTATCCTATATATTTCTTTTCATGCCACAGTAAGAGAATTGTCGATGTAGCTTTGTAATCGGGTCTGTCTAGACCATTGTTGTTGGTGAAATCGGATTGTAGTTGGCCTTAATGAGTAGTGATGCAATAGTTTAGGCAAGTAAATTTCTACTGCTGTAATGTAGAGAGTGTTCGAGGGCCCGAGAGTCTGGATTTGAAGGCAACAAAATTTTATATGAAGCTCCAAAGATTTGGTGCGAAAGGTAGTTAGTTGTACTGTTTATACCAACCTCTGTTTTCTCAAGGCAAGATAAGTGAAGGGGAATGCCCTTCAATTAAATAATGCACCGCAGATTCGTCATATCTTCAGAAAGGCTGAGGAGCTTTTTTTCTTTCCACAATATTGCGTGCGGAATATTAAGATAAGTAAGTTCTTGCTTAATTTATTTTAGGTAACTAGGATATTGAAGTGAGTAACTCAAATGATTATAGTAAACTTGACATGCATATAACATTAATTAAATTAGTTTTATAATAATTCAGTTACTTATTCAATGTGTCTATCTTGTAACGCTACTAGACCAATCTACATTAAGAGTTTATTCAAATAGATATATAATATTTCTACCAACTACCAACTACTTAGCACAGGGATCTATATAACTAGTTAATTATGATACAGTTACTAACTCTTACTGTTAAACTTCTTAATTAATAGAGTATAGTCTAACAGTGTCTCTATTACTACTCTAGAAAAGTAGCTAAGAAGCTATTTAAACTTCAAAGTTCCTACTTAACATTATACTAAGCAAGAGAAGAAATGGTCAAGCTACAGTACCTGTGCCTTTAAAATATTCCAGTAAAGGTTACTATTGTATACTAGAGCTCAAAATAGCAGTAGATCTAATAGAATATCTTGTAAAGACCGCTAAGAAATTACAACGTGTATTTTCTACCACTTGATTTTTGTCATATTACAGCTCTCTAGTTTCTTAAGTATCACCAATTGAATTAAAACAGAGCTTAGTTTGTTAAATACTATATCGGACTGGCGATTAAGAACACAGACGCATATAAGACGGGAGAAAGATGTCCCTGATTTCAAGTTTTCGCAAGAGCTTTCCGTCATCCAGGCATAGAATTAAAGGGGCGAGCCTCTGAGGGGGTTTTCGATTGACAGCTGGCATTTGTTTCGTGCGTATGCTTTAGCCTTTGAACCTCGAGTGTTCTGAGTCTCTAATAGAGAGTGATGGACGGGATCCATCTGTGGCAGGATTGGTCATGTGATATGATCATGTGACACAGCCAAGCTCCTTGGTCGAGGGCGAAGCATCTTCTCTGAGCTTCCCGTCTCCTTGTCTCTCTTGATTATGCTTGACTTTTAACTTTGAATCCGTTGCTTTAAAGTTCGCCCAGCAGTCTGCCATTACACATCACATGTGGCGCCTTGCCGTGCTTGCCACAGAGCGAAAGGTATAAAGATGAAACATGTAGCCATTTTCAGCTACGCTCAAGAGGCTGCCTGGTGCTGCGCCCGCCTCCATTACGATGCTCCCTCTAGACTGGTGTAAGTCATGGGCGACTACGCGACTAGCAGTTCTCCCCCCCCGCAGGCAAACTCCCTCTCTCTCCTTCCGACGGCACATTCTTCATCTGCAAGCTTCCCAATCAATCGAATCACCAGGCGATAACATTCCGATCGTTCCACAATCCTTAACCTTAGGATGGTGCGGGAGATGTGCTCTTGAACCTCTCGCAAGTCGTAATTCAAAACCAAACCCCAAGGGAGACCGAGGCTGTGTTCTTGGCGGCACCTGGCTTTTGCATGCTATGCCTCTTTCTGCTACTTCGTACTGTACTTACGGTACTGTACTGTGCATGGTGCAACCACTTGTTCGGTGAAGAACGACGAACCTACACGAAGTACGAGACCCGATCTCAGAGCCCTGTCCGCTCTCTTCTTCCTTCCTTCGACCGTTCAACGTCCTCTTATTTTTCTTGTTCCCGCTCCACTTCTGTCGTTACGTTTAAGTTTATATTATTATAGTGCAAGCATCACACCGTTTCGAATCGACGTCATTGGATGACTTGATACCCACGCTCGATTGTTTCCTCTTTAGGTCTCACAGCCTCGT
Source organism: Pezicula neosporulosa (assembly GCA_009805495.1). Lineage (NCBI taxonomy): Eukaryota > Fungi > Ascomycota > Leotiomycetes > Helotiales > Dermateaceae > Pezicula > Pezicula neosporulosa. The sequence goes on from SELE01000029.1 coordinate 790,913, forward strand.
TCTGTGGAGACCGTTTTGACATCAAAGAACCTTTGAAAACACTTTCTTCCATCAATTCCCAAGAACTTGAAAAAACAGTGTCTTTGGCATGTTGCAGCAACTTCCCTGGCCTCCTCAGCAAGATGGATCGCCACTCAACACCTCAGCAGCTGCAACGATTGCGGGAGTTAGCTCAAGAGCTGGGTGCCATACCACAAGATGAATTAATCACCTTGTCACCTCCCAGGCAGAGGCCAACATTTCGTGGTCCGGACGACGAACGAAAGGCCGAAGCTGTTTTGGGTCAATTGAAGATAGAAGCTTCACAGAATGGAACACGACCGAAAGGCTTGAGAAGAGCCTTTAGCACCATTGGCTCTGGGAAGAACACATCTAACTACACTTACGAGGGAGTCAATGCCGCTCTGACTAGGGTCGTAGAAGAGAATGGCTTGGCAGGAGTTGCCGAAGTGCTTCTCACTGGCTTTAAACAGCTCGGTGGCGACATCAACATTGCGAGACGAGCGAGCAATGGCCTAATTAAGAAGATACGGAATGCGGATAGCCCAGAGGAACGAGGGCATCTTTTGGAGACTGCAACGGAGAATTCACGACTCGATTTTGTGCAACTACTTGCTCCAGACGCAGATCAACCTAGTTTGAATGAATCTCTTAACATTGCTCTTCAGAATAAGAACCCGGAAATCACCCAGACTCTCTTACAATATGGTAAGCTAATAAATTTTGATGTTGCGCAAGTCGCATACTGACAATGTGGTTTTAAGGTGCAAATTCTACAGTCCAGCAGCAAGCATTTGAGGCAGCAGCAAGGAACGGCAATGTACAGATGGTGAACCTCATGCTTCGTGCCCCAAGAAGGGTTCCAGAGCACTGTGTGACGCGAAGTCTCCTACCTGCAGTCATGAGTGGCTCATTACCTGTGGTTTTGCAGCTTTTGCAAGCAGGAGCCAATGGGAATTATGATGGCGCATCGGCACTCATGTTTGCAGTTGAAGCCAGCCGTTTGGACCTTGTGGCTGCGATACTTGCCTCTCATAACCCTCCTTCGCCTCCGATGGTTAATGATGCTCTTGATTCTGCATTGTCGGTACCTTCGTCTATCCTAGTGGAGAGATATACTCTTGCAGAACTGCTCTTGTGTAGTGGGCCACACGGTGATGCTGCTAATGAGGGCCTTGTTAAGGCTACAGTTCTTTCCAACGTTAAAATGATGCAGCTTTTCTTGAACCACAGGTCTGACATTAATTACAATAATGGTTGTGCAATTGCAAATGCCATGCAAAGGAATCGAGCAGATCTGGTAGGAATATTGCTTCAAGATCAGGACCTGAGACCAGACGTAGCTTCTGAACTTGTTGGCCGTATTGCTCGTACCGCTCCTCCTGAAGACAGGATTGCTTTATTATCAAAAGTAATGCTCTATTATTTTACAATCGACCTAGTCCCTATTTCTTGCTAACAATTATCTGTAGTTACTTATAAACGGTGCTTCTGGAGTACACTGCAATGAGCAACTGATTATTGCAGCGGCGCAGAATGATATCGAAACCGCCCGTATACTAGTAATGCATGGAAAGGAGGAGCATACGCCAGTAGTCTCGGTGGACTATAATGCGGCAAAGGCTCTTGAAACCGCCGTTTCTCAGAACAATCTTCCCCTGGTTAAAATACTGGCCCTCGAAGGATCACCTTCAGAATTCTCTCTCTCAAAGGCGTTTGCTTCTATGCCAAAGCTAACCGGAGACCAGCGATATCTAATGGTCCAGACATTACTGAGAGCCGGTGCAAGAGGAGCCGAAGTTGATTCTTTCCTACGTGCTGCCATTGCAAGCCAGGAAAAATCCAAGAGGCTCATCGATCTCCTGGTTCAGTTTGGTGCTGAAGTGGATGACGAAACGCTTTTAGCAACGGTCTCCCAAGGAAACGTCGATATTCTTCAAATTTTATTATCCAAGAATGGATCGGTCACAGCATGTTCCGCTGCTGTTCCTGTCGCTATGAGGTTACCCATTGGCCAGGCCCGGTACCGGATAGTCAAGCTTCTTGTTGTTAATATTACAGCTGCGGGTGCAGATAATTCTCAAATAGGACAAGCTGTCGTAGACCTCATTCGCAATTGTCCCCACGACTTGAAACTGCTCAGATTGTTATGTCAGGAGGGCAAGGCGAACATCAATTTTGAGAGTGGACTTCCCGTTTTACTGGCCACAAGGCATGATAACCCTGCCATTCTGGATATCGTCCTACAAAGCGAAGGCGGACCGCCAGCTCTAGACACCATCGGAAATGCATTGAGATGCATCATGGACCTTCCTATTTCTGATATAAAGAGGTCGTACAAAGCACAGGCAATTCTTCGCGGAGCGAAACCTCAACAAGCTCTGAATGAGGCCCTGGTTCAAGAAATCCAGGCTATTTTAATTGACAAAAGAGACAAATCCATGATTGAAATCCTCTTAGCTGCTGGTGCTGATGTCAATGCTCTAGAAGCAGCATCAATTTGTCACGCTGTTCGGAACCAGGAAATCATGGATCTGTTATTATTTAAGAGACCGAAGCCCGAAAGCTTGGCACTAGCTCTCCCATTGGCAATGGCGATGGGAGATCCCGAAAGGACTATTCTCTGTGAGAAGCTGATGAGAGCTGGAGCTGTTGGTGAGCAAATTAACAAGGCCCTTTGTACCGCCGTGGACGAGGGTGAGCTGGGGCTTCCTATGATACAGATTCTTTTGCCTCAAGCAGATGTGAATTATAAGAATGGCCGGGTCCTCCGTCTTGCGATTAAGCAAGTTTTTTCAGAGGCTATCGATCTGCTTCTTGCTCCACGTCCTGTGGTTGCATCACCTAGTACAAAAGCTGTAGCTTTCCAAGAGGCTATGGAACTGGAAGTTAGAGAAGAACGTCACGCTGTGATCAAGAAGCTTTTAGGCGCCAAAATTCCAAAGCAAGTACTCTCAGATGCTTTGGTGCCTGCGGTGAACTGTGCCGATTACGAGCTTGTGGAGTTGTTGTTACTGCAATCTGGGGCATATATTGATCACACAAATGGGAAATCTATCCAGTCAGCGGCGGCCAGCTCGGGTTATAGAGATATTTTGAAGTTATTAGTGGATGGGAAACTTACCTCAAAACCGTCCTTGTCAATGATGACAAGTGCGTTTGGAGGTGCTTTGACATTGAAAGAGAAAGATGCAGACTCTTACTATCAGACAATCGAGATTTTGCTTGCTGCTGGCTTGAAAGGAGAAGTTGTTGATTCAGCATTATACGATGCGGTGAAGGAAGGAGACTCTAGTCTGCAGTTTTCTCGATTGTTATACCACCATGGTGCTTCTGTCGAATGGAATCATGGAGTTATAGTGGATCTTGCTGCTAAATCAGCTTCCATTGAAACACTGAGACTTCTTTTCGGCAAGCCGGTAAGCCCATCCGCGCTCAGGAGAGCCTACAGGTCAAGTTTAGCACTCCCCAAAGATCAACGACTCGAGGTTGTTTTTTTTTTGATTTTAGATGCTGGAATGGCAATCGACAAGCACGTCACAGGCACTCTTTTCCGTGCTACCCAGGAGAACCCCGCTGACCATCAGCTAATAAAGTTACTGCTGAGCCATCATGTCTTCGACGAAGGCGAGTCAATGGCCTACGCTGTAGAACATCTGGATCTCGATACTTTAGCTCTTCTCGTTGAGAGCCCTCAGGCTGCTCTCTATACTGATTCTGCGTTCCGGATGGCTGTGGATACAGATTCTATCTGGCAATCAAATCTAGGTCTATCAATCATGGAGACTATGTTGGAGAAAGGGGCAGCTGGTCCAGCTGTATCGGAAGCACTTCTGAAAGCCATTGAAAATTATAAGAGCGGACCCGACGACCGCCTGGACTTATTGTTACGTTTCGGCGCTGATGTCAATCATCAACGGGGATTGGCTTTACAAATTGCGGCCCAGCAAGTGAACTTGGATCTCATTTCGAAATTGCTACCTGGTTCTTCGTCAGATAGTAAAGCGATGGCCATCCCATATCTCTTCAAAGCTACTTCAGACAAAGCGACCATCTTGAAAATCCTCCAGGCTTTCATTGATTCCATAGAGGATGACGAGCAAACATTGGACATCGGCTTCAGGCATCCTGATTTGGCTTTAGAGCCAGTTTTGTTCATGGCTTTGAACAGCTTCCCAAGGAGAACACAAATTCTCAGAGCTTTACTTGATATGGGCTATAGTGCGAATCAATGGGGTCTCTATGAAGTAGACCCGGAAGTCGGAAAAGAGCCTTGGCCCGTTCTTTGTTGGGCGCTCTCACAGCCGGAAAAGAAGATATCAAGCGCAAATATTGAGTTGCTTATCGACGAAGGAGGTAAGCTAATAGTCCCTTGGCTCATGGATTTCATCATCTCACCTACTGACCATCATAGCCAACGTAACCTTCGCTTCAAAGTCAGGCATAACACCAGTAACTCTTAGTATAACCCATCAACGCCCTGACATCCTCTCGAAGCTCATTTCCGCTGGGGCCAAAATAACAGCTTCCGACCCTTCGGGCATTACACCTCTCGCTCTAGCAAGCCAGAGTGGCAACACCAAATTGATGGAGCATTTGCTGGTAGCTGGGGCTGAGATAGATGACGGTAGTCTTCATGACGCGGCACGAGACCTCCGCTGTGACGCCATGCGCGTGCTTGTGAAATACGGGCACGATCCCGATTACCCCAGTGAAAGACATGATGGACGCTCAGCTCTAGCTGAACTCTGTCTGAACGCTGTTGATGCCAATCCTACACGCTTGCAACTGGAGGAGGGTGTCCAATTCTTGATTGCAAGCTCTTCCGACTTCCGACTTCGTAGTAAACCCTCCGAACACTCTTCAGGAAAGACAATATTTCACCATGCACTTGACTCTTCTGATCCTATGGCAATAATGCAGACTCTACTCAAACTACCGCTCTGGAAAGTAATCAACGAAGATGACTTCCTGTTCTCTGACAGCACTCATACTTACTCATTGACAAAATACGTTACAAAGGGCCTCTCACTTGGCCCAAAATCTCAAAACGAAGCTCTACTCCATCTCCTGCAGACGAAACGATGTATCCCCAAATTTTACGCTCACGCAACTAATGCCCCTCAACCAGAAGACATCATAAATGCACCCCCACATATCGTTGCTGAAATCACTCGGCAGAGAGCCCGCGAAAAGCGCGTACAAGAACAAAAAGAAGAAGCCCTTGCACTTCTAGACATTAAACGCACGACTGCCGAAGAAGAAGGAAAGATATTACAACTACGGACTACACACGATATCCGACGAGAAATGGAGCTTAGTCGGGCAGAACTGCATCTCCTTGAACAGAAATCTCAAACAGAAATACAACTGTTGGAGTCAAGATCCCAAACAGAACAACGGCTCCAATCTGAACGTCAACGTCTCGAGCAAGAGCACGTTCGCTCCCTTGGCCAGATCCAAGTACAAAACCAGCGCGCCATCAGACATGCAGAAATCGAAGAAGAGACGCGACGAGAGAGCTTATGCAGCTTGAGTATTTAGAGAAGAAACAGCAGAGAGAGCATGACGCAATGAGACAGAGGTTTGCTATTGAGGGTGCGGACCGGCAAGAAAGAGAGAAGATGGATAAACGGATGCATGAGAGGGAGGCAGCGAGGATGAAGATGCAGAGGAGTATCCTGGACAGACAACAAGGATTGGCAGGGAGTATTATGGCTGGGCAAGGACAGCTCGGAAATGGGCGTGATAGAAGGCAAATTGGTTATGTTGTTGGGGAGGTCTGAGCATTTCCGAATTGGACGTAGGATTCTTCTTTTTCATGTTTCTTTTTCTCTTTGGGCTGGAGATTATGGGTGAGGCGTTAGGAAATATGGACAAACTGGATTCTGGGATTTGATGATCTGGAGTTGGTATGGGCATGGTCACGGTGTATTTCATGGTCACAGTCCTCGGAGTTTTAAGGGAAAGTCGGATCTAGGAGCATAGGATTGGGATCGGGTAAATGACTTACGAAAATGACTACTCATGAGCTACATCAAAATATTTTCCAACTAGATTCTAGACCCTACTGTTCATGCATCCCTAAATATTAGCCCTATTGAAATTAAACCACTCTCTTGGTAATGAACATTACATTCCAAGACTAGTTTCTGCTCGCTTAGCAAGGGAAACATACACACATCTATACAAACCTTGCAACCAAGCAAAGACATCTTCATACTGCATTCCCCCCTACAAAGATAGTAGAGATTATTTATACACCTGCCTAGCTACCTACGCTACAGAACCTCTATTTCATAAATCAGATCTCGATCTCTATTTGACGAAATTCAAGGAGGGCTTGTTAGTTTATGTTTCACATCTGTTAGGTATCTACTAAAAAGGAGAGAGTTTTGAGGCTTCAAGTAGGTAGGTAGGTAAGTATCATTGAATGTCTCTTAAAAGCTTTTTTGTGATTTTTTGTTACCTATTGTAGTGAACTCACTTCACGATAGTTTTGAAGTAAGGGCTGGCTGGCTGTATCTGATGGAGATCTATTAGCTCTCTGTGAATAAACTAAGATAGGTAGGTAAGTAGGTAGTTAGAACTTATATATATTCAAGGGGATAAATGATTCCTGTATGTAATGTCTGAGAGAGAGAGAGAGAGAGAGATATCTCAAAAGTCTCTATTCTATAGCAGAAGTCATGCTCCCTCAATACAAACTCTCTAATAACTCTTCCCCTTTCTCCCAACGCTCGATATTCTCTACCGTTTGTTCGTACCACCGATTCATAGTCTCGAACTCTACAAATCCCATATGTGGGCTCAAGAGAACCTGTGTCTTCCCATTTTTACCCCATTCATCGCTCCTCCACTCGCTCTCCTTCTCAAGTGGTTCTAGGTCAAAAACGTCTAGTGCTACTCCTCGAATACTTCCTTTCTTACAAATCTCTAATAGATCTTTGTTGACAACGATTGGGCCTCGAGAGGTGTTGATGAAGAGTGCCGAAGGTTTCATGAGCGCGAGATCCTGAGCTGCGACGAGGCCGCGTGATCGGTCAGAGAGAACATAATGAACGGATACAATGTCTGCGGTGCTGAAGAGCTCTTCTTTGCTAACGACCTTGAATGTCTTATCACCATCCTCATCTACGACCGGCAAGCCTGCTGCTTTGGCCTTTTCGTCTGCAGCCTCTTGAGTTAGGTTCTTACTCCAGCATATGACTTTCATTCCAAAGGCATTAATAAGGATTTTGGAGACATTTACTCCCAGACGGCCAAGTCCTAAAGCTCCGTACGTCTTTCCTGACAAGCCTGTGGCGAGCGTGGTTTGCCAGCCACCGGCTTTGACTACTGCGTCATCGTGATGAAGGTTCCGTGCAATACCTAAGATAAGTGCAATGCAGTGTTGCGCGTCGTACTATCGGGCCCCCTCTTCTTTGCTGCTGTATCAGCTGATGATGCACCTGAAGCGCCATGCATGCGAATGCCCAATTTCTTGGCTGCCTCTAGGTCCAGAGATAGATTTCGCTTGCCTGTCGAGTGGAGAAGCTTGAGATTTGGAAGCTTTTCAAGCAAGGCGCCTGGGAAGGGAGTGCGTTCTCGGATGGTTGAGATGATTTGGAAGGGCTTGAGTCTTTCTACCAATTGCTCTTTGACGCTCTCTGGGGTGTCAGGGTGGTTGTAGGGAAGCAGGGTATCTTGGAATATGGTGATTTCGAAGCGAGGCTTCAGCTTCTCGAAATGCGATGCTGCAATTCCTTGGTAGTCATCAAGGACTGCTATCTTGACTGGAGATTGAGAAGTCATTGTGATAGATCTTCTAGTTCAGTCACGAGTCAGTCGGCTATTTTCCATTCAAGTGACTTGGGTCCCTAATTGGGGAGGTAGAGCACTCACCCTAATTGACGATCTTCTGAGGGATGTTAAAGAAGACTGAATATAGCCGTCAATCACAATGCTGGTATAGTAAGGAAGCGCAGGAAATGTCCCCCAACAGCCTCATTTACCCCTTCGTACCTCCGCATCTTGAATTGATAATGATGATGCGGGGTCCGTCAAGCGACATCGGCAAATGAGCCTCATTACGCCATTCGCTGATCCAAGAAAGAACAAGCATGACAACCCCAAGGATGACAGACTTAAATGATACTCAAAAGGGCCTTGCGACAGTATATCTTCCGTCCTAAACAGCAACTACCGGCGTCTAGGTACTTTTGATTTTCCTGTCACATGGTAAGCTCGAGATACCTTCCAAGATAGGCTCCGGTGGCAGCAGTTCACCTGATAAACTTCGGAGGCGCGAGAGTCAGGTAAGTACTTCGTAAGTCAACAGTCAAGCCCGTCGCTTGTCATTGGTGCGCATCAAGTCGACAAAACAAACGCTTCCGCCGTGGACCTCAGCCTGTTATCGGGGAGCGTTGAGCCGACTTGATGCCCCGCCATGAACAACAAACGTTCGCTAGGAACTAGGAGAGAGACGTGGGATAATTCTCGGATGGCTATGTTGAAGCACCCGAAAGAAAGAAAGAATTACTCCTACCTGTGGTATAACTAACCTAGGTACGGCTTACAGCTATTCCTGCCTCACGATATATCTCTCTTGCATAGCCCCAATATTTTTTTTTTTTCATGGAGGAGCAGCCCAAATAAATCATTCTCAAAGTTCGATACGCTCAAAAGTCCTCCTACCTTTTAACATTACCGCCCAGCAACATACCATAGGACTGCAATCATGAGCCCTTCAGCAACGGAAACGGTGGCTACAACGATTAGGCCATCCAAGGCTAACATTGGTGTGTATACCAATCCTGGACATGACCTGTATGTTGCGGAGGCCAAGCCTACCCTTGAGGAGGTTGAGAAGGGAGATACTTTGAAGGTGGGAGAAGTAACGGTGGGCATCAAGAGCACAGGTATCTGCGGGTAAGTCGACTGGGCAGCTTTCTACCATCAGAACTGACACTCTCCTAGATCCGATGTACACTTTTGGCACGCTGGCTGCATTGGCCCCATGATCGTTGAAGATACACATATACTTGGACACGAGTCTGCGGGCGTGATATTGGCTGTTCATCCGACGGTAACACACCTGAAGGTCGGAGATCGGGTTGCCATCGAGCCAAACGTCATCTGCGGCGAATGCGAACCTTGCCTCACTGGAAGATATAATGGCTGCGAGAAAGTCCAGTTCCTGTCTACCCCACCAGTGTATGGACTGCTCAGAAGATATGTAAACCACCCAGCGGTATGGTGTCACAAGATTGGAGACATGTCATTCGAGGATGGTGCGTGTCTAGAACCTCTCAGTGTATCCTTGGCCTGCATGCAGCGATCTGGAGTCCAATTAGGAGACCCCGTCTTGATCTCTGCGGCGCTGGACCAATTGGCCTCATCACACTACTTTGCTGCAAGGCTGCAGGAGCTTGCCCCATTGTCATCACCGATATCGACGAGGGAAGGTTGGAGTTCGCGAAGAAGCTCGTACCAGACGTAACCACCCACAAGGTCGGTAGAATGTCTGCGGAGGATGGTGGCAAGGCGATTGTAGCTGCATTCGGAGGAATCGAGCCAGCAATCGCACTCGAGTGCACTGGTGTTGAGAGCAGTGTGTCCGCAGCGATCTGGGCAGTGAAGTTCGGCGGAAAGGTGTTCGTGATAGGTGTAGGAAAGAACGAGATGAACATCCCCTTCATGAGACTCAGTGTGCGCGAAATCGACCTGCAGTTCCAGTACCGCTACTGCAACACGTGGCCTAGAGCCATTCGACTCGTCCAGGCCGGTGTGATCGATATGAAGAAGCTTGTCACGCATCGATTTCAGCTTGAGGATGCAGTCGAAGCTTTCAAAACAGCTGCAGACCCAAAGACAGGCGCGATCAAGGTGCAGATAAAGAGCGAGGACTGAGCATGGCGCGTAGAATACAGGCGTCCAATCGTGTACATAGGGTAGCAGATAAAGCTTAGATCAATGGTTCATTCATGCATTGTGCGATGCGATACTGTAATGAATATGATATGATATGATACCCGCCGTCGCATAAGAGCTGGGTACCTAAGGTAGAGCTCTAGAACTTTATTTTCCAACCACACGTCACGTGTACGCTAACCGTCTCTTCCCGAGTAACGGAAACTTCGAAAAAGTGGCATCCTCTCGCGCGAGCACTCAATTCCACGACCCAATTGCCCGCCCACCACCGTCCCCATTCATCGAGCGAGCTTTCCTTTGGGTTTATCGGCGCATATACAATTCATCGCCATGTCACTACCAGTTTCCCGCGCCGTGCTGCGCCAGTCAACCAAGCTGTCTGGCCGGAGCGTAGCACGTCGGTTTGAGTCAACCACCACCAAGACCGCAGAGGCAGCAAAGGAGACAGCTTCAAAGGCATCAAGCAAAGCATCAGAAACAGCCTCCAACTTCCAATCGAAAGCTTCCGAGGGTTTGTCAAAGGTCTCGTCGGCCGCTGGACCGGCGATTGCAGGCGCTGCCAAGGGGGTTGGTAATGCTTTGGGCAGGATTGGAGGCAGGACTGGAAGGTTCATTGCTTTCGTTGAGCGTATGTGGTGTCTCTGTTGTTGCTATTGAGGCAGTAGAGTGATGTTTGGAGTATCAATGGCTGATGATTGGTGCTTACAGGACAAATTCCCCCAACGATTTACTACGCGCGTGTTGGTTTAGAGCTCTCCAAATTGGTCTTTAAGGGCCGACAAATGACTCCTCCGTAAGTATCCTTGTCTCGAATCTTTGTTGCAGAGAACATCAACCTAATATCAAGTGGCAGACCCCTTTCAACCTTCCAATCATATTTCCAGCGCGCACTCAACACCGTCAAGAACCCTCAACAACTTCTCAAGCTAGCCTCCGAGACCACCGAAAAGGCAGCATCATCTCCACAAGGCATTCTAAACCGCGTCCGCAACCTCAGCAGCACCGCCCAGATAGCCTCTGGGGGTGTCATTGCCGCCGAGTTGCTTGGGTTCTTCACTGTTGGTGAGATGATCGGCAGAATGAAGTTGATTGGGTACCGTGGGGACACAGGTGCTCATCACTGAGTGCTGAGTCAGGTGTGTGTGGGTGGGGGGATGATGAGGATGACGGGTATAATGGTGTGCTATTGAAGGAGTAGTGGAATTCAATAAATACAGCATTTTGATAGACTGGGGATCTTCTACCTACTTTACTGTAGAGGGTGGGAGGGTTCCTGATGGTGTATTTGCACATATCCTGGGATGAATGGGGGCCTTTTCTTTTGTAACTGTACATCACAAAACCAATAAACGGCATAATGGTGGATTTGAATTCGGATTTGTTTGAGGAACTGTGCCTCTTGACTTGTGATATTTGGGGATGTGGGATTTTGGGGGAGAAAAGGCGTCTTAAATCTTGAGTAAGTGAGGTTGAGCTTGCTTTTCACCTATCTGTACTAATTTGTGCCACTTTACTAAGATAGGGCTGAAGCTTCGTCACAACGGAACCACCCGCAAGTGTAAGGTTTTAATCGTCGAAGGTAGCCAAGTGGCTTGAGCTTCTACACCAATAGACATTACTAATTCAATTGGAATTACTTACCGTATTCTACCAGCTAATTGAAACACCTAGCTCATTCTACTATCAAGTCTATCCACCAATGATCAAATCTCATTACTTCTCAGATATGATAGATTTATTCCTCGACGCACGAAGTCTTAGTCATTGTCTCCTAGATTAGGGTCGCAACTCCACTAACTAGTATCTTGGACTTGGAACTGTAGCCAATGCTTGGGAAAGCACTTGGGTGATAATATTAGCAAAGTCTTAGCATGGATCAAGAGCCAAGTGGAATGGTTTAGAAGTCTGTATCATTTGAAGCTTTCTAAGTGGAGCTAAGGAAGTCATGAGAGGAAGGGCATTTTGGGGAAGATTTAACGTGGATTAGATAGGAACCTAGTGGAAATCCTTGAGGAGGAGCTTTGTTAGTAGATTTTGGAGTTCTATATAACTAAGTGGGATGTTGTTATCCTTTTATAGAATTTTTCTTCGTTGAGATTAAGGAGTGGTAGGAGGGTATTGAGGTTATAAGTGCTGTGTTGTGGCTTCTGTAATAGGGTGAACAGGAGTGGATTGGCTAGTGGCCTTGACAGAGGAAGGGTTAGGGGTTTCGAGAGCTGAAGTCGATGGTATGACGAGGTACTAGGCTCTTACTTAAATATTAACTTGCCCTTCGTTTTATATGGTGTAGTAGTGCTATACCTCAATAGTAAAACTTAGAGCTAAGAAGAAAAGTCAAGTAGACAAAGTCAAGGACCTTGATAAATTGACTTGAACAAGGGCTAGCATATTGTAATGAGTATAAATGTAGATGTAAAATAAGTTATCTGTCAGCCATATCAATGATACTTATAAGAGCTACCGTACAATACAGTCAGATTGTCTAATGCAAAGACCGAAAGGAGGAAGTTGGAGATACGTGTCTCATATTGAATAGTTTCGAAACCTCTTTGATGATCAATGCCAAGCCAATTCTTAGCGACGATCTCTCGAGTTAAGCGAGGCATCACTTGGTTACCTTTACCACTGAAGACTTGACTGGGCTGGTGTGTAATGGCTGGTAATATCAAAGCTCAAGCGACTTGATGTGTGAGGTCAAAAGCATTCAAGTAGATTCGTAACCTGATAAATTCTGGAGAAGTACTTGAAATTTGGAAAAGGCAGAAAAAGCTTTATTAGAAGACTGGATTTCATTGACTGATGCTTCACTCCGGTCATGCCTCTAGAATGTCAAAGAAGGCTGTAGGCAATAAGAAGTCCCATGAAAATTCACCAAAAGCTTCTATGGAATTTCCTGCCTAGTGATCGCGAGACATTTAGACTAGCGCGCTGTAGAAGTTTTAAGCTCCTTGACGACGCGCTCGCTCTTCTTTTTTCTTCCACCACAACATCAACTGGACAAACACAACAAAAACATCAACATAACGAGTTCTCACACAAAATTATCCACGAAGAACAAATCCCTCCTCGAAATCGCTTTCTCTTCACATCGTTGCCCCCTGCGACAATCATCAACATGGCCAACACATTTGGGGAACCCGACCCCGTCGCGCAACTATCAATAGAATGCGCACGTCACGATCTAACAATAGTCGTGGTTCTTGATAACCGTAGCCTTGCTTTCCCAGATCGATGGCACTACGGTATTACGTTCGAGGGCCAGATGAAGACTCATTCTGGCATTGGCAAATCAAGGGATGATGCACAACGTACTGTTTCTAGGCTCGCTCTGTCCTGGATTGAGGAACATTTTGGCAACTCAAAGGTGGGCTCTTATTTCCGGTGATCATTTTAACACCATAGTGATGTGTTTGTCTGTTGATGCTGACTTGGTGAATGATAGACTGGCGAATTTGCTTCAACTCCCGCGCCGGCTTCGGATGTCACCAACAATACATTGTCAATCGGAACAACTGTAACTACTGGAACTTCTGTTGACTCAACCAGAAATATGAGTATGCAAAACAAACAAGCAACAAGTCTCTTCAGCGCACCTCCCTCTATGTCTGCTCCTCCTGCGACTAGTAGTACAACCGACCCAAGCAGTCTTTTTAATCCTCCAACTTCTCAATTGCAAAGTCCCTTCCTACCTGTAGCCACCGAGCCTGGACTGGCTGTTTCCGGAGGCGGTACTTTCAATACTAAGACCAACAACACACAACACGCCGCGCATACCTTGCCTAATGGTCCTTCGCACCCCCTTTTTTGGGAGAACAGCATGCCACCATCAAAGAATCTTGACCACAAATACCCGTGTCCACAAGGTTGTACTGACGGTCTCTTTTGTAGTCATAGAAAGGTAGCATTCACGAACAGTACTCAACCACAGCAACCAAGTGGCTCTCTTTTCGGAACCTCAGAATCAACCTCAAGCTCGCTTTTTGGTACCGTACAACCCAGACCATGTCCACAAGGTTGTACTGGTGGTCTTTTTTGCAGCCATAGAAATATCGCACCCACGGACAATGCTCAACCGCCACAACAAAAGTAGCTCTCTCTTTGGAGGATTAGGATCAAGCTCGCTTTTTGGCCCAGCAAAGCCAACGCCTTGTCCGCAAGGGTGTAGCAGCTTATTTTGCAATCACAGAAATGTCGGGCCCACGAATAATACTCAACCACAGCAAGAAGGTAGTTCTTTATTTGGTGGACCTAGATCCAGCTCTCTATTTGGACTAGTACATCCACCATCGTACCAGCCGGGGTGTAACTGTCTGCACTGCAATTTGAGAAATGCTGGAAAGCCGCAAGGAGGCCGTCCTCCATCCAGCTCGCTTTTCAGTAAATTAACACCAATTCCAGCTACTACTTCAAGCGTTGGATCTCCTAGTAACATAGCCTCGCAACCCACCAACAACTCGCAGCAACCGGCGAGTCTCTTTGGACAGGCAGTTACAACAAGCACAGTGGATAATCCCTCCGGCAATGCACACGCGAGTGTTTCATCTGCATGCTTTGGACACACTCCGCAGAATATTTCAAGCAACCATAATGGCACTGCGAACACCACAAGTCTTTTTGGTTCAGTCCGTGTTGCGTCAGATAATTCTAATAATGTAATCCCGGGGTTCGGAAGTATTTTTGGTGGAGCTTCCAGCCAAAATGTGGACAATCTCTTCAGATATTCGGTATGTTTCTGTAAGCTTCTTACTCTAAGTATATATGTTAACTGAGTTTTTATTCATAGATTCAAACTACTCAACAGCAGCAGGAACCAAATCGCTTCAGCAGCAGTGTACCTGTTCCTAGCATGGACAAGCTTTTCAAGCTTTTCCCGCAGAGTCACGTTAATAAATCAACCTCAGTCTCGGAGACGGCCGAAAAAAACATTGGAACTGCAATGGTTCCTTTTCGAGGAAATGTAGTCCGTGAATATGAGTCATTGGCCGGACAGGTGTTATACCTAAGTATCGGTTCTCAACCCGAATATCAGAGATTCTGTCCAGAAGAACTAAGACTTGCGGACTACACACAAGGTCATAGATACCCAGAAGCACGGGGAAGTGCTGGCCAAACCACCAGAGTCATTAATCCCGCTTCGAACTTTCCACCTAGCTTCTTCCCAAACCCTTTGCCGGCCACTGATAGTGGAGCTCCAAGCAAGAATCAACCCTCGCTGACGATTTCATCGATTCCGGTCCCTAGTTCGGCAAAGGCAGACGCTCTCACTCATTCGTGGATCGCTAATGAACATGTCATGATCCGTAATAAGTATTTCACTGTAAGTAAGCTTGGATGTGTTGGCGATAGCTGAAGTTAAGCGACTCATAAGACTAGCCGGCACATCTTCCCTTCTCGCGAACGTCTACTAGTTACTAATATCTTTATAGCTTGATAAATCAATAACTTTCGCTACCTCGATGTTAGCTTCAGGTCCTGACTCTCTTCGTTCCATTACTATTAATGAGCTTCACCGTCCAGTAAGATCCCTGGACTACTTATTTGTGTCCTTCAAAGCTAACCTTCAAAGGCATCATTCAAAGAGCTACAAAGTCGACTCTATGAGGAACTTCAAGCACTTAGCGAGCTCTTTTTGATTGACGGGCCGGAGGCTGCGAAACAATGGATTACCGAGGCCAAGAAGTATATCCAAGCACAGCATGAACAGCGGAATGCAGTCCATTTGGAGGAAGGAAGTGAAGCCATCGATCACCGTTTGATTCCATCTGGCGGTATAATTTCACGAGTAAGCTCTACTTCATCCCAAATCACGAGTGAAATCTAACCCTTTCACTTAATAGATGACACCTCCACATCTCCCTGAAATCGTTCTCCCACAATTTAGTCTACCCGTAAGTACCACATCCCATCCTGCTGTTTTAAATCTTTTCAAACTGACGGATTATAGGTTCCACAATCAGCAATAATTGCTCGAGCAACAACACTTCTCAATGACATCTGTGAGATAATTTGCAACCAGGATACTCTGCTATCTCGTACTACTGAGGAATGGTTGAGTACCATCGACTCTTTCTTTCTTCGCGGTAAAACTTGCCTCGTCTGATACTTCCAAGGATGGAGAATCAAGCTCTGAAGACGAGGAGAGCGGATCGGGGCTTGATACACCAGAGTCAGAGACTGCTGAACAAAGTGTTGTATCGGAGGCCGATAGAGCTGCTATGGTTCCTTTACCAGCTCAGCTAGGCAATGATGTCTCTGGGAAGGGTATGGAGAATGAAACTAGCGAAGAAGATAAAGATAACTCTGTAGATTAGTGGTCGGAGGAGATTGGTAGCCTTTGGGATTTTTGGTGAGGAAGAATTATGTAGAGAATTACTGTTTTGAAATATGTCTACGGATAAAGTGAATTACTCAAATCAAGTAAGTTAAGTCCAAACAAATGACGTAAACAAACCTGTGTGACATAAACGTGGTAAGTATCGCAATTTGAAATTTGAAAATAGATGCGTGACGAGGGCAAGATTCCATTAATGATATGTCTTTGTTCACAAATTATCTCGCCCTAACCATGCAAATTATGACATCAGTAGTATTTCCAACGGGCACTTTCAACCAGGGAAGATCTTGTAGCTCTTTTGTCTGCATGCGGAGTGCGCAATGATTTAGGCGAGGGTCAAGATTGTGACGAAGGTACAAAGCAGCAGAAAACAAAGGGTAACCTCATATCTCAAAAAGCCAAACCTCGATTCTACTGGATTAAAAAAGTCACAATTGAAATTCCGCGTTATGAGTTCATTAATATGAAAAGCAATAGGACTTTTGTTGAGAAAACGCCAAAGTCGATTGATTCTGTGTGATACAAAATTTTCAGGTACAGTCTTATCTGAAGAAACTGTACACCGGTGTACGAAGTTACTCAGTAGACGCCTGAGCTAATGTTACTGCACAGAATACTACGTCGATTAGCCACAGGGCAGCAGGAATTCCATGCAATCCGTAAAAACTCCCCCAAAGATATCCCTATAACTTAAGCATCGAGTTGTGCCCGCAGTATCCCTCATACCCTACGGCTCCAACCCACCGCTGCGCTTAAGCCTTTGACTCGTTGTCGTCGACTTGCATCGCAGAAAATTCCTTTGCCATTCTTTCCATTTCCTTCTTGTGGGCTTTGCCTTTGGTAGGTTGATCCTTCTTTGCTTTGGCCTTAGAAGTCTAAAAAGGTGTTACCATTAGTCTATGGTTCTTACCAGAAGGAGATGGGATTCACATACAGTGGTAGAAATGGGTACGTTGGGTAGCGGGAGTTGTTGCGATGGTGTGGATGGTGTGGATGGTGTGGATGGTGTTGATGGTGTGCTCATTGAGAGTGTAAGAGAATCAAGTGCCTTGGTAGCAGCAGCTACCTGACGTCTCATACGCTTGGCCACAGTGCGTGGGTTAGGTGGTGGTGGTCCTTTAGGTTCCTGGATTCTTTTGATTAGTATAAGCGATATAGCTGTGTGAGCGCAGCTACGCAGAACCTACGTAGTAGAGTGAGAACATCTTCAATGCCTTTTCAGCGACTGCTCTCTGTGCCAGAGCTTTGGTTGCACAGATCTTAATATTGCGCAAGTCGACTTCATGGCCTAGGAAGCGGACTAGAGCCGAGCGCTTGTTGAGCTTGTGATATGTGTAGATGTACTTTGGTAGCTGGCTAGGGGATCCATGGCGTAAGCATAGATTGTACAAGTCGGTTACCGGATTGCCAGTTAGTCGTGTTGAAGACATATCTGGGATGTTTGTTGCGTTGCCGAATGTGTGAGTTTGTGGTTGGTTGCGTGTGCGGTTGGGCAGAAGGAGTTTGCTTTAAAAAGTTGGTTGGAGGTCATGATGGTCTTAAAAGGTTTAGATTCCCTGCTCTAGGAATTTGTTTTAGCGCAGAGCCAATAAACTCACGTGGAAGTTCAGCTCAAATTCACTGTTTGAGCAGGATAAATGTACGGAGTAATAACAGCCTCGCTCGCTTAACATCGTCGTTCAATTAGTTGCGAGAGAGAATGCTATGCCGCTAGGAATCACCAAAAAGGTGTAGAAAACGTACATAGTTCATCTCTTACTCGTACAACAATCTCTAAAGACGTTTAAACTAGATTATTGAACCCTAAAATCTGTTATAAGTCATAAATTATACAGGGTACGAACCTGAAGACTACTCGAAATTTCGAGGATTTAGAACGCAGTAAAGTACAGTACTACACAAGGAGGGAATCTATCTATTTTTAAGGTCTTCTACACTTCTAGTTTGAAAGCTCTTGATAAAATTAATTTTATAACCTACAGCAAATTAAAATAATAGTCTTGACATTAGCTGAAATTCACCAGTATTGTTCCGCCAATGGACTCGCTTAGCGGCAGCACTCTCCTACTTAAAAATTGTAAAAGTTCTGAAATAAAAAAAACCGTCCCACTCCCTCCTACTGATGCTTCCTTGCGTACCCCCGTTTAACAATAGAATCGTATATGGAATATCGATAAGGTCATCAACCTTATGGGGCACTAGCCTGAAGACCACCGGGACAACAAGGCTTCAGGACTCGGGTAGAGTCCAACGTCATGTAAAGAGCGAGCAGAACAATTTACCATGAAGCCATTTTGCCGCCGAATTTTGAAAAGAACTTATTAAACGAGTCTATATAAGCTATAAAGCTTGCGATCTTACCTAAGGTAAGGTAGAAGATTTTCAAGTGAAGGTTCTGTAGGGAGGTAGGTGGGTACATGTATACAATCTCGCTTAAATATTAGCTAAGCGAGATGAAGAATGCTCTACAGTAACGAATTTTTCAGCAAAGTCACCCAAATATTCCAAAAAAGAAGACTTATTCCACCCCTAACGCCTATGCTAACCCATCAATAAGTGGGGTTACAGAAGACCATAGGGGTTGCCGAAAGTCATTAACTGTACAGGGCACAAACCGGAAGACTACCAACGTTCAAGGTTTTCAGGACTCAACAGAGACCAGCGCCCACACATAGGAGTGAAATGGCTTCCCATTAAGCTAGTCTGCCTCTGAATATTAGCTGGAATATTCGTAAAAGCAGTCCATATTCCTTACTTCGCCAGACATCTCCCCATTCTCACCAACTTGGCGGGCGGAGTAAAAACGTCTCTTCTATTTTTACGAAATAGCTTAAATTCACTACCTAAGGAGTACTTTTCTACAGAAGTGTCAGATTTAAGTAAGACTAGCTAGCTCGTGGCTAATTGAGCAACTTCAATGCACTTTATATATAGGCTAGTATTATTACCAGAAAAGAGGCTCGCTTGATTAAGCACAACCTAAGCGAGAAAGAGAGAGCTTTAACATTTTGCTATAAGTTGCAAAAAAAAAAAAAAAAAAGTGAAAAAAAGTACTTAGATAGTTATTCCACTCCCCACGTCTATGCTACCTCTCGGGATGTTCGGGCAGGATAAATCCATACCACAATAGTCTACCATACGTCATCAACTGTATGGGGCACGAACCTGAAGACTACCATTCGACTTTGAGGGTCCAGGACTCAATAGAGACCAACACCACACAGCGAGGAAATAACTTGCCACTAAGCCATTCTACCGAATGGTTAACCCATAACTCTCAAATCCAATTCATAAAGGATGCTAGCAAACAGATCAAACAACTTTCACAACTCACATTAAAATCTGTGGATGAAATCAACAGGGAAATTTTGGAGGTCCGGTACCTATTCAGTTTAGTGTTGTACAAGTACAGTATCACGTTACAACAAACCATAAGTAACAATATCTTAACATAGTACTGATCACCAACTGCTTAGTGTCTAGAGCTATGTTTTCAGAACATTATTGTATGCATTTAAGAGAACCACAAAAGTTCATGAGTGACTTTTAGATGCCGTTTCTTGGATGCAAGTATCTACGCTGACTCTCAACCTAAATATTCCTTTTGTCAACGCGGGTTTGAGAAGCTACGATGTTGGCACGTAGTCGAGCTGCAAAATCTCCCTTAGGAAGAAGAACGGAAGTCAGTATGCTGCGCATTCTTAGATAATCTTGGATTGTTTCCGATACTTTTGATGAATTCAGTTGACCGCAACTGCTAAGAAGCATGGAAGGCTATATATAGAATGGACATTGTGCGCTTTTGTAGAGCCCAATGGGGTTTGAGAGATCAGTCCGGGCTGATTATTTGACAGAACTGAAGACATGGCAACTGTTAATGATTTATTTTGTGCTAGTCAAGCGAGCGTCGAGGCAAGAGGTGAATATGGGAGGAGTCAGGCTAGCCAAATTTTGCAGCTCTCGCTGAGGTGAATGAGTATCTCCTGTTACATAGTATCCTCAACCTCGTCGCCTTTCATCATTTTTCTTCTTCACAAAAAAAAAAACAACAAAACAAAATCGCAATCGCGCAACTGTATTGCAAAGAGCTTCGTACCAATCACACTCATTTCAACCATGGCATCAAACCCAAATCAGTCAGTGCGAAGCCTCAGCAATGAGTGCGCTCGACGTGGCTGTCGTCCTGAAGAACTACCAGTGTACACGCCGCATCCCGTGGGAAAGCAATGGGGCATGAACGTACAATTCCTTGGCACGCAGTGTTCAACAGCGGCGACTTATCAAACTACCAATGATGCTAAACAAGCCGTGGCAGCCATGGCTTTGGGCGTCATCAACAATCGCTTCGTATGGATATCCTCTTTCCTAAACTCAATGAATGATCTATACAGGTACTGATATCCGAACACAGCCGTTGAACGGAAATTCAACGCCCTCGCTGCCATTTTCCTCACTGTCGTCTCCCTCTCTGCTATCGCCTTCACTACCGACGCCTTCACTGCCATCGCCTCCAGCGCCAGCACCACTAGCTCCCTCATCCACAACCCCCTCTTCTACTAGCAAGGTAATACATCGAACTAGACTCTAAATGGATTGAAATCTAATCGCTTTCTAGAATTCGACAAGAGATAGCGCCGGTACGCGGGACAACTCGAGCGGCCATGGAGGCAGCACAAGTGGAAGTGGAAGTGTAAATACAATGAAGAAGACTAATCAAGGTAGTACAATTGCAATCGGCAGTGTAGACATAAACAAGGTCAAAGACGGTAGAGTTGCTAAGAGTTCCTCTTCGAAGCAAAAGTCAGCTCATGATGCTCGGAATAAGAACATCGCTTCAAGGCTATCGGGTCCAATTGAAGATGCTCACGCCCACAAGAACTCTTCAGTACAGGTGAAGACGGAGCCGGTCGAAGGCGTAACTTTCCCAGAGTTTGCGCCACAACACAGCTCACTCATCTCTCATGGAGTTGTCAAAGGAGAAGTGCATTTCGAAAACCCTTTGCCGGTAAAGACGGAATCCGAGGAAGGACAAATGGCTGAGACCAACGTAAGCAAAACATTAAAGTCCCTATAGTGTTACCAAATATCTCTGACTCGCACTTGTAGATTGGCGAACCTCAACCAGACATTTCTTATGCAAAGGAAGATGAATTCATCAGTGACCTGGATGAAGACTTGTCTGCTGTAAGTTTATATCTGTCACCGTCTAAATAACTTTGCGCTAACATAATTCTTAGAACGATGCCACTTCCGCTGATACTCGTAACTCGACCTTACAAACACAAATTCCAGAGGTAGGTCACGGACATATGCGCATTAGAAGTTTTTACTTGAGCTAATGCGACATTCACAGGCTTTTCGGCTGCCATCAGGATTCGACTCTAACGCTGGAACTTCTGAGGCCGGCGATGCAATTTCTCAACCTGAAACTCCAGAGGTAGGCCGGAAGCACATTGTTGTGATACAAGTATACTGACATGATGTCGGCAGACCTTCCATCTTGCAGCAGATTCTGGTTCTAACTCTGAAAATTCTAGTCTTGGTACTGTTTCAGTAAGTCAGGCTAAATTCCTGTTTCGATAGATGCTGACGTAGAGGTATAGCCACCCAATGTCCAACCATTTTCGAATGTTGCCCAACAGAGCATGGACTTGGTACCTAGCGAGATCGAAACCGCAGAGACCAGCAACGCCTGCCAAGTAGATCCGATGGACCTCGATGAGCCCGAGGAAACCATCGACAAAGGTCTAAAGTTGGCATCTGAAAATGGCCCACGCCGATATTTCCTACCAACAAAGAAGCAAGTCATCCAGCGTAAGCTGCAGAAGACAGTTGCCAGAAGACCATCATCAAGCTTCAATTACCTTGCACACGAGACCGCAAGCGAATCACTTGCTTTGAACGCCCGAAACCGTGCAAATAGCTTCCGGTTCTCTCTTGCTAGGGCACAAGCACTCCCTCTCCCAAGTATTCGATTAGGACCACCCCCGGTACAACCAACCCAGTACTACCTGGATCAAATCAAATTTTATCGAGCCCCTGTCTCCTTGGATGATCCATTTGTCGAGGTCAAGACGTACAAGCAGGTGTTGGGAGAAATTTGCCGGTCAAGCATGGGATTCGTCGTCGACATCGTCTGTTACGTCGTTGTCGTTACCATCTTACTTGTCGTCGCTGTAGTCGTCTTGGTGAACCCTAAGGATGGAGTTACTCGAGTTGCGCGTTACACTACAGATAGACTCAGAGCCGTGGGTCGCGAGGTGGAATTCATCATCGAAACTACCAATTGGGAGGAGATTGTGACCAATGTATTAGTATTCGCTCTGATATCTTTGGCTGCGATTGTAGTTTCGGATATGGATTCTATGATGGCTTTTGGGGAAGATGCTTGAGAAAGAAGAGTCTTTGGCGAAAACTTGGTTCCTTCTCTTCACTTGAAGAATTGGGATATTTGGCCTGTGGAATGGTCTGTGTTGGAGTATCATGGACTGCCCTTTTCGTTTATTTTCTATCTTTTTCATTTTTGTCTGTATTATGTCATATTATGTACAATAGCACAAAACTTTGTAGGATATACCCTTCTTGCCTTGGGTAATACCAAGCACATCACTGTATTTAGAATAGAAACCCTGCTAACCCTCAAGTGAGGAGGTGCATGTTAGGAATGGTGTAAATTAATTCTTCTAAACCAAGTGCGAAAACGCAAATGCGAATGCAAATAGAACTTCACTTAAATGCCAAACATGAACATCATCTTAGATCGAAGCTCCATTGAAGAAATTATACAAGCTCCAAGCTGGCCATAGTGCTTTGCAGTTTTCATAAATCGTAAATCAAATTCGCTATGCTAGGAAAATTATCGATATAAACGCCATGGGAACCAGCAAACAAAGGCTACACAACGCTGAAGACCTTGGCCGAAATCCATCCATCCAACACCTGTAAAGAAAGCCAGTGTAAAAGCCAACCAGCAGTTTTGGCCCTGTCTAAACACTGCCAAATCGTCTAACAAACCTCGCTTTTACGTGTGGCTTGATGATATCTGACCAAAACTGTCTGGCCCTTTCCTCATCCTCTCGAACAATGATTTCAATGAGATCATCAACGTGGATCTTTATCCTCTCTTTCAGTTGTGTTTGTGAGAACTGTTTATGAGAATCAATTAGTCTCCAGTCGTCAAAGAAAGGCAAAGCTCCACAATTCTTACACTGTCAGTGATGCATGGAAGATACATATCCGGAAGAGAAGTCAAGATTTGTGGTTGAGCGTAGCCCTAAAAACGGTTGATTAGAAAGGTCTTTGTCTGCAGATCAAAGACAAAGATGGAGGCTTACACTGTTAACAAAGCCTGAACGGGGAACTTGACGCATATCAATCGTGTCCAAGAGCACTGTTGGGGTTATGGAAGCGCAGGTTAATCTCCATAAGTATCTCTGATTCAACATCTGTCCACCATTTTCGTGTGCGCAATTGACCTTCTCGAAGATTGGCTTGATAGACATCTCGAATGCTTATCTCCCAGAGTTGTTTGATGTGGAATTCCGCTCGCTCTTGTAAATGCTGTCTTGTGGCCTTTGAAAACTATTGTTATTCTTTATACTCCATAAATGGGTTGGTTGTGAAAGGAGTTTTGATCTTACAGGTAGGTCACAGCGCTGAAGAAACATCATGCCACCGATTGGAATATGTGTCAGGATCTAAGAGAATAACAGTTAGCTCATAGAAAGTACATGAACATAGCGGGACTTACTGTAGTACCAATTGGGAGTGGCGTCAGCTGTGTAGATCGACATGTTAGTTATTTGTGCCACGTACCCATAGAATTACTTACTACTGTTCCAGCAGCTTTCGATGGTCTCGGACCCGTACCAGTATCACTGCTTGTTGGCAATCCGCGACTAGTCTGCTGTCCCTCAAAATCTTGAGCTCCATGCAGTCCATTTCGTGGTGGTAGATCGCTGCCCGCCTGCTGCTGTCCCTGGAACTCTTGAAGTCCATGATATCCCTTCCGGATCATCTCGTAGCCTTGAGTCATGTTGGATTGATCTTCGATATTCGGATGTGCGTTGTTGATGAGAGGTTGTGGTGGGTTGGTGGGTTGGTTGAGTTTCGTAGAAGCGTTACTGATTTGGAGATGGATCTTGGAAAGCAAAACTGCCTTGCGTAGTATGGCTCGCGCGGTAAATTTCAAGTTGTGCCTAGCCAGAAGAATGAAAGCAGGGAGTAAGATCACATGACTTTATTCACTATTTTTCTAGGCAAAGCTCGGCGTTGCAGTAGCCGTTTTCTCAAGTCAAGTCTTTTACAAGGATGGTGAATGAGAATTCAATTTTTAGTGATACAGCTGTGCTGCGCCGGCAATATAGAGCGTTACTGGCTGCTATCGCTGTGAGTGTAGTGAAGCGAGAAATTAAGGGGGGCTGTTGCACGTGATACATGATCACCTCACCTGGAGGCTCCAAGCCCCCACACACAGCCTTGTCTGACTTAAAGCACTTCAATCATTCAAGAATTGTTGCGCAAACATCTGCTACGCTTGAAGTAGGGCCATCACCCGGGTTTTCAACATTTCACTCAAACCTCGAGAGCGAGCAAATTGAGGACAACCATCCAAGTTTAACATCAAAGACCATCAAAGACTACAGAACCTCCAAAACAAAGAAAATTCTTTCAAATAACAAAGTGAAGAATCGCAGAATCAACGCCAAGTACAAAGACAGTACATAAAGACGACCTCCAGCCAAACCATATCGACTCCGTGAGCTGAAGAGTCCTGGAGAAATTAAACCCTTTTAATTCTGCATCCTCCCTCTACTCAAGTCACTCCCAAATAAATTTTATTCAACACAACTGTATGTTCTTCTGCAGAAGGAAAACGATTTGAAAGTGCTTCAAGCATAGGAGGAGCTAATATCAGAACTTATAGCTAGTGACACTCGTGCGTTCAGGCAGAATTTGTTCGCTATGTGTCTAGACCTCTTAACTGTGACGGGATAGGAAATACGCTGGTCTGCTAATACACTTTATCTTTCTTGCACTTGCATCCATCGCTAGTCGTTTGTACAAATTTAGGATACAAGAGACGTGGAGGAAATCATGGCCTAAGAAATAATATATGGAATGACTTAATGAAATAAAAGGCTATATTACTGTCAGGCTCAACCAATGTTAAGAATACACAATTAATTTGAACGCTAGGGCTACCTCATTGGAAATTGTGTTGAATTTGTAAATTCCCAGTGATGAAGTAGTAATGTGCAATAGTTCTTTATCTCCTCGGTTAGGTCCACTGGAGGGATTTTCTGAAGTCTTTTGTCATTTCCAGAGAACCAATACTGTATATCTTTGCAGACCAATCAAAAATAATTAAATAATGAAAGTTGGATCATTCCTGAAACCCATCTGCAGAAGAAGCAAAATTCCAGCCTGGCTTCCCAGAAAATGGTAGGGTTAGCGAGGCTACACCTCGCTTATTTTGATAGCCTTGATATATATAGCACAATAATAATCTCCTGGTAATCAAACATTCCATACTTTGGGTGGAGGCAATGGTCGAATGGCTATCTTCGCACGTGCTCGACTGCGTTTCGCGTCTGCACTAAGTCTCATTTCCATCTTATAATCGTGTATACGAACGAGGTGGGTTTAGGACAGTAGGTGCCTGGTATGATTTAATCAGCTTGGTGCTCTGTATCGGGCGGCGTTTCGTAACCCCCTAAACAGCAAAATGAGTAAAAAGATCCTATGGATGGTTAATTCCTATGGATGTATGATTTGTTTTCTTTTGCCTTTTTTTTGTCCTTTTTTTTTTGGTCCTTCTTTTTGGTGCACAATTGTAACTACCTATACTGTGCCTTGCCTAAGATTAGCCGAAGTGCAAGGCAATCAAACTTTTAAACTGACTACCTATTTAGTGAATCTAGAGAACTCTTAGAATTGAGTAGCTGACTTTCACGTTCGATTTCTGCGCCGAAGAAGGCGACAAGCCGCGATACCAAGGCTTTAGTGCCATAGGACTTTTGTTAAAAGAGAGCTACTGTCGCTTGCTGGAGCCGTCTCGACATACGAGCATGTTCTTTCCTTGATTTATTGATATTGATTCATTGCTTGCCGTGGGTATCTTCAGCTTTATGATGTAGAGACAATTCTGTATACTCAATTGTGGAATCGCAGTCATAGTCCAAATCCATTACGTTAAAGAGAACATAAAGCTGGAATAATGTAGGTACAGCCAAGGTAACATATCAAAAACTGAAAATTTTCACTAGCGCCTCTTGATGTCAAAAGTTCCTAGGAGTTGCTACAAATTCTGCCCTATCGTTTCCCAATGCTTTAAGTGAATTTCGAAAGAAACGAGGTAACGGCATCGGGCCAAGCATTAACCGCACGTGGACCCATAGCCAAGAATGTATTGAAGAGAGCTCCCCGGTGTGAGTAAGCATAATACTTCTTTAGTTCCAATGTCGCCTTAAATAGAGATATCAGCTTCTATGTGAAGCAAAGATCAAATTGTCGCAAGGAAAAATAAAAATAAAAAAACATACCTCAGGACCTAGGTGGTTTGGGAGCATCAAAGCATCCAAATAATCCGGTTGAGTGCACTGTAAAATCCTTGAGTTTAGCTTCCAGCATTTTCAACTCAAGATCCCAACTTACAGCCCTTAGACTATGACCGACAAGTTTGCCATTCTCGATTTCTACAACAGACAGTCGTGCCGTGAGCTCAGTACACATAAATTTATCCAGCTCTACAAACGATTCTTGTGCCATGGTCTGCTCTTCTTTGTCGAACAGTACAGATAGACGTTGGATGATACATGTAACTCTTGCAACGAGTTCGGCATC
The DNA here is from genome assembly GCA_009805495.1 of Pezicula neosporulosa. NCBI lineage: Eukaryota > Fungi > Ascomycota > Leotiomycetes > Helotiales > Dermateaceae > Pezicula > Pezicula neosporulosa. Next base: position 818,004 of record SELE01000029.1, read on the forward strand.
AGGGGCCTTCGAATTATGACGTCAGTATTTAGCTATGCATGAGAAAGAATCTCATAAATGACAAGCTTACAGGTAATTGCAGACCTCCTATGCCTCGGGAAGTCTCGACATGCTTGAACCCTGTCAGTTAATTTGCTCAATATGTTAAATTTAAGAAGTGACCTTACGACGATGAAAACATCCTTAGGGTGGTGGGTGAAGTCGGGCACATCGAGCTGCCAGACTTAGTACATGATAAACTGACAGACGGTATTGATGTGCTTACGTTTGGCAACTGTCCTGAGCCATTTCCACCAACCAAGTTTGGATTGACCGAAAGCTGATTGGCAGGAGTTGCCTCAGCGGAGAAATTAAGAGATTTGGAGTGTATGTTGTAGATTAGCTTTTGCTATAGAAGTACAAGTTGGAAGTGCACCTTTAACTCAAGCTCTTGATCAGGTGCCTCGAAGGAAGGGAGCTAGAGCACAATTTCAATATTGTTCGGCCAATATTTACTGGACTTGTCTTACACTTTGCTGGCTTGTAATTCCATTGGTGGTATTGACAGTGGTCTGGTCCGAGGGTTGCTGATTGGAACCGTTACGCTATATTCACCATATCAGTTCGACACTTGGGTGATGGATAGGTACGGGATTTCCTACAAGCAGAGAGTCCAATGCGATAGCAGCAACAGCATTCCTAGCTTTGGCTCTGCTGCTGTAACTGGGCCCATCATCTCCGGCGCTGTACCATTGGTTTTCAACCCAAACTCTCGCAGTGTAACGTCCATCTTCCAAATGAGAAGTCTCGAAGCGCGGTCGAATGTTTCGGCTGTCGCAGAAGTCATGGAAATCAGCACGAGCTTTATCCCAGAAGGGATGCGAGTCGCCTTGGGTTGACATCTTGCAAGCCTTGATTTGAAAGGTTGGTGTTGTTGGGAGGTGGAGGTACTGTCCGAAGGAGAAGAAGAATTTGTGCTCAGCCTTGTCTTGAAAAACACGCTCGCATTCACCATGGGTGGCACCAAGAGCTTTCACAAATTTCACTCTCCCTGAGAATGTGGATGAAAGTACTAGCTCCATTGGGGTCACTTGCTTGACACCGCCTCTTGAGCTCTGCACTTAAGTATGCAAGCAAAGAAACTAAAACTCTCTATCTAGTATCTTCACTTAGTCTTAATAACACAATAAGAGACTCTAGTTTAAGATATTATCACCTACAAACTGTAAGTTGTCTTAAAAATAGTGTCTTTCTGTTGATCGCTGATTTATCATGTATACTAACTCTTGCACCGTCGCTTAGCAGCCATCGCTCAGATCATTTCATAATGTCAACTCGGCCTCACATTTTATATAGCTATGCTCATTGGTATCTCGTATTATTTTATTATTATTATTTTGTTTCGAGGAATGTATTCTAATGTAGAGTTTTTAGTCTGATAGATGTATAGTCCAGTGAAATGAAATACAACGCGCTAAAGATTTTAAACCACTCAACCTCCTAGCCTACGATTTATGGCAACATAACTATTCATTAAACTCTGTGGTACAGAAGAAAAAGGCAAATAGAACCAAGATATGTGTATATTTCTTACATTAGCTACATCTTAACCAAAAGCGCAACAGCTCTCAAGATCATTCCAAAACTAATCTCATCACAGGCCTAGCGTCTTTAATATCACACACTACTTCCAAAAACATCAACAAACTTAAAATATCAAGATAATCCCATCAGACACTAAGAACTGCTACCCGGGCCAAGATCGATCTCCTTGGAAGGTCTAGCAACATTTGAACGCCAGTGATGCAAATTAACAGGATCCTTCTGATACAAATTGACCTCAAAGAACTTCCCATGAACATCACACTTAAAATTCTTATACCTAAGAATCTCTCTCTTAGAATTTTTCTTCTACTTATAACAGACTGTACTTGAACTGGGATTTGGGCTTGAGTAAAGGCAATAGAGTAAAACTTACGCATTGAGCTTAGCGAAATTAGCATCGATGAGATCTTTCTCGGTGATCTCTGCAAAATTTCCACCATCTCCGTCGTTGCTCTTGGGAATGAAGTAGCGAGTAGACTCGAGTGGACCGTAGTTGACTTGTCGAACTAGTTGTACTGCGTATGGCCACTCTTGGCCTTCGTGATTATCGTTTTGTGTTTCGATGATGGACGGAGCTACTCGAGGATAGTCTGCCCATTTTAGGAATGGGACAAATTTTTGTTCGTGCGTGAGTCTTTTGTTCTTGTAGGGTGTAATGCTTGCGCAGCAGAAGATGGATGCCATGGTATCTATGCTGCGTTTATGTTAGATAGATGATAAATTGACTAGACGATTAAGAGAAGAAATAAATTGGAGGAGTAGCTATTTGAAGGAAGAGATGTTTTACCTTGAAATTTCTTGTGACTAATTGATTGATATACTCAAGAGATGGATGTTTCTTGGGAATAGAAGAGACTTGGATGCCTTTGAGGTGAACCAAAGGCTCGCTTGTTTTGAGGTATACCACCTTCATGCGCCCAATGGAATGAAAGTTGGCATATCCCTGGCACAATTTTGAGGTATACCATACTAAAATCTGCACGCTACATATTTGGTTCGCACTAAGTAGGAGACACCGAAACATTAGAGGCTGGAGATGCATGGAGTACTTTGTTATAAATGCGATATTAATTAATTAGCAATATCGTGCTTAGTATGCCAATCATTGTGTGCTCTACTGTTCAAAGTGACATATACCAAGATATCTTGTCTTATCTAAAGCGCCTCTGAAAAGAATTAATCCTTGTGCACTAACAAATGGAGTGTTATTTTGCATACCAACTCGTACGTTGGTATCACTGTAGCAGGAAGGTAGCGCATGCAATTAAACAGCTAAGAGCTCTAGTCTGGAGCCACGACTATCATATATGAAGACAAGCCCATCCAAACCCCTCTTTCTCTTTCTGTTTTTCTTCCCACCGCGAAGCGTAGTGCCGCTCTCAGCACTCAACACTCATTTTTTTTTTTGGTTTTCCATTTTCTTTCATTTCTTGATTCTTGCAATCTCGACTAGACACCCAAACTCTCGAGGCCTCCCTCCAACTAGTGGTAACCAGCTAGCAGGAGGAAGGCCCCTAAAAGAAGGAGCCGTAGCTGACCTCAAGTTCTAACCAAGAACCTTTCAACCAACAGCCTGATCAACAACTATTACACTATCACACCGTCGACCAAGGCACGGTTGATCCGCGCTTGTTAGATCTCAGGAATAATCTTCCTCCTTCATTTCAATCCCAATCGAGTAGCAATACATCGAATCCAGATTACTCGCAAGAATCTCGTTATGTTAATTATGAAAACCATCATCAGCATGATCCTGTTCTTCCTCTCGGACATCATCAACCACATACAGCAGAAACTTCACGGTCACATTCCTTTTCTCCTGAACAAGCTGGTCTTGTTGTCCAAAATCACATATATCAATCGCCATATAACCAACTTTCAGCATCACTCCTACAGCCAGCACTACCGGAACATCTACCAAGACAACCTGCCGTTCTTCCTTATGTTTGCCAATATTGCAGCGAGAGATTTCCTAGACCTCGTGACCTAAAGTACGTTCCTTCCAACATCCCCTGTACTATACCACCCTCCCCTAAACTTTCCAACTCCAAATCCACCATGACAAGAATTAATTTTGAAGCCTTAGAAAACACCTCAAGAAGCATGACCGACCATATCCCTGCATAATTCCAGGTTGCACCCTTCCACAAGGCTTCGAACTCAAAACTGGTCTCCAGAGGCATATTATCGAGAAACATCCAGAGACGCTGCCAGTTCCCCCCAAGCGATACTACTGCCCAAAGTCAGATTGCAAGTTTTCTTGGGAGATGCACGAAAAAGGTGCTTCTGGGTCGGTGACAAGCAAACATGGGTTTTCGAGGGAGAATCAGCTCAGAAGGCATATGGAGAGTTCGGGGCATCGGGAGAGAGTGGAAGATTGATTTACCTATTTTATGTAGGAAACTTGGGTAGATATCTAGGTATTGGTGAGAGGTACCTTAGTAGTTAGTGGTAGAAGATAATCACACTCTTTTTTGGTGGTATATTCTGATTACGATTTGTGATTGATTTTGAGACTCTTTGGACAGTGAGTTTAGGTATTTCTGACTGGTCTATTTGTCTTTCTGTTGTATGCATGGGTTATGATTCTGAAAAAGCCTAACACAAAAGTTGCTTATATGTTTCTAAAGAGTTTCGGAACTCGTTAACTTGGTTGTGTATAAAGCAAGACTAACCCAAATACAGGCTAAATTTCTTTGTGCTTCTTCAAATTATAGCAAAAGTTCTTAAATCAAGCACAACAATGCAGAAAGTCAAGGGGAAGTCTCTAATCATGTCTCTTCTGGTAGGAGACACTACTGACGCTGTGTCACTTAGTAAGCACGATTTAGTGGAAATAGACTCATTACCTAAGTTGCCTTTCTTAGCACTAGCAGAGTGCTTTACACCTTACAGTTTTCCAAATCTTTTAAAGTTAGAACAACTTATAGGAGCTCAGAAACTTAGCTTCCGTGATAAATTTAGTTTGACTTCCGCTACAATTGAAGGAGCAGGACGATGCCAGACCTTGAGCTCAGAAGTAATCACTCGTCGTGTTCTCATTATAAACAGCTATTACAACATTCTATCCATAATCATATCCACTCAGCCCAATGTATTAGCCGACCATCCGTCTACCAATCTGCCCGTCTTCGGAAGAAAAGTTGCTGAAGAATACAGCGTTTGTAGAAGGCTGAATATGCACAAACAAAGAAGAATCTTACAAAACCCATGCCAGAACGCCTTGCTGAAATACCCGCTGTTGCATCGAGTCCAAACGCCTTCGAAGATCCGGAATATTAACAGCAGTTTCCCCTCCTTCTCCGATTACCACTTAAGGTAAATACTTCTTCCCACTCTCTCATTCCACCAAGGCCCCAGGCCTGACCACCTTTGCTTTTAGGTCTTCTTCTCCTGCGTGCACCTGTTCCGTCCTCAACCGTCATACCACTCTTCACACTCGCAACATCACTGGCGCCTCCATTCCAGATCCCACTGTCGCCATATTGAATCCCGCTCATTGGATCATCGGGATCAATTTCGCGATCTGAGTACGAGCGAGCCGTCCGACTTCATCAATCTCTCCGGATAGAGCGGAGACTTCGACAGATACCGGTATGTTGGCCGAGGACGCCCATTTTGAAGCCTCTTCGGCGCTAACTTCTCTACCATCCGGTGCAACACTCGCTTTTAGTTGAGACCCCAATCCCATACTCGTAGTTGAGGCCACCGATCCACCTGCATTGTATGGGAACGATGAGTCTTTACTGCTGAAGCTGGAGGGCGTAGCAGGCGGTAATGAAGCGTCTATGAGATCGCCATTCTGATTCGCGAGATCTGCTTTGTTGCCAACAAGAATACATGTGAGATTCGGGGATGCCAGCGCACGCGCGTCGTTCATGAAAGTGGGGAGGCCGGTGAAGGTATTGTGGGAGGTAATGTCGTAGACGAGGATCGCACCAGCCGCACCGCGGTAGTAGGAGCGTGATACTGAGCGGAAACGTTCTGTGCCAGCTGTATCCCAAAGCTAGAAGTAAGAGGTCAGGGACTGGATTACAAAAAGAGCAGGGTAACAAAGGCGACGGGATTGTGATGCATACCTGCAGTTTTATCCGCTTGCGTCGGGCACCAGTCCCAACTTTTATAATCTTGCTTGCGAACTCTACACCTATCGTCTGGGAGGTCAGAACCCTCCACTCGTTCTTCACAAATCGGTGCAGGAGACAAGATCTGTGATTTGATCGTTAGTACGGATTCCTGGGTTGAACCTCAGGTGTGCTTCGTACTTTCCACTGCCGCTTGGTCCCAGCAATATGATCTTAGCTAGGTAGTCGTACATGCTGCCCAGTTCCTATGCTTCTAATTAACGTCTTTTCTTTTCCCGCGCATGTCCTGCCAACAAACCTGATCGCGTGCTGTTCCAGTAGACTCATCGCTTGCGGCACTGGTCCGCCGCGGGCGCACCATATTGGCTGTTTATTCTTGCTTCAATCTCTGTGCAGGTTGGTTGTGGTAAATGGGTCGATCGTGGTAATACGCCTCGTCGTCGCCGTCGTCGCTCAGAAGGTGTCTCCTATGTTTTGATTGAAAGTTTGAGACGATAACCGTCATTTGCATCTTGATAAGACCCCAAAACGGCGCTTGATCAACAATTCCCCGAAGAAGGCGATACCACTTTGGGACAAATGGTTGTCTGGGTGCCTCGGCATGTGAATCGTTGCTTGACGTCGAGGGAAGCTTACTTGAAATAAGCCTTGGAGAGTCAAGGACTGACTATCCTCTGGAGATGTGACTTTCCAAATATTCCGACATTTCTGACATTCTGAATTATGAAGATCGAAGGAAGAACATTCGTCGTCTCTGGTGGGTATGTCATCTCCAATTGCGACACATGTCCTACGAAGTATGGCTAACATGTTCAAGTGCTTCTGGACTCGGCCGAGCATGTGTCGTTGACATTTGCGCCCGTGGAGGCTATGCTGCGGTTCTTGATATGAATGAGGAGCTGGCAGAAGAGCTTTTGAAGGAAGTCGGTGGGGGAAAGATCAAGTTCTTCCAGACAAACGTTCTAGAGACCGAAAGCATTGAGGCAGCTGTGAAAGGCACTGTGCAATGGACACAACAAACAGGAAGCCCCATGGGCGGTGTAATTGCCGCTGCTGGCGTTGCCATCCCCGCCAAGGTGTGTATGACCTTGTTACACAGAGAACTTTGTACAAAGCTAATGCCACGATAGATCCTCGACAAGAACCTTGAGCCCTTTAAGATGGAAGACTTCGACTTCGTGATGAATGTCAACGTTCGGGGAACCATCGATCTCGTCCGACAATGCCTACCACACATTGCCAAGACCACACCAGCTGATGAAGACGGAGAGCGCGGCATTGTGATAATGGTGGCATCTTCAGCTGCCTTTGATGGCCAGCCTGGACAAGTGGCATACAGTGCTTCGAAAGGAGCTGTTGCTTCTCTTACACTGCCAATGACGAGAGATCTTGCTCGCTATGGAATCAGGGTTGTTACTGTTGCACCAAGTCTCTTCGATTCAAGAATGACGTCTATGATGTCTGACAAAGTACGAGCTTCGTTGACGAGAGTGATGGAGTTCCCTGGTAAATTCTATTTCAGTTCTACAAGGCGAGAGCGGTGCTAACATTATCCATAGTTAGACCTGGGCGACCACATGAATTTGCTCAGCTTGTTACTCAGAGTATTGAGAACAAGATGCTCAATGGCGTTGTTCTTCGACTTGATGGCGGGATGCGGATGCCAAGCAAGATGTAATCTACATGGAACTGTTTATGAACGGACCGCAACAGAGAAAGGTGTTTCTGGCGCTTTTGTGAGTTAATCATACAGTGTACAGGGAGTATACTTGTTTCATTTCTACATGACCACTTTCTAGGTCTTGCTAGGATGCTCAAGTGATAATGAAAGTCATCTATGTCACTTTGAGGATCCTAAGAGGTACATATATAACCTTTTACTTGGCTTCTTCCTCTCTTATATCTACAAAGCACACTTTCTTTCTCTTATTCTTCAATCTCTCTCTTCTCATTACCTAGTTTGTCTGGACAGCAAGCCTGCGTACAGCAGACGAATGATTGTGTATTTACTGTTCTGTAAGCATGGGATAGTCTGCGGGCTGTATATGTTATTGACCAGGGGCCAAGAAAGTTTAAACTATTACATATTGTTGCTATTCTTCAGAGGTCAGACCAAACACCATTAACCTCTTATGAAGAACATCAATAGCGATCCACATAGTACTATCGCTTCCTACAACCATACTTACTTGGCTATGGTCGATATCTGCAGGTATAAAGCTATAAATGGCTGCTTACATATTCTTCTTCTCATCATATGATATATACTAAGAGCGAAAAAAGGCTTTTAGGCTTTTATGACTACTTTGGCATAGTTTGTAGTACGACTAGTCTGCTCAAGAATAGCACTGAAAATAGAAGCCTCATACTCGAAAGCGACAGGCGATCGTAACCATAAATCCAGTCCGGAAACCGGGAGGTAACGTTCCAAGATGCAAAAGAGTAGTGGTTCCTGCCGCCAAAACGAGGCCTTTTCTTCTTGTAGATAGGCGGAAGGACAGCCTCCGCTCTGGAAGATCCTCGTACGAGGTAAAGTAGGAACCATTTATAATATTTAGCTAGGGTGCCAAAATCTCCGACTGGCTTCGCAAATGGCAGCCAGACAAAATGAAGTGCAGCCATCGGTGGAACAATTCAAACATAGCCAAAAGTGGAACACACTTGGTACAACTGCCAGTCTAATGGCTCTGGCAAGTCTCGCTGTGGTTGAAGTTGATAGACCGGGCACGCTTCTGGATCTTCTCCTTCTTTAGCCGGACTTGAGGATAAATGCGTGACGCAGGTACAAACAAGCCTTTGTAATTTATCTGTAGCCAAACTACTGGGAATTGAAAGGATAATTAGTACTGGACAGTGTCATGGAACAAAAAGTACCAGGCAAGAGGAGAGCGCCTCAAGGCTCGAGTCACAAGTCTCAACCCCACCATTGCCCACCATTTGATACTGGTCGCTTATCAGTAACACACCACATGGCCGCGTAAACTTCGGCTCAACCTCGATGCAGTGTAGACGTCAAGCACACATGAGCGGTCTTCTCTGTGTTACTGCTGTATGTTGTGTTACTTCCTATGCTGTGTGTTACTATGCCTGCCACCTCCTCTCATACATCCTTTACAACCCAATTGCTACTGCCGATACTCCCCGTGCATTATCTGGAGCCAACTGTATCTTGTGTTTTATCTATCTGTGTAGACAGGCTTCTCTCTTGCGCCAAGTCCTCTTCTGGACTCAAGCTTCCAGCCCTGGACCTGGGTTCTGACTAGGAGCGGGAATGAACACCCCGCATCCTACAATGGGGGAGCTTCCCACATCGTTCTAAACCACCTGCATACAAATTACCATCAACTCCCAGCTTGGCTCTCGCGGCTGATTGGGTGTCTTGTCAGGGAAGGGACATGAGACTTGCTTTGTTGTAAGTCAACAGACCTATCACTAACTACAGCATCTCGGACGAAGCCACCGCGTACCTCGTGCCGTAATCATATTGTTTGTATGTATATATGTACATAAAAGATGCGTACCGACCACGCCTTCTCTTCGTCTCCCCAGAGCTCACATACCCACGGCCCCAAGATGTTTCAACACACCATCACTGCTATCGACAAGCATTGGACCTTCAAGCAGGCAGACAACGAGGACTCCAAGTTTCTCCCTGTTGCGCAGTTTCCTACCAACGTTCACCTTGACCTCATTGCGAATAAAATCATCCCTGACCCATTCATTGGAAAGAACGAGAATGATGTGCAGTGGATTGGTGAGGCTGTTTGGGTTTACAAGACGACTTTCCCCTCCCCCAAGCTATCCGATGACGATCGAAGTAATGTCAAGGCCGTGTTGGCGTTCGATGGATTAGATACATATGCGACAGTGCTGCTGAATGGCAAGGAGATTTTGAAGACGGAGAGCATGTTCAACCCAGAACGAGTGGACGTGACAACACATTTGAAGAAGGAAGGGGACAACGAGCTGGAGATTACTTTCGAGAGCGCGTATCTTAAAGGTTGTGCTATTGTTGAAAAGTACCCTGATCATCACTGGGGCTGTTGGAATGGTGATACCTCCAGATTGGCTGTCCGGAAAGCACAGTACCACTGGGTAAGGATGTCTTGCATATGGTGTAGTAAGTGCTAATGCCGTTCAGGGATGGGATTGGGGACCAACGCTTATGACCTGTGGACCATGGAGGCCAATCAATCTCGAAGTCTACGAGTCACGGATATCAGATCTTCATTTTACCCAAGATGTTGATAAATCACTAAAATCAGCAGAATTTGTTGCGAGGGCCGATGTAGAAGGCTCGGCATCAGAGGTCAAATTTGTAATTTCACTGGATGGAAAAGAAGTAGATTCAAAAAGTGCAAAAGTCTCGAATGGCCAAGCTAAACATACATTCAAAATAGATGACCCCGCGTTATGGTTTCCAATCAGGTATGGCGAGCAACCATTATACACTCTCAAAGCCGTACTTCTTCATGCAGGTTCTTCAGTAGACTCTCAAAGCAAGAAGTTTGGGTTAAGAAGGTCTGAGCTCATTCAGAGATCCATGAAAGAACAACCAGGAACGACGTTCTTCTTCCAAATCAACAACATTCCCATATTCTGTGGAGGGAGCGACTGGATCCCCGCAGACAACTTTATTCCCCGAATCAGCAAAGAGAAATACTATGACTGGGTAAAGTTGGTAGCTGATGGAAATCAGTTTATGATCAGGGTTTGGGGTGGTGGTATATTCGAGGAGCAGGCATTTTATGACGCTTGTGATGAGCTGGGCATCCTTGTATGGCAGGATTTCATGTTCGGGTGTGGAAACTATCCTGCATTCCCCGAATTCCTTTCATTGGTCAAGACCGAGGCGGAAGAGAATATAAAACTTCTCAGACACCATCCTTCCATCGTCATCTGGGCTGGAAACAACGAAGACTACCAGTACCAGGAACAACAAGGCCTCACGTACGAGCCCGAGAATAAGGACGCTGAGAGCTGGCTCAAGACTAACTTCCCAGCGAGATATATCTACGAGAAGATTCTCGCAGACGCCTGCAGTGAGCTGATTCCAGATACTTACTACCATTTTGGATCACCTTATGGTGGCAAAGACACTACGGATCCCACAGTTGGAGACTTACATCAATGGAATGTGTGGCATGGTTCTCAGGAGAAATATCAAAATTTCGATAAGCTTGTTGGACGATTCGTTTCCGAATTTGGCATGGAAGCATTTCCTAACATCAAGACAATAGACGCTTTCCTGCCTCTGGGAAAAGATGACCCAGACAGATACCCCCAATCTTCAACCGTAGATTTCCATAATAAAGCAGATGGCCATGAACGCCGAATAGCACTTTATCTTGTCGAGAACTTCCGCTACGCTCCCGACCCAATTGAGCAGTTCATCTACTCAACGCAACTTATGCAAGCCGAGTGCTTAGCTAGTGCATACCGACTTTGGAAACGGCAATGGAAAGGCCCAGGCCGTGAATATTGTGGCGGTGCACTTGTCTGGCAGATAAACGACTGTTGGCCAGTTACCTCCTGGGCTATTGTCGACTATTATCTCCGCCCTAAACACGCATACTACACTGTCAAGCGAGAAATGGCACCTATATCTTGTGGCATTACCCGTAAAGAGCATGCCATTCCCGCCGACAAATACACACGAGTTAACATCACACGCACATATAAAATTGAGATCTGGGGCTCCAACCTCACATTGGGTGACCTTAAAGTGGATGTTGTCGTCAAAGCATTCGATGTCATCACCGGCAAGGAGACATTCTCCAAAACAGTCAAGTCAAATCTCCTTCTCGAAGAGAACCGTAGTACCGAAATAGTTGAGATGGAAGTCCCCGTATCCAAGAAAAACGTGGGAGAAGAAAATCGTATCGTCGTTGCAGCCTACCTCATACAAGAAGGAAAGCAGATTGCACGTTACGTGAATTGGCCCGAACCACTCAAATATGTGCATCTGCAGAAACCGAAACATCTAACTGCGGAAGTTAGTAAGGATGGTAAGGTGATCGAGCTTAGTTCTGAGGTTCCCGTGAAGGGTGTTGCTTTGGAGGTTGATGGGGATGAGGACGAGGGGGTTGTGTTTGAGGATAATCTTGTTGATGTTGTGCCTGGTGAGATAGTTTCTATTAGAGCTAAGGGTGCTAATAAGGGAACAAAGGTTGGAGTCAGGTATCTGGGGATGCTGTAGTTAGTGGTTAGGTGGTCTGAAGAAGTTCTTTAGGTAACTTTATCAAGGTAGATAAGTAGTCAAGTACACAAGGAATTAAATGATGCCATGATACCCGTAAAGCGTTTTAGGATGATGAGGTAGAGTAAAATTTGATTTAGTGATTCAACTACCAGCTTAGGTAAATCTCTCAATCATCAAGACCACCACCCCACTCACTATCCTCAACAACCTCAATTTTCTCTTCATCTCGTACCCTCCTCTTACTCCCCTCAATAGCACCTCTCTTCTTATTCTCCAGTTTCCTCTCATATCCACTCTTAGTACTAATCTGCATTTTCTTGCCTCCCTTCTCCTTCCCTCCCTTCTCTTTACCAACCTTATTATCCTTATCCTTACCACCCAACCCGGACCTCCTAGCCTCAACACCATGCAACTTCAATTTCTTCTTATCCTCCTTACTAACCTTTGGCAATGCATCAAGAAACCATTTCTGAACGCTAGCCTCACTAGCAGGTTTTCCTGCTTGTTTTTCTGATGCTGCTATTATATTGGCGATGTCTCGAACATATGGTATATCTTCTTTGGTATACAATGTTACTGCTATACCGCCGTTTCTACCAGCTCGACCGGTTCTTCCTACACGATGGATGTATGATGCGCCAGAATTGGGGACGTCGTAGTTTACTACTCCGTTTATACCCCGGAAATCTATGCCTCGGGAGAGGATGTCAGTCGTTATTAGGATCCAGATTTCACCGTTCCGGAATCGTGTCATTACGTTTGAACGGGAAGAGTCTGAGAGATCGGAGTGCAGGACTGCTATTCTTGTGGAGCCGCCGGCCTCAGCGGGGATGTCGTAGAGTAGTTCTGAGTGGAGGGCTACTGCTCGAGGGATTGTTTGGGTGAAGACCAAGAAGGGCGGGCGGAGGGATTGTGTAGTTTCTGACGAGCTGGAGGTGGGGTGTAGGAGTTGGCGGAGGGCTATTAGTTTTCCAGGTTCGGTGGCTGCGTAGGTGAGGCGGTGGGTGATATTAGGAATTGCGGAGTCTTTTAGACCTACTACTAGGCGAATAATGCGTGCTGGGGTATCGATATTGAGACGTTGTCTTCGTTCTTGGATGGTTGTGGAGGCTAATGATTCGATGTTTGATCCCATTGTTGCTGACCAGAGAGTCACGCGTAGATCTGGATTTGTACATGCTTCCCATATTCCGAGTGTTTGTTCTCTGAATAGTGAATCGAGAAGTACATCGGCTTCATCTAACACTAATGTCTGGACAGAAGGTAAGGGAGATTTTGAGAGAGCGTGGACCAGAATTAGAGGTGTAGTAACCAAAATATCAGCTTTTGCCAATGGTTGTGTTGTCCCTTTCTTCGGTTTCTCCTCATCTCCATCCTCTTCCTCACTCTCACTTGAATCTGGCTCCTCGGTGGTTTCATTACCTGCCACAATCCTCATACCCTTCCGCATTCCCACAACTTTAATTCCCGTGCCAATGCTCAGCTTTTTGGCCTCGTTCACGATTTGGCTGGCAAGTTCCTTTGTAGGTGCAACAATGATTCCTTCTAGCTCATGGGCGCTTCTATCCTGGCTTGTTCGCCTTCGTTGTAAGATACTATTCACCATCGGTATAAGGAACGCCAAGGTCTTTCCACTTCCGGTAGGTGCAACAGCCAGTAGATCCAAAGTCGAGACATCCCCCAACTCCTCTAGAGAATCCCCCAGTGCCATCTTCGGTTGCAAGAGCAAAGGCAAACTTCCCATCTGAACCTCCGTTGGAATTTTGTAGCCCTGTCCCGCCAGATTCTCGTTGAGTCGACCAGAAATACCATACGTCGTCCTCAATTCCGCAAAGTCCATCAAAGGTTGCGGATACAGTTGTTTGAACTCTTCCTTCGTACTCGGCATCGGCTTCTTAGATTTAGATTTTTTTGACTTCTTGATTTTTTTCTCAGGTAATTTGGAAGGGAGAAGCGTAAGCTTCAACCGATGTGACCGTAGTACTTGTCGACATTCTCCTTCATCTAACAACTGCGCCTCGTTGATTTTTGTTTCCTGCGCGACTTCTCCCTCAGCATCACCACCGTTCTTCTTCCCTTTCTTCGCCTTCTTAGTCGCATCTTTCTGCGCAAAGAAATTCAATCCCTCGTCATCCTCGTCTTGCGTCTGCTGCGCCTCTACTTTCTCTCCTCCACGCTTCCTCTTCTTCCCTCTGGATTCGGGTACTGCATCGTGGTATAATTGGGGATTGGCTGGTGTCCCTGCCGATGGTAACTTCGGTGCATCTTTGGCAGATCCAGGTTTATTTGTCGGCTTCGTTGAGCGTGAGAGGAGCTTGAGAATATCCATTTTCGTGTTGAGCGATGCTGAGGAGGGTTGCGAAGGGATTCGGCTTCATATTTTTTGGAGGAGCGAAAATATTCTGCCGTTTGGCTCTCACCGCCTTTGTCGCTTAAGTAGCTAAATGAGCTCTACGTAAGAGAAATAAGTGATGTAATAAAATCCCACCCAAAATACCTACCAAACTTAAATAAAATTTAGAAAAAATTATATCCTTCTAATTTGGAATGCCTCTGATTAAAAGAACTAAATTTTAATTAGTTATTTCTGATGGTTGTTTACTTAGTTAATTGTTTTGGTGGTGGTGGCCCGTACCCGAATCTATCACTTATTTCTCTCATGTAGAGGTGAGTTGGAGGCATAAGTTTCACCCTCCTATTCTCATTCTTATAATGAATTAATAAGGAGCAGGGTTCTCTCCATGATATAATTGAACAAACTATTTTTATCTAAGAGACCTAATCAAATTTTTGGATTTTGAAGATCCGACACCATTTCCTTTTTGCCAAAATCGATCACAGATAGACTTGACTTAGGTAACTCACTTAACTTTGAGTGACTTACCTAACTTGAGTGACTTCCTTAACTCGGATAATTTCAATTAGTTTAGGTAGATCACATAAGATAAAAGAAAATACTCTTTTGCAGATATTTCTATACATTTTCTGCTAAATATTTGACTTCGAAACCAAATACTTACCCTTAGCACTGTATCCAGCCACAGTCTTCTACTTTTCATTGGGACCTGCAATCAAAACCTTGATTCCCTTTCCAGCCTTGACACTCTTGAAAGCTTCTTCGGCATCCTGGAACTTAACTGTTCCTGAAATCAACTTCTTGACATCTACCTTTCCAGCAGCCACCAAGTCAACCGCTAATTGATAATCACCACTGCCGTATCTGAAACTTCCTCTCGCCGTAACCTCTTTCAGACAAAGGGCCATGATCGGGAAGGTAATATCGCTCTTCCCCATTCCTCCTTGCACATAAGTCCCTCCTCTACGAACGGTGTGCAGTGAAGTCTGGATAGAAGGTTCCGCACCACTAGCATCGATAACGGCATCTGCACCCTCACCAAGACCACACTCCTTAATCAAATTAGCAGCGTTCTCTTCTGCCGATACCCGCGCAGGTGTAAACGTATGTGTCGCAGCATAGCTGGCCGCAAACTCCAATCTCTGTGGCTGAATATCAACAGAAACGATTTTACTCGCTCCATAAGCTTTAGCAATTGCACAACAGAGGAGACCGACTGGACCCGCGCCCATGACTACGCAAGTCTGACCAGGCTTGATATCGGCTTGCTTGACAATGTGGACTGCGACAGCCAGAGGTTCGATAAGTGCACCTTCTTGGAGAGAGACGTGCTCAGGGAGTTTATAACAGAAGTCCTCAGGCGATGAGTAGAAACCACAGAGTGTGCCGTCAACTGGGGGAGTAGCAGCGAACCTCATATCTGGGCAAAGATTGTAGTGCCCCGATAAGCAAGGAGCGCATCGTCGACACGGAGATCCTGGTTCCAAAGCAACCCTATCACCAACTTTGATATTCTTGACAGATGGCCCAACAGAGACGACAGTCCCAGCACTTTCGTGCCCAAGAACCATAGGCTCTTTCAACACGTATGATCCAATTGCGCCATGCTGCCAGTAATGGACGTCGCTACCACAGATACCCGTGTAATTTATTGCAAGGACGACATCATGAGGATCGGTGGGCTTAGGGAGTGGCTTTTCAGCAAAGCTAACATCGAAGGCTTTGTTCAAGATGAAAGAGAGGTTCTGTTCCGTTATCAGCCTGTGTCTGTTCAAGGAGGAATAGTAGGATGATGTGGGGTAGCAAGATGTACGCACGCTTTTGCCCTCCATGTTTGCAGCTTATTAAGGTGGTGGATGACAGCTCGAGGTAAACAACCAACTGGTAAAGAGTGAAACAAAGGCAAAGATTCAGCAGAAAAAATAATATGGCAAATGATCTGTTCTCGGTGGGCTGCAGAGGAAAAAGATGGGCTCACTGGGAGCTCATCAACTTTTTGTCCGCTCCGCCTCGGGTTACTTGCCCCGCCAAAATCTGGACCCCGCGACCAGCAGAACCTTGGCAATGCTCCTTTATCCGCTCCAATCACGCATCGCCCGCAGGAGTTGCTTTTAGCCGGAGTATACATGTATGTGACTTACAGAGTAGAAGGGAAAATCTGCTTCATATTGAAAGGGAGTGCTATGAATTTTGAATTATAGGAAGAAAGCTTTAGGGGGATGCTGATTGTCTGCTTGCGAAGACAAGAGCTTGACATGGCCCTTATCGTATAGTGCGGGTCGTTAAGGAACAGTCTATAACACCGACAGCAACCAGGAAGAGGAGGAGCCTTAACAGAGCAATGATAATAAACGCAGTTGGATTAATGGACTTACTATGCAAATTAGTTTATAAGATATTAGTTTAATTGGGGTAATTAAGTAGGTTACTAAGATTAACTAGATTACTAAGATTAAGTAGATTGCTAAGATTAAGTAGGTTACTAAGATTAAGTAGGTTACTAAGATTAAGTAGGTTACTAAGAAGCAGTAAATTACTTAAATCTATTCCTTATATATAATAAATAAATAACTATTTAAAATATTATCTTATAAACCAATTTGTACGGTATACGAAAATTTCCTTTATCTCTGTAGCTACTTAGTTCTCCAAGTATAATGAGCTTTCTCATCGCTCGTTATATTGTATTTAGCCCAAAGTGTTTTAATACAATGGACAATATCTCTAAATTACAGATGGTAATGCAGCGACAGCATGCTTGAGGGCTCGCCATAATGCTTCTCTCGAACATAGCAGTGCTTGTCCACATAAGCCATTAATGCGAATATCGCAGTAATAGGCAGCGTATATACTCTTTGTGCTTGCCAACACTGTTGCTTTGCATGAATTGGCCAGAATTCTATCAACTGACAATCCAATCTGGATGCAGCACCCCAGCCAAAGCATAACAACTTATCGAAGACATTCAATAGGAATCGAAATATAACATCACAGCATCAAGAACTACAATTGAAAATTGATGCCAAGATAAGAATTATAGGAAGAAGCTTTGACGACGACCTTGCGCAGTCTACTGCACAAATTACTGTTTGTCTACACGAACCATAATGAGCACAGCGATGTAATTATATACCTTACATACTTCAGCTATAGCTGCAAAAGGTACGGAAGTACATGGCAGGTACTAAAGCATACACCTACACATCTGTTCTGCCGCCAATGTGGGAAATATACATATATATAGATATCATAACAGGGGAGAGACCACTTAATTACTACTAGTTAGGGCTATCTGCGGGCATTACCACCAAAAAAGTATCGAGCTCTGTACAAACTTTGATATCAAGACTTTGACAGAGTCGCTTCCGTATCATCTTATAAACAGACACCGACAAGAGTCAAAACTTCAAGAAAATCCACCGCTTACGTCAATGTTCTACCCACAATCAGTAGATGCAGTGGCCAATGGGCAGAGGCAAAGCTTTGACTTTGGGAGGTTACTGCTCACTGAAAGGATATGGTAGAGGACACAGATGTTGGCCGCAATGAGTTGTTGTTGATTTACAACTATGTACTTATCGCGATTGTATTGGAAGAGCGCTCTCCTATTATAGTCCATCAAATAAGTATTTCGACAATGTTACTCCAACCACTCGCTTGCATAGCTGAAGACTCCGTTACACTTATCGCAGGCCCATTTACTAGGTAGCCTATAGCTTCGCAGTGCTGGCCGCAATAAGCTGTTATTGATCTACGGCTATGTACTTATCGCGATTATATTAGAAGAGCGATTCTATTATAAAACACATCTATCTAATAAGTACTTTAATAATGTTGTTCTAACTCTAACTTGCTTAGATACCTAAAGACTCTATCGCACTCATCGTAGGCCCATTCGTTACACCTACATAGCGGCAGCGGTGGGCGTCCGACGTCCTGTCAGCTCCAGCATGGCAGGCACGGTTGGAGTCTGTGGATTGCTGGCCGATGGCTAGACCTATCCTCAAGGCGCTCTCGGGGGTAAGCCCAAGCAGGTACCCGCCTCTGGCGTAACCCCGAGGCCGGTATCCTCCTCTCGAGGGACGCATAACACACCTGGCGGTGGTGCCTGGCTCCCGAGCCCTGTGCGGTGGACCGCCCCTTGGGGAACTTAGTGGGGGCAATTGGATAGCCTGCGGGTGCCCGTCGAGTCTAGTTCCGGGCAGCCTGCGGATGTGTAACTGCTAGAAACCCAAAGTTGAGAGAGTGGTGAGGCGTAGATGCCTTCGCCTTTAAAAGATTACGCGTTGGGAAAGATGCAATGGCAACTGCTTTAAGATAGTAGAAGTCGAGAGCTTCGTTGTAAATAAAGAAGTACCCGGGCTAAGGTAAAAACGAGAAAGAAGCTTATGGACTGTTCCGAGTAGATGATGGTGTTAAAGTATTGAGGTAAGTATTTATGTCTTCTTCAAGATTGTCCTCGGAGGTGGGTTGAGTTCAGGTACTGTTTAGCATAAGAGGAAGTCTCCGAATACTCAAATTTGGCTTCGACTATACTTTAGATTTTTGGGTGTTTGATTGGCGTTAGTCCTACGAGAATATAAGTACATAATCTATTTGCTTTTAGGCAATATACTCTACATAGGTATAACTGCTAGATTAACCTAGCTGATAGAAATTACAATAATTGCGAAAAACTCGGACCAGATTTGTTATTGCTTGTTGGTGCAGAAGGTTGAGTATACGAGGGATGCCAGCGAGCATTGGAGTCAATGCCAGTAGTTAGGCTAGCGCAAATATTTAGATATTTAGTGATAAGAGAATCTAAGCAGCTCCTAAACATATTTCCTATGTAAATAGCAATAGAGAGATCTCGGTGAAAACTTTTCTCTAATTTCAGAGATAAGTTTGTTGAGGTAATGGAGAGGGGGTTGTGCTGCTCAGTTCCGAGTCCTTCTGAATATGGCAGAACTGGGTCTTGGCGTCTTCTTCCTCACCCGAAGAGCTTCGAATTTCCCTTGCTTTGCTCCTTTGTCCTTGAAGGCTTGTCTATTGAACGATTGAACGATTGAACGCCAATACAATACTACAATCCTCACTCAATCTACAGATACTACCAGACAGCCGAAACAAAATGTCTTCGTCGAACCGCACAGTGCGAGGCAAGGTCTCCAAAAATGAGTATACAAGTAAGAAGAATCCATTGGAGAGTCCTGGAGATAATCAAAGTGTTAGCATCCCAGAGCCAATGCCATTACTACGTCGATCAACGAGAGCGAAGAATCCTTCAAAGCCATTGTCTGCAAATGCTCATCCGACGATGACGGCTACTGCCAAGCACTCCTCCAGTAGGACTCTGCCATCAATGGCAAAGCTTGGAAAGCGTAAGAGCAAGCCAGCCGAGCAGCTCAAAGAGCCCGGAACAAGTATAGCCAAGGGATAGATTGAATTGAATAATACATACTCGCCGATGCTGCTATTTTAGAGTGAACATGTTGAAGTGATCTTTGTAGAAATCCCTCTTGGGACGACATATTCATATCGAGGAAGTGTTTTATGAAGACCAAAAGTGTACATCGCAAGAGCTTATAAACTTGGGTAACCGTGAGTTCAGCTACGTCTAAGAGTCAAGGAAAGAACTTTGTAGCCATCTCTCGTTGAAGGAAACCTCATCCGTGCTCCATCCTTCCTGAGCGAGCAGGGAAAATTAGGCGAAACACTAAGTGTATTCCCCAAGACAGCCAAATGGGGTGAGTTGCTCAATCAAAGTCAGCAACTCACTTATTTTGAATAACCTACTTGATTTGGATAACCTACTTGATTTAGTTAATCTACAAGTGATTCAGATAACCTACTTGATTTAGTTAATCTACAAGTGATTCAGATAATCTAATTTATTTGAATAACCTACTTCATTTGGATAACCCACTTGTTTTGAGTTACCTCTAATACGCATAACGGCTACATAGGCATCATCCTTCTGTAACCGACCAGTTCGCTCAATAATATCCACGTGCTATTCACAAGTTGTCCCCAGATACCGCTTAGTCTCGGTTATAGCCAACAGCCTCTAGGAAGCTAAACAGGGCTTACATCCTGGCTTACAACTGTATACTCCGGAGGTGGCTGGACGCCGTAACTATTTCCATAGCCACGCGCAATTCTTTCCTGCCCTTGAGTAATAGCATTCCGAACAATTACAACCACGTTCAAATTCCTCTCCCTTTGGCGCGCCAGTCTGTCAATGTCAAGTGGTGACGGATCTGGGCAGTAATGTGCTAGCAATACTGCTATACCCACAACCAACAGAGGAGCCCAAAACACAGCCGAAACAAAATAAACAATGAGGAAAATGTCGGTCCCCTTCATGTTCAATTGAATTTGCGGGGGAGGAAACTGTGTTCGTGATCTGGCCGACCGAAGATTTTAGAAAGAGTTGCTGTTGGCGATCGATCGAAAACCGAATGGAGGTAATTGATATTGTTTCAGTTCTTGAAATTGAATGATGATAGGTGGTAAGAGACTTTGAGTTTTTGATCTGAGGACGAATTGAAAGTATGCAGAAATTATACTTATCTGGGGGTTTGGGAACTTGTCATCATATTTATGGGTGCGGTTACAGTCCTTCTGGGAATCTACCTAGGTACTAGTTGGTGGCGCGGTTCAGCACTAAGTCGACCTAGAATGCTCGCTTAGCGAGTGACAGCTTTCAATACGTCACTTCAAAGGGTCCAGTTTTAAAACTGTAGAAAGAGATATAGCATTCAAAAGATTTCATTGCACCTACGATAAAAGAGAAAGTAGAAATAAATATCCAGTCCGACTTATAGATTTTACCCCAATTCAACAGCCAAAACCGGAGGGTTAATATCTAAAAGATTGAAACTAGGAGGCCGATTAAGTTATCTAATTTACTACTAACTAAACTCATTTAGTTATCCTTTAAATTCTTTCTAGCTGATTTTCCGAGGTTTATAGTAATTCTTACTAATCTGCGATGTCTGTCTAGAGAGATATACTTCAGAAATTCTGACGTCAAGACAATTTTCTTAGCTTCTCAACACAACAATATCTGGAGTCTTACCAGTGAAAAACGAGTATACAGCACGAGGCTAGGAGATTAAGACACAAGACCAAGTTTACTTGAGCAATATATTGTCTCGACCCTCGAGAGTCCATATAGTTTGATGAAGAACGTCAACACTTGCGTAAGCCTGTAGATAGCTGAAATTCATCTAGAAACACCTTATATGAGTCTCAATAGCAAAATATATTTGACTCAAAAGATAATCAGGCTCATTAACAGATTCAGGACATGAAATTCTTTCAAATATCTTAGTATTGTTGATCTAGTTGTCTATTTTCTGCACTGGACAAGCCGTCCTGCCAGTGAGTAGACATTTGAGGGAAGGAAATAGGACCTAAGACCTTTTGGAAGCCGTTGTTAATTATGAATTTGGATGTTTCGTGGAGGAAGAAAAGAAAATGAGAAAGAGGCAGATACTCGACGAGATCGGGAGGAGCTAGAAGATCAAGCGCCAACCGGAATGTTGGGTCAGGATTTCACCAAGGATAGCGCCGACTATTCAAACTATACCATAGGACATAGCATTCAACTCCGATCTTGGTTGTATTGCAGTAGCTTATCGTGATTCTCCCTTATGCGTATAGTCTATGGAATCACTAGACCTTATTGGGCAATGTTTGCGCAACTTAGATTATGTTGGCAATACTTGGGTTGTTGCAGGGGAAATCTACGGCACGATAAAGCTTTATAGCTCTCATCATTTGCTTTCATATACGCTTTGATATACCGGCTTTCTTTCAAGGATATGATCAACGATATCCGTCTAAACCCGGATAGCAAACGCTTATATGATCTTCAAGGAAAGTTCTGAAATATTTAGGAGCCAAACACGTCGATTTGGATGGATGAAACTAGTAAAGGCAGTGAAATAGGAAGTGAAGTAGCCAGTTTTCCAACACAAACGGTATCAGAAAACTATTGTAGGAGTACGGGATCAGATAACCTCAACTGCGACTCAATTTTTGAGGACACTACCAGGCGATTGGAAATGAAATAGGAATCGTGAGTGTGGTATAATCCTTAGAAGGCGATCATGTTACAATTTAATTCATTGCTGCCTCCTGCAATTGGAAATACTCGCTTGTGCCGACTTGGAGACTAAATTTGTCGTCAAGAAAGTATATCTTGGAAACAACCTAAGCTGGAATGTAACACCTGTATTCAAGGTTAAGTTCAATGTTGGCTCATGATATATTCTGCAAATCATATTGAAAAGCGATAGAACAACTTTATTTGTGAAAAAAGGACCTACAATGATCGTTTAGCGATTAGTTACCGTCCAGCTCGGAAACTCATAGTAGATTGATCACACTACCGGATACAAAGTAGACCAAACACCCTACCAACTCAACACTTCTTTTGGATTTTGGAGAATTTCTATAAAAGTGCATTATTCATGGGACAACTTGTCGGAAATTACAGTACTTGATATGAATGAATCGCTAGTATCGACTTCGAATGCCCCAAAAACAAGCGATCGAAGCGAAATACCTTCATTCCCCTAGAAGTTCAAGACAAAATTGAAGTCCTGCTAGGTATTCTCCCTGAACAGAGGCTCATATTCCTTGATAAAAGCTACTAGATGTGATCCTGGAGCCTAAGGACCTTACTCGTCACCGAAAAAATACAGAAGTACTATTTTCTTCTAAAAGATTGGTTGAATTTTAACTTTTTGGAGTTTTTATCATTACTTGCTAATGGCAGATTCCTAATCCCAAATAATGGGGAGCTAGTCATCATTGAGAGTGCAGGTATAAGTCACTGGTGATTATGGTCTGACTGCAATCAAGAACAGCTGCACTTGCGACCTTCAAGCTATAGCGAGAGAACGTCAATTTGAGTTCTAGTGGGACTTTGGAACCAAGTAAGATGTTCATCATAGCATTAAAGTAGTCTAGTCCTGATGGTGTTATTGTTATTTTGAGTATGGAGAAGTTGTGTATTCTATCGTATGCTAAGCGAAACATGTTTGAAAATTGGATAGATTACAAGGCGTTATTCTCCGTTAAGTCTTGTAGAGGAGGGCCATGGACAATAATATGGTGTTATACTCTTTTATTCATTCTCTTTTCGATAATATTAAGTCCATACTTACAGAAGCTTCCTGTTGACTGCTAAGGTTTGGCTCTGATATGATAAATACAAACCTTGGCATCGAAAGAGAATAAACCCCAGATAGTCCAAACTCTTTTATCAGGTCATCACTACATCCTCAACGAGGCTTGTGGTTCTATCCTCAGCAACCATAAAGTCTTTCATAAATCCGTTTTGTACCGCATATACAAATGTATTCATAGGCCTCTAGATTTTGTAATTACCCCGGTATCTCAAGCTCCGTCATTTTCACCAAACCAGTTCGTGCTTGAGATACCATGAGAGTCCGAACTCAGTATATCCTGAACTACTGGCAAAAATTTGGGGCGACAGTTCCATGGGTGGATTCTATGAGCGCTTCCTGATGTAAAATAGGATTAATTAGCCATTAAATTTGCTTTACAATGATTTTGCTCCTGTACGTACCAGCGGTGTCATCAACTAGAGCTATTTTCCAGATTGAAGAGCCTCAGTAGTTCGAAGATTCTTAATTTTCTGCCTGGTAATACAATCTCTGTCCCTGTGTAACATTTCGGCCCTATTGCAATACTAGAGAAATCCCCGATCCTGCAATTGAGTCCTCGTTCAGATTTGACCTCTTCCAACCTAAAGCGGTTAAATCTCTAAGATTGTGCTTGTTGGTTGTATCCTGGTAAACGATTAACAGCATGTCCGAGTAGTCAGTATATCCATCTTTGATATACTATACTGAAGTTAAGATAGACGTGTTCAATGCCACAACTCTATAATCATTGATTTGCTCGTTATTCTACATGAGCCTATCGTTTGTATAGCACTCATGGAGTCTGTATCGGAAAGGGTGTATACAAGCATATACTAATTAAGGTCTCCGTATATTTGATAGGAAAGTAAATGCATATTGGACAAATAATATGAATTCTGGTGGAGCCGTACCTAGGCAGCAGTGGGGTATTCTTACTTTGCCCCATCGGTAGCAGCATTTGAGACGTACCAACAGCTTGCCCTGGTGCTCCACGCTGATTCCTTGATATTACCATCTGCATCTTGAAACCAGAGCCTGCTTTGCATTATACTACCCCCATGAGCGGTATTGTTCCAAGATCCAAGATGCAACTGCTGAATTTGATGTTGCCGTTGCAACTGTCGTTGAATTACCGGTATTTGGAAGGGTTGCCTGATGGTTCTTCCGGCCTCTTAGTACTTCTTCGGTTATGATAACGAGAAGAATCAAAGCTGCGAGAAAGATCTGTCCCCACTGAAACCTCCATGCCCTCCCCCCCCCTTTCGGTGTGCCAAGAATTCATAGGGGCACTATGACCTGAAGCTAACTTACCCACTGGTTGGATCAACCCTATATCAGCCAACCCATGAGGTGGGGTACAAAAGAGTGGGTTGGGGCGTGTGGTAGAGGTAGGGGCCCAGTTCCGATGTTCACGTTCGTTACTGTTTTCGGACATTTCGATGTGATCAGGCTCCGCGAACGAAGATCACTATGGGGAGAAATTCGAATCTCAATACCATCATGGTAAGCAGATAATGGAGCTTTATACCCTATTACTTCTCTTTCCGTTTACACTACTTCTAAGGAATAGTAACCGTCATGCTGGGTACCGTGAGTAGCAGGATGATTAGATATCTTCTATCTAGGTTGCTCCTTGTGCTCCGCAAATTTGATCTTGACTTGCATATTACCAACTGGCTGGGATTCAATAATCTACTTGACTTATATAATAAAGGAGTCAGGCAAGATAAGGAAGTGGTTTGGTCAAAAAGACCTGAAGGGCTCCATACGTATCGTGTGCATTAGTCCAGCACCATCGGCTAATTATGGTTCTTCTAGATAAGGCTTTGTAAGCGCCAACTTCGAAGGTTTCCAGTATATATATATATATATATCCAGGCACTTAATTTAGACACAATAGAGCGGCGAGTAAGAGCATAAGATCTCTAGCTGATGATTTGAGGAGGATTTTATTTAACCTTGACTACTAAAGCTCATTACGAAAGTGGCCTACTTGTTTAAGAAGTGTGTTTTCCTCTTTAGAGATTTTAATTATAGGTAATACAAGGTTTAAGAGGTTTCTATTTAGAAAACGTGGAGTAAATATTACGAAGAAGACTAGCAAGGAAGGAGCACTAGAAAAAAAGCATGTAACTAAGTCAGAGACAGATTCATTACTTAATCAAACAGCATATCTGCAATAGTGTGTAGATATGTAGGTGACTTTTCTGTATTATCAGTGTCAATATGGACAATCTGACCTTCCAGTCCCCTGGATTATCTTGGAAGCACTCACTCTTGTGTATCTTGCGCAAATAAGTTAAAAATGAACATTCTGGATTTCTATTCGCTTCGGCTCTAATAAAGCTCAAGCTCTAGTTTGAAATTCGAGGACTGATGGTATTGTATTTTCTGAGTATCTTGATCTTGCCACTAGGCATAAGTCTAAATTCTGTTAGCATCTGGTAGAACATTTCTCGATTGAATCCACCAAAAACCGCAGGCACATTCTCCGCGTTGGAACTCGAGTCTTAATAGATCTACTATATCGTATTCCAGGAGATAGTAGTTTTGATAGAGTGAGTATATTTATCACGGCATTCAATCTGAGCCTCCAATCCCCCCATCGTCCTTGTGCGTCTAGGATATATTTTCTCGCGTTGCTGCTCTCGGCAGAGGTCTTCTCTCGCGAAAATCTCAAGGACACACTCTCTCTAGGAACCCTTCACTTCTAGCTGGCATCGAATTATACCTTCGTCCTTGCGCAACTTCTCCTTAAGATAAGAATTCTGTGCCACATGTCACGGGACCAGACTGAACTGTTTCGTAACATTAATGGATCTCGAGTTGCAATTATTTTAAATTTTTTATCTTTTAATACTTACTACTATTATATTGAATTAACTTAGTAAAATATATATTTTTTTCGGTTATGTAAGCGATACACACGTGCAATATATATTCGCATATGTATATATATCTATATATATGTAGCTGTGCCATATTCTCGTATATTTAGGATATTGTTCTCGTATATTTAGATTGATTGCATTGTTCTTGTACTTCGTATTTCTACCAACTTCATTGCACGCGGCCCGACATGTATACTGTACTAGGCCCGACACGTGTGCTGGGCCCGATATGCCGAGCCCGTACCCCATACGTGCCCAGCCGGGGTCTTACCAGGTCTGGTGTGTCTCCAAGAGAAATTGAGCGAGATCTGCCCAAAAGGGAAGCGTCGAAACCGAAGAAATCATTGACGGTGGGTGGACCCATATTCAGGCATAGAACCACTCGCTTAGATGGTTCTTGCGGCACAATACCTTCGAATAAGCATATAGCAACCCCATTTAAGTATTATCTTCTGCTTGCGGCTTAGGGTTAACGTCATTCTCTGTAGGAAATATATTAAAATAATTTATCATTCAAGTGCTGACAACTGAACTTGGACAAGTCATGTAATTCTTGGGTATGGATGGAGTCATTGATGCATCTTAGCGAGTGCAACAGCGGGACCGATCACCGACCACTTCGTATAGTGCCAGCATTCTCGACCCTCTCCTCAAAAGAGCAAAAAAATGCGGTTCGCTAATACAATAGGGGGCCAAAGAGGATAAGCGAATAGATGACATTCCTTCCCTCGGAATACTGGCTGGCCAACGCATAGGCCCGTGGGGACTGGCTGGCCAACGCATAGGCCCGTGGGGACGTGTGCAATAAGGTCTCCATTAAAACAAGGCAGTTGTAGCTAATAGACTTCTTGTAGTTGTCTCTGAGACGTGTTAAGCGACTGTAGGCAAGCAGAGTATCATATCTTTACCTAATGGGTCTATATTCGAAGGAAGAAGGGATAAAAATATTTTACTAAATGTAGGTAATACCTAGGACATGCTATAAACTCTAACTTATACAAGTTTGACTAAAACGCAAGTTTTCGAGATACTTCTTACCTGTAATTCCAATTTATCCGCCTAGTCTACTTCTTGGTCGCTCTATATATATTTTCGCTATACGACGAAAGTACCAGTACCTACTTAACCCCGACGGAGCTTTCTGTTCACGCTTAGCCTAAAATATTGGCCCTCGGATGACGCGGCGCCTGCCGCAACCACTTGGCCATAAAAGTCACGACTAGAGTTGTAAGAATGCAAAGCCTAAAACTTTTGGAAAAACCTCCGTTGAGATCTGATAATCTGTTTGGCCCTTTCATGGCGCTTCCAAGGAGGTTCCAAGGGAAAAAAATCATATGCACGTCAAGAGTCATTCTGAACCAGGACACCCTCTTCCAGATCCCACCAATCGCCAGATGCTTACACTCCTTCCTCGGCCCTATGGCCGTTCAGTCGCTAACACGTTGAGCACGTTCTCCTTAGGGCTGACAGGTGCTAGGAGGCACCGAAATGCCATCCTAATTCATCGAGGAAGTGGTCTATACATTACGGCACAGGCTGACAGTCTTGCTAATTCCTGCGATTTGGTGCCCCTGGCCCCCCCCCCCCCCCCGCTATTGACGCACATTGATCGTAGCGCTGACTACTTCTGCAGCCATTCACAGATGCACCGTACAGTACAGCCAAGTGACGATGAACTCCTAATTGACAATCTTTTGCAGTATAGGAAGCTGGAAACGTAACAGCATGCTTGTGGATATGCGAGTTATAGTGGTTAAAAGGATTGCTAGGCGTAGTGAACCTAGATGAATCGACCATGGGACTTCCCCTCTCACTGGCCCTGTCGTATTGCATCTGGGCTATGCCTCCGTAGCGGCATATGTTAAGGCTGAGACCTTCAGACAACATCAGCTTGCTTACCGAAGTATGGGATTTGAATACTAACTAAGTACCTACTTTAGCATCAGGCCGATTTGCCGGAGTAATGGTCCCGTATAAAGATTCGTATACTTCTACCCTGGATGAGAATGTACAGCCTTTTTTTCCTTCAAACTCAACAGCGATTCGTAGCATCTGTACACAGGTCTTGGCACAATGGACTTTTCCCGAAGCCCGGGCAGCGCCCATACACAAAGCGAAGATAGTGTAGAGATCATTGAAACGGTAGGATTGTCCCGATGGGTCGTCAGAGCCGCGCTAACGAAGTAGCTCTGTATTGATTTTCGAGATCGGCTGCTGGTTGCTCTCTCCAGCACGTGCCAGAGTGACTTTACCGAAGCGAAGAAGGTTGTTGAAGAAAGACTTAGAGATATACTGGATACAACTTCATCCCTCTCCTCCGCTGAAGTTGCTTCTCGTGGACCTAGTACGAGCCGATCTGTGTGCAGCTCAAACGTCCTAGGGGAGAATGTTTCCCCAGTTAGCATTAATGCTGAATTAGATCAACCCATGCTGGATTGCTCACAAAGTACTTCATCAGTTACCGATGGTGTTGTGCCAACCGAATATCAGAACTTTGGTGGCACAGATCAGATGACTGTGGAGGATCCCGCATGTGTAGATTGTGTTTGCAGCTGAGACACAGAACACAGGTCATATTTCTGGCTCTTGTTCACAGAACTCTTCACTTGGAGTTGTGTCAATGAGATCTCCCATGATAGATTGGTCTTCACGAAATTCCAATCTCCCAGGCACTCAGGGCCATGAAAATCAATTCCCTGAATACTTGAATTTCTTTGGGGGTGAGCCAAGTTTTGATGATTGGTTCTCCAATATGACATGGTCTAGTCCAGAATCGCAGCCCAGCCCCAGTGATGGCCATTTAGCAGGTGATACTCCCCAAATCAATCACATGCACCTGGACCCAAACAATCAGGTCGCTAGAAGTGTCACTTCAGTATCATCGTCAGATACCACTTCAAGAAGCACACGGTCTATGGACAGTGGCTTTTCTGAACAAACTCCTCCTTCAAGTCGTTCGTCGGCTGTTGAAAGCACCAGTAGCACTCAAGAGCCTGCAGCTGCAAAGAGGTTACAAAGAAGCCCCAGAAAGCAAGCTTCAAGACGGATCACCGACGCCCACACCTCGCGATAGACAAATCAGAACACGAACCAGTAAACCGACCCCACCACATACAGAGAGGTGCAATGCGAACATTGACCGGAACGAAGTGAGAGGTAGGCGACCCATGCTGCTGCCAAAGAGCGCGAGGCTAATAGATACCGAAGCAAATTCTGTATCGTCAGACTTGAGCGTGGAATACGCCTTAGATCGCTTCTCAAACACAGAAGAGGTCTTCGAAACGTTCAACCAGCGCCTGAGCGAGGATAGGAAGCATTTGTCTTCATTGCTCACACGACTATTCTTTGCCGTTGGGAGCCCTGACGCCTTAAGACAACTCCGAGATGCTCTCGATCTTGCTCGAAAGAACTGCATGATCCCGGATTACCATGCTGCTAACGACCTGGCCACTACGGTCAGTGTGCTGGACCAGCTCGATGCCACTACAACGCTATCCCATATTCTTCGACGTTACCATCTCGTACGACTACTAGATCATCGCTCGAAACTCGAATCAACCCACAAAGCCGCCAAAGTGGCTGCGAAAGGCACCAAGAGGAGACTAAAGTATGACTGCGCAATGATTGAAATCATTAAAAGAGGTGGAGACATCGACTTCGAAACAAACACGCGATCTGCCAAAGATAATCAGCTCAAGTATCGATCAAAAACGCAAGCTTTAAACGACCTGATGCGGACCCTTTACCCTGACTTACACCCTGACTCGGATGGCACAACAACCGCTGTGGGATGCGAGTACAACAAGAAGCTGACGAAGCTGAGGAATCGACTGTCGTGCGCACGAAATTGGTATCAATTCGAGCAGGAGTTTCCTGGAGCAATCCTCGCTTTGATCCCCTGTGCAGCTGGAGACCTCTCTATTAGCATCGACCAGTAAGTGACCAACCACCCTTATCATCACAACATACCAAACTACTCATTCCAGACAAGACAAACACAATATTCTAATACTGACTAACCTCCTCCCTAACTACAGTGTTGAGAAACTACCCAGCGACGTCCTAAGAATATTCCTAGATTATCTGAAGCAAGAACGGGGAACCTTCCTGTGTAAAATGAGCCAGGCTCTTTCGAAAGACTTGTATGATATCTTGACGAGGAGGAATCTTAAAGAGAAGTACAAGCTTGAAAAAATAGATGAGAGTTCGTTAAAGGACTGCTTGTACGATAGTAACCAGCTACTAGAGCTTTGTAAAATAATATAAAAAATATAGAAATTATTTAATTTTTAAAGCTTTCTTTTTAAAGAAAGCTCTTTTTTATAGTTAGTAAAATTAAGTAAGTATACTAAAGAATTAAATATATTAATTTAAATATTTTTTTAAAAATATTTAAATTATAAAAAAAAATTAATAAAAAAATTAATTTAATTATTAATAATATAACTTTAGGTAAACTTAGACATCTAGAGAACTTAGATACTTTTTTAACTATTCTACTTTAGATCTTATTCTATAAGCTATATATATATTTAATTCTAACTTTAAATTACTTAAACTACTTTTTTAGTTCTTCTTCTTTAATATCTTCTTTTAGTTCTTTAATTAAACGTTTATATAACTACCTTTAAAGCTTTTTCTCTTTAAGCTTTTTCTTTACTTTATATATAATTTTTAGTACTTTTTTTATACTAAAGATAAATTAGTTTTATAATTTAATTCTCTTATCTTTAGTTTTCTTCTTTTATATTTTATATAGTTCTTTATACTCTTTAAGCTTTTTTTTATAATAAGGTTATCTTAGTATTTTAAGATTCTACTAGCTTAGTTATTTACTTAGTATATTAATAAGTTAGTAATATAAGAGAATTACTATCTACTAAAGCTAAATTAAAGATTTAATTTATTTACCTTAACTTTATACTATTTAAAAAAAAGCTTATAAGTATAAAGAAGTTTAAGCTTTAATTAAAAGTCTTTATTTATAAAGTAGATAATAGCTAAAAAGAATTAAATAAAAGTAAATTAAATACTTTTTATAAGAAAAAAAGTACTAAACTAGTTATTCTTTAGCTAGCTTTAATATTAAAAGTTATAAAGTTTTTTAGTTTAATTCTTTAAAAGAATTCTAGTTATTTAACTTATTAAATTTACCTTATATTAGTTTAAGTATACTAATTAACCTTAAAAGTATAATATTACTTTATTAGCTTATATACTTTAATATTAAAAAGCTAAAGTAAATAAAAGTAATAAAAAAGTAGTATAAGTAAGTTAATATTCTTTTTTATATAAAGAGTAATTAAATTACTTATAATATAACTTAAATAACTATCTATAATTAAAAGTTAAAGCTAGTTATTTAATACTTTCTTAGATTTTAGCTTAAAAACCTTTTAAATCTACTTAAATCTATAGCTATTTAAGGTTTAACTACTTTTACTAGTTAAGAACTACTAGTTAAGTAAAGAATCCTTTAGAATCTAACTAGTATTTATATTCTAGCCCTTAAAAATAACTAGAGATAAAAGAACTTCTTTAGTTATACTATATTTAAGTATAATTATTTACTTTTATTTACTAGCTATAACCTTTTAATTAAATTTTAAAGTAGAATTAACTATAATATATATAGTTTAAGTACTTTTAATTATAAATTTGTTTAGTTTTATTTATATTATATATATTCTTTAGTTTATAATTTTACTTAGTAAAATATACTTAAAATATATTAAACTAAGCTTAAATATTCTTTAAAGTTACTTCTTTAGCTTAGTTAAACTTTAATTAATATAAATAGTATTTTTTAAAAGTTAAATATTATTTTAAAAACTTATAAATCTAATTATAGCTTATAAGTATAATATTTATAAAGGTAGATAATAGTAATATTATATATATATATAGTTTATAAGCATTTTACACTTACTCGATTAAGGTTATATAGAGTTAAGGTATATTCTTATAGTTCTATATTATCTATCTAAAGAATATAAAAACTAAATATAAACTAATAACTAAGACCCTTATATTTACGTAAACCCTTATATTAACCTATAAGCCTATAATACTAACACTAATTAGTAGTTAACTTTACTATTAAACTATAGATTAGTAAGACTAAATAAAAAGAGATAAAAATTATAAAAACTTAATATAATACTTAAAAGAGAAAGTATATTTATATATAATTATAACAACTATACTAAGGAACTATTCTCTTATAAACTAGAGGACTATTCTCTAAAGGCTTATTCTAGAGCTAGTACTATAGCTAGACTCTAAGCTTATATTTAATAACTTAAATTTTTTTTTTATAAAACTAAGCTTTATAGCTATAGAATAATAGCTACTACTAACCTACCTAACTATATAAGTTATATTATAATAACTATATAACTATATAACTTATAAAGAATGTTATTAATATAAGGGAGAAGATTAATTTTATAAAATAAGGGAAATTATTTAATTCTATAGATACTATAAATAGTATACTATAAATTAATTATTATATTATATAAGTATACCTACTTTAAATAATAAGAATATATATTAGAGGAATACTCTAGGAATATATATAGAATGATTTTATAGAATAAATACTTAAATTATAGTAGATAGTAGATTAAAAGCTTCTTTATAAATTTTATAACTTTATATAATACTATAGAGTTTATATTATAAAGGAATATAAAAAGAGCTATACTATAGTAATAGTATAATTTCTTAAGAAAGGAAATAGAGAAATTAAAAGATATAAATAGATAGAGGTAGAGATAATTAACTAAAAGAAGAATAAAGGTTTTTAATAATTATAATTTAAATAGTTAAATTAATATTAAGTTTATAAGAGTACTAGCTATAAGTACTAATACTATAAATTAACCTTAAAAGAACCCTAAGAATAAACTAGTATAACCTTAATATAAACTACTACTTTAATTTTATTTTATAGATTAATTTATAAGTAATAGCTAAAATACTTTAATTATCTAGATATAAACTATAGTACTTATACTAATTATAAAGCTTCTTATAAACTTATCTAAGCTTTATAATAAAGATAAGAAGTTTAGTAGTAAATTATATAATATTCTTAATATTAAATTATAAATCTTTTATAACTTATTATAAAAAGTAGAAATTAAGAAGAAAGAACTATTAGAGGTATTCTTTATTATATTTAAAGGCTAAGCTAATAAA
Organism: Pezicula neosporulosa; assembly: GCA_009805495.1. Lineage (NCBI taxonomy): Eukaryota > Fungi > Ascomycota > Leotiomycetes > Helotiales > Dermateaceae > Pezicula > Pezicula neosporulosa. The sequence goes on from SELE01000029.1 coordinate 851,492, forward strand.
TTCTACTATAATAAGATTATAGAATAATCTTATAATTTTAGAATAATAGTTTAACTTATAAAAACTTACTTTAAAATAAAGGAAAACTACTACTAACTTTACCTTTTAGAATAAAGAAAAATAACCTTCTCTAAGATAATTACCTAGAACTTAAAGAAGAGTAAACTTAAGTATCTTAAACTACTCTTTATCTAAATATATTAGATTTAATAAGGACTTTTAGACTAATATTAATAAAAGTATAGTTTATAGAATAAAATTATTATAGTATACTAAGGAGTTAAAAAGTATAGCTTTATACTATATATACTTATAGATAGATTTAACTTGAATTTAAACTACTATAACTAAAATAAAAATAATAATCTATTATATAAGAACTAGTAATTTAATTAATAAATATTAATATAATAAATTCTAATATAATATTTTTTAGTTATACTAGATTACTATATATTTATATAAGGTAGGAGGAGGTAGAGGAATATTTAAAGGTAGTTATAGAGGGAGCTATAGAGGTAGTTCTAAAGGTAACTCTTAGAAAGAAACTTTTAAAGGTAGTTCTAGAGGGGGCTATAATAGAGGTAATTTTTTTAAGGAGGAAACTATTTCTATAAATAAAGAAATATTATATCTATAATAAAACTAAGATATTAGTTAATAAAATAGAAAGAAAGAGTACTAGAACTTATTTTTAAGGTTTTAATAATAATTATAGTATATATTAAAAGAGAATACTATTTTAGAGGATTTCTATATCTTTCTAGTAAATATAAAGGAATTAAAGACTTTAAGGATTCTATAGTAGATTAATCTATAAATCTATAGATAAATTTATAACCTTACTAATTTTTTACTTAATTCTATAAATAAAATAAACCTTAAACCTTTATAATCCTTAGTAACTAAGTTATAGAATATATAATTATATAGAAAGATATCTTTATAGAACTACGAAAAATAAGTAAATCCTTTATATTTATACTTAAAGACTACTATTTAATAACCTTCTAAGGTATTATTCTAGATATAGAAGTAGTAGAAGTCTCTATAGTAGGCTACGTATAATTATAGTATTATAAAAGATAGATCTAAGTATATAACTTAATATCTATAGTAAAAGATTATAATATTTACTTTAGTAAGAAGAAGTAGTATTAGAAGGATTAGTTTATATTATAATACTAATTAGTATAATTATATTCTAAGTTATATAGTATAGATATTATTTCTACTATATATTTAAAATATAGATAAGCTATAAGTTAAGTTTAATAACCTTAATAATATTAATTTAAGGAGATAAGATTATTTTAATAGTATAAAAATAGAGATATCTATTTATACTCTTATAATAACCTAAGAGAATAACTTACTTTTAGCTATCTTATAGAATCTAAACTATAATAACTCTATAGATATTTTAGATACCCTTCTATATAATAATTAACTAAGATTCTTAAGTAAGTAGACTAAGAATTTAACTACTAAATTATTAAGGAACTTATAAAGTTTTATCTAAAAAGTATTTAGTTTCTTTAGCTAATTTTAAATTTACTCTAAGGATAACTATAAGTTTAACTATAGGTTATTATTAATATTATTATCTTAATAGAAAACCTATTCTATATCTTATAGATTTAGCTATAGTATTAATAGAGGAGGATTTTTTTAAGGATATTTTAGTAAAATATATCTAGAAGATACTATAAATAAAGTAGATTATATCTACTAAGGCTTACTTAATTACCTAGTATATAATACTAGAAAGTAATTTTATATCTATAGAGTTTAAATAATACAAGTTATATATAATTTAAGTTAAGAAAGCTATTGACAGTATATTAAGTATTTTTAAGTAGAAAATATACTATATTTTAGTATAATATTACCTATAAAATTATTAAGAAAGAACTAAGTAATAAAATACTTAGTAGAGATAAATTTTATAAATAGTATTTTAAAACTATAAATAATTAATAGAAACCTAATAGTATTATACCTATACTTTATTTATCGATAAAGCTGTACTAGGACTAAGTATTATAAAAAGAGATAAATTATAAAGCTATAGAAGAAGTTTTTAAATTTATATTAATAAATAACTCTTTATAATATAAAATACTTTTAAATCTCTTATAATACTTAATTATCTATTAATTTAAATATATAGATCTAGAAAGAATCATAGAGAACTTATAATTAATTATAGTTTAGAGTATATCTACTTAATACTATAAAGACCTACTTATTCGATTACTCGATTAATATTTCTAGCTATATTAGTGAAATTTTTAGTAAGTTAATCTAGATAGTATAAGTAAGCTCTTATAATATTAATTAGAATAATTTTATAGAAAACCTCAAGATAGAAGTATATTTTACTAGTTATTTATCTTATAATGTACCTCTCGATTCTTAAAATCACTATTTCTCTACTATATATACTAGTAAAGGAACTAATTATTACTAATTAGTCTTATCTTAGTATATTAGAACCTTTAATAATTATTTAATATATTATAGAATAGAGAAAAAAAATAATTTATAACAGAAGAGGACTAAAAGGACCTTCTAGTTAAGCATTAAGAGGAGGGTATAATAACTCTAGATAATATAGAAACCTACTAAGAAGAGAAAAGTTAAGAAGAGTAAGTAAAAGAATTATATAAGTATAGAGAAGAGGGAGAAAACTATCGAACTTTAAACTAGAGAGAGAAAGGTTAGCCGATGAAGCTCTCTATAGAGTTTAACTAGTTGTCTAGGCTTAATAATAATAATAGAAATAGTATTAGTTATTCTACCTTTATAAAAATATTATAGTTAGGCTTTAAAAATATGAACCTAAGATCTACTACTTATACTCGAAAGGAATAATAAAATTATATAAAAACTATTATATAAAATCCTAGAAGTAGAATCTATTAGTAGGTAACTACTATAAGTATTATAAGAAAAGACTTTTAATAGGTTACTAATATATAATCTCTACTTATTAGTATAACTATAAAAGATACCTTTAGAATAATTAAAATATAGATAGATAATACTTTTATTATTACTATAGATAGTTCTTAGTTATAGAAGAGCAAGAAACTTTAGAAAGTAAAGTTTCTAGCTAAACTAAAGGAGAAACTACCTCTAAAAAATCTCTTTATATTTAATAGATATATCCTTAGTTAATAAGAATAACCCTATAACTCTATTAGAAGTACTAAGGTCAGAAAAATAATTAATAATTAATTAAATTAGCTATAATATAATAGAACTATATAGAGTAGTATACTTATATAGCTTATATTACTATAATTACTACTGAGGTATTATTTAATTATTTAATTATAGCTTAATATAAGAACCTATAACTAATAATATTATAAAGCTTAAAAACGTATTTAATAGTAGATAGATAATCTAAATTAAGGTATTAACTATGTTTAATCGATTTTATAGAAGGATGTTTATCTTTATTAATAGATATTATTAATAATAAAGATTTAAGTTCCTAGATTAGTATAAGATATTATAAATAAATATAGAAGAAGATTAATTTTATATTAATAGACTTATTTATAGAGTTTAACTAAGAGTAAGTAGATATATAAAGTATTCTAGCTTTTAAAATCTATAGAATAATTGTAGGAAAAATATAGTCTATACTATTAATACAACTATTATATAATTACTAAATAACTCGGATTTCTAATAATACTATAATTATTTATATAGATTTATTACTCTATAAATATTTAGTTAAGCAAAAAACTATAAAGGAGAATACTAATAATTAATATTATAGTAATTAGTAATTCTATAAATACTATAAGTTATAAGAGATTTAATAGATTATAGTTAAGATAATTCTACTAATATAATAATAAAAACTACTTTAAATAAAGTACTTAAGAAGTTCCTAGATTTTAACTCTTTTATAATTCGAGTTTAAGGTTAAGTTAAACAGTAATAAGGTTCCTCTTATACTACTATTGTTTATTTTCTTTATCTATATAACTAATTAATTATTTCTTTTTTATCTATCTATTCTTTTAGTACTATAGAAACTTGTTAGTACTATAAAAGTTAATTGTTTAATACTAATATAAACTATAAAGAAAAGTACTAGTAGTAATATATATATATATAGTTTATAAGCGTTTTTCTTATCTATTAAGGTTAGTACAAAGTTAAGGTATATTCTTATAGTTCTATACTATTATCTAAAGAATATAAAAAATATAAATTAATAACTAAGACTTCTATATTATATAAACTTTTATATTAACCTATAAACCTATAATAATAATAGACTTTTAGAGAATATAATTTAAATATATTATATATAAAATTTTATTAATTATTTTTTTTAATATATAAGTATAATAAAGAAGTAATAATAAAGTTATTATAACTTATATACATATTTTTTTTATATTTAAAGAATTTAAGTTAGGGATAAAACTAAGTATATATTTTTATTAGTAGTTATTAGAAGAGGAAATTTAAAGATATTAAATACTTTATAACTTTTTAATTAATTTTAAATTTTTTAATTAAAGTATAAAATAATCTTTAAATTTTTTTAATTTAAATAAATAAAAGGGGGAAAAAGGGATATAAAGATTATAGTTTAAAGTTAGAAAAAGGGGATGGGGATAAGGGGGGAAAGAGGGAAGGGGACAATGGGAGAGGGGAGAAGGAGAAGAAGCAGGAGAGAGGGAAAGGGGGAGGGAGTCGGCGAAGGGAGAGAAAGAAAGAGGGGAGAGAGGGCGAAGAAGGAATGGGAGAGGAGGAGAAGGAGGAGAAGGAGGGGGAAAGGGAGGGGAGGGGAGGGAGGGGGAGAGGCGAAGAAAAGAAAGGAAAAGGAAAAAGGAAGAGGGGAAGGAGAGAGAGAGGAGGAGGAAAGAGGGAGAGGATGAGGGGGAAGGAAAGAAAAGAGGGAGAGGAGGGGAAGGGAGGGAGAAGAGAAAGAGAGGAAAAGGAGGAGGAGGGAAAGGGAGGAGGAGGGGAGGGGAAGGGAAGAGGAAAAGGAAGAAAGAAGAGGTGGGGAAGAGAGGGGAGAAGAGGAAGAGAAGAAGGAGGAAGAGAGGGGAAGGGAAAGGAGGGAAAGGGGGAAGGAAGGAGAAGGACGGGAGGACGGGGGAGAGGGGAGCAGGGAAGAAGGGGGGAGGGGGAGGGGAAGGAAAAGGAGAAGAAGAAAGAAAGGGAGAAGGAGAACGGAAGAAAGAAAAAAAGAAGAAATGGAGAGGGAAAGAGGAGGAAATAAAGAAGAAGAGAAAAAGAACGGGGAAAAAAAGTAGGGAGAAAAGGAAAATAAAGAGGGGAGGGAGGAAGAAGAAGGAGGAAAGGGAAGGGAGGAAGGGGAGGAGGGAGGGAGAGAAGAGGAGAGGAGGATGGGGGAAGGGAAGTGAATTAAAAAGAGGGGAAAAAGGAGGGGGAGAGGGAGGGGGGAGGGAGAGTGGGAAGGGGGGGGGATAGATGTGTAGAGGATATAGAAGGAAGGTAAAGGAATATTATTATAGAATTAGATAATTTATTTTTAAATAAAATTAAATAAGAGGATATAAATAATAAACTTTATTTTTTTAGTTTTAATTATTTTAGAGAGGGGAAGGAGAGGAGAAGGGAAAAAAAAAGAAGAGAGAAAAAGAGGGAAGGAACTTATTTGGGAAAGTGGAAGCGGGAGAACGGGAGGGAAACAAAAAAGAAGAGGGAAAAAAAGAAGAGAAGAGTGAAAAGGTGACGGGGAGGAGAAGGAGAAGAGGAGGGCGACGGGAGAGGAAGAGAGGAGGAGGAAAGAAAAGATAAAAGAGAGAAACGGAAGAGGAGGGGAGAAGGAAGGGAGAGGGGGGTAGGAAGGAAAAAAAAGACGGGGAGAGAAGAAAGGAGGGAGGGAAGAAGAATGAGGAGGAAAAAAAATAAGAAAGGGGGGGGGAGGGGGGGGGAACAAAAGAAAGGTAAGGGGGAGAGGGGGGGGGGGGGGGGGGAAGAAAAGGAAGAGAGGAAAAAAGAGAGGAACGGGAAAGGAGGAAAGGGGGGGGGGAAGAAGAGAGAGAGGAGGAAAGAAAGAAAGGGAGGAGAGAAAAGGAGGGGGGGGAAGGAAGAAAAGAAGAGAAAGGAAGGGAGAACGGAAGAGGAAGGGGAGAGGCGGGGAGGCGGGGAGGGAAGAGAAGAGAGGGAAGAGGAAAGGAGAGAAGAAGAAGGAGAAGGAGAAGAAAAGGAGAAGGGGAAAAAGAGGGAGAGGAGGGGGAAAGAGGCGGGGGAGAGGGGAGAAGAAAAGGGAGAAAAGAGGAAACGGGAAAAAAGAAAGGGAAGGAAAGAGGGGGCGAGAGGAAGGAGGGGGGGAGAAAGGAGACGAGAAGGAAAAAAGAGAGAAAAAGAAGGAAAAACGAAAAAAAGAAAAAGGGGAGGAAGGGAAGAGAAGAGGAGGGAAGGGGAGGGGAAAAAGAAAGGAGAGAAAGGAGAGAAAGAAGGAGAGAAGGGAAAGGAAGGAAGAGAGAAGAGAAAAGAGAGAAAAAAAAGGGAAAAAGAGAAAGAAAAGAAGAAAGAGAAAAAGAACGGGGGAAAAAAAGGAGGAGAAGAAAGGAAAAGGAAAGGAGAAAAGAAGAAGAGAAGAAGGAGAGAAAGAAAGAAGAAAAGGAAGAAAAAAGGAAAGGGAAGAAGGAGGAGGAAGAAAGAAAAGAAGGGAAGGGGAAGGAGGAGAAAGAAGGGGGGGAAAAAGGGAGGGGGAGAGGGAGGAGGGGAGGGAAGAAGAGGGGAAAGAGAAAAGGAGGAGGAGGGGAGGGAGAAGAAGGAGGAGGGGAGAAAAGGGAGAAAGGGAGGGAGGAGGAGGACGGGGAAGGAAAAGAAAAAGAAAAAAGGAGGAAAAGAAGAAAAGAGAAGAAAAGGAGAGAAAAAGGAAGGGAGAAGGAAGAAGAAAACGGGAAAAGAAAGGGAAAGGAAAAAAGAGAGGAAGAAGGAGGAGGAAGGAGAGGAAGGAAAAGAGAGGAAAAAAACGAGGAAGGGAGGAAGGGGAAGAGGAAAGGAAAAAGAAAAGAAGAAGAAAGGGGGAAAGAAGAAGAAGGGGAAGAGAGGGAGAGGAGAAAGAAAGGAAAAGAAGAGAAAGAGGGGACGGGGAAGAAAGAAAAAGAAAAGGGGAAGAGAAAGAGGGAAGGAAGAAGAGAAAAGAGAGAAGAGAGGAAAGGAAAAGAGGAAGGGGGAAGGGGGAAGGGAGAAAGAGAGAGAAGAGAAAGAAGAAAGAAAAGAAAAGAAGAGGAAGAGGAGAAGAAGGAGAGGAAAGAAGAAGAAGAAAAGAATAGAGAGAGGAGGAGAAAGGAAGAGAAAAAAAGGAAAGGAAGGAGGAGGGAAAGAGAGAGAAGGAGGGGGAAAGGAGAGAAAGAAAGAAGAAAAGGAAAAGGAAAAGGAAGGAGAAAGATAAAAAAAAAAAAGAGGAGGAAAGAGGAAAAAAAGTGAAAAAGAAACGGAGGAGAAGGATAAGAATAGAACGGGAAGGAAACTTAAATAGGAAAAAAATTAAATAAAAGGAACCGGACGAACGAAACTATAAGAACTTTTATTATACTTTTAAAAAACCTTTATATTTATTTAAATTAAAAAAAAATTTAAAAGATTATTTTTATACTTTAATTAAAAAAAAATTTAAATTAATTAAAAAAGTTATAAAGTACTTTAATATCTTTAAATTTACTCTTACTAATAAACTTACTAATAAGAAAATATATACTTAGTTTTATAAAATAACTTAAATTCTTTTAAATATAAAAGAAAATATATTAGTATAATAAGTTATATAACTTATTATTATTAAATTCTTTATTATACTTATATTATTAAAATAAATAATTAATAAAATTTATATATAATATATTTAAATTATATTCTCTTAAAGTTCTACTATTAGTATTATAGGTTTATAGGTTAATATAAAAGTTTATATAAATATAGAAGTCTTAGTTATTAATTTATATTTAGTTTATATTCTTTAGATAAATAGTATAGAACTATAAGAATATACCTTAACTTTGTACTAACCTTAATTAGATAAGTATAAAACGCTTATAAACTATATATATATATAATATTACTATTACTAGTAACTTTTCTTTTATAGTTTATATTATTATTAAACTAATTAACTATTTTATAGTAACTAAAGAAAGTTTCTATAGTACTAAAAGAATATAGATAGATAAAGGAAATAATTAATTTAGTTATATAGATAAAAGAAATAAACAATCTAGTAGTATAAGAGGAACCTTATTACTGTTTAACTTAACCTTAAACTCGAATTATAAAAGAGTTAAAATCTAGGAACTTCTTAAGTACTTTATTTAAAGTAGTTTTTATTATTATATTAGTAGAATTATCTTAACTATTAATCTATTAAATCTCTTATAACTTATAGTATTTATAGAATTACTAAATTACTATAATATTAATTATTAAGTATTTCTCCTTTATAGTTTTAAGCTTAACTAAATATTTATAGAGTAAGTATAAATCTATATAAATAATTATTAGTATTATTAGAAATCCGAGTTATTTAGTAATTATATAAATAGTTGTATTAATAGTATAGACTATATTATTTCCTACAATTATTCTATAGATTTTAAAAGCTAGAATACTTTATTATTATCTACTTACTCTTAGTTAAACTCTAATAAATTAAGTTACTATTAATATAAAATTAATCTTCTTCTATAGATTTATTTATAATAATAATCTTATATCTAATCTAGGAACTTAAATCTTTATTATTAATAAATAATCTATTAATAAAGATAAACAACTTAGCTTCTATAAAATCGATTAAAACATAGTTAATACCTTAATTTAGATTATCTATCTACTATTAAATACGTTTATTAAGCTTTATAATATTATTATTTATAGGTTCTTAGTATTAAGCTATAATTAATAAATTAAATAATACCTCTAGTTAGTAAATTATAGTAATATAAGCTATATAAGTATACTACTCTATATAGTTCTATTATATTATAGCTAATTTAAAATTAATTAACTTAAGTTTCTTACCTTATTACTTCTAATAGAGTTATAGGGTTATATCTTATTAACTAAGGATATATCTATTAAATATAAAGAGATTTTTTAGAGTTAGTTTCTCCTTTAGTTTAGCTAGAAACTTTACTTTCTAAAGTTTCTTCTCTTCTATAACTAAGAACTATTCTATAGTAATAATAAAAGTATTATCTATCTATATTTTAATTATTCTAAAGGTATCTTTTATAGTTATAACTAATAAGTAGAGATTATATATTAAAGTAACTATTAAAAGTCTTTTCTTATAATACTTATAGTAAGTTACCTACTAATAGATTTCTACTTCTAGGATTTTATATAATAGTTTTTATATAATTATTATTATTCCTTTAGAGTATAAGTAGTAGATCTTTTTTAGAGGATATATAAAAATTAATTAATTTAAAAATATAGTTAACTAAATATAAGCTTAGGTAATATTTTAAAGCTAAATATAAATATTTTTATTAGAAAGTTAAAGAAGACTTAAGGCTAATACTATAAGCACTCTCTAACTAGCTTATTAAATTATTAGTAATTAAATTAGAATAACCTTTTTTCTAGTATTATTATAAGCTTAGACAACTAGTTTTAACTTCTTATAGAGAGCTTCTATAGCTTTACCTTTTACTTTATTAACTAGTTTAAAGTTAAAGATATAAATTCTATTATATTCTATAGAGTTATATAGTATAAACTTAAATACTTTATTAATAATTAAACTATTAATCTCTTTCTTAGCTAATACTTTAAATAGTTCTCCTAGAGTAATAATTATACCCTCCTTCTATAGCTTAACTATAAGGTCTTAGTTAGCTTACTCTTTCTAAGTTATAAATACTATTATTAGGTTAATTCTATATTCTATAATATAATTAAATTAATTATTAAAATTCTTAATATTACTAAGATAAGTACTAATCTTAGTAATAAAGTAGTTCCTTTTACTCTAGTATATATTAGTAGTAGAAGTCCTTAGTTTATTTTAAGCTTCTAGAGGTCGACCTTAGCCTTATTAAATAACTAGTAAAATATTATCTCTATCTAGTAGGTTTTCTATATTATTATATTCTTACTTTATATTATTAAGATCTTACTTTATACTATCTAGATTATATTCTATACTATTTTATTTCTACTTAATAACTTCTTTATAAAATAGTTTAATAGTAGTAGATCGAAAATAAGTAGGTCTTTATAGTATTATAAGTATATATATTTTTCTATTTACTATAATTAATTTATATAGTTCTTTCTATTCTTTATTCTTTCTCTAGATCTATATATTTAAATTAATAGATAAATTAAGTATTATAAGAGTATTTAAGTTATTTTATATTATAAGAGTATCTTTAACTTAGCGTTTTATATAAATTTAACAAACTTCTTCTATAGCTTTATAAATTATATATACTCTTTTTATAATACTTAGTACTAGTAGATCTAGCTTTATTATTTTTAGATATACTTTAAAAATAAAAAGTATAGGTATAATACTATTAGGTTCTATTAAATTATTTATAGTTTTAAATACTATTTATAAAATTATATCTCTACTAAGTATTTTATTACTTAGTTCTTTCTTAATAATTTTATAGGTATATTATACTAAAATATAGTATTTTTCTACTTTACTAATACTATAATATACTTTAATAAGTACTTTCTTAACTTTAATTAATATTAACTTAGTATATTATTTAAACTCTATAGATATAAATTACTTTCTAGTATTATATACTAGGTAATTAAGTAAGCCTTAGTAGATATTAATCTACTTTATTTATAGTATCTTCTAGATATATTTTACTAAAATATCCTTAAAAAATCCTCCTCTATTAAATACTATAGCTAAATCTATAAGATATAGAATAGGTTTTCTATTAAGATATATAATATTAATAATAACCTTATAGTTAAACTTATAGTTATCCTTTAGAGTAAATTTAAATTAGCCTAAAAGTAAACTATATATTTAATACTTTTAGTAAAACTTTATAAGTTCCTTAATACTTTAGTAGTTAAATTCTTAGTCTACTTACTTAAGAATCTTAGTTAATTATTATATAGAAGGGTATCTAAAATATCTATAGAGTTATTATAGTTTAGATTCTATAAGATAGCTAAAAGTAAGTATTCTCTTAGGTTATTATAAGAGTATAAATAGATATCTCTATTTTTATACTATTAAAATAATCTTATCTCCTTAAATTAAAATATTATTAAGGTTATTAAACTTAACTTATAGCTTATCTATATTTTAAATATATAGTAGAAATAATATCTATACTATTATAACTTAGAATATAATTATACTAATTAGTATTATAATATAAACTAATCCTTCTAATACTACTTCTTCTTTACTAAAGTAAATATTATAATCTTTTACTATAGATATATTAAGTTATATACTTAGATCTATCTTTTATAATACTATAAATTATAAGTAGCCTACTATAGAGACTTCTACTACTTCTATATCTAGAATAATACCTTAGAAGGTTATTAAATAGTAGTCTTTAAGTATAAATATAAAGGATTTACTTATTTTTCGTAGTTCTATAAAGATATCTTTCTATATAATTATATATTCTATAACTTAGTTACTAAGGATTATAAAGGTTTAAGGTTTATTAATTTATTTATAGAATTAAGTAAAAAATTAGTAAGGTTATAAATTTATCTATAGATTTATAGATTAATCTACTATAGAATCCTTAAAGTCTTTAATTCCTTTATATATTACTAGAAAGATATAGAAATCCTCTAAAATAGTATTCTCTTTTAATATATACTATAATTATTATTAAAACCTTAAAAATAAGTTCTAGTACTCTTTCTTTAGATATTTTATTAACTAATATCTTAGTTTATTATAGATATAATATTTCTTTTATTTATAGAAATAGTTTCCTCCTTAAAAATTACCTCTATTATAGCCCCCTCTAGAACTACCTTTAAAAGTTTCTTTCTAAGAGTTACCTTTAGAACTACCTCTATAGCTCCCTCTATAACTACCTTTAAATATTCCTCTACCTCCTCCTCTACCTTATATAAATATATAGTTAATCTAGTATTAACTAAAAATATTATTTATATTATAGTTATTATTAGAATTATTATATAGAACTATTTATTAATTAAATTACTAGTTCTTATATAAATAGATTATTATTTTTATAGTAGTTTATAATTAAGTATAAACTCTCTTAAAGGTATCTATAAGTATATATAGTATAAAGCTATACTTTTTAACTCCTTAGTATACTATAATAATTTTATTCTATAAACTATACTTTTATTAATATTAGTCTAAAAGTCCTTATTAAATCTAATATATTTAGATAAAGAGTAGTTTAAGATACTTAAGTTTACTCTTCTTTAAGTTCTAGGTAATTATCTTAGAGAAGGTTATTTTTCTTTATTCTAAAAGGTAAAGTTAGTAGTTTTCCTTTATTTTAAAGTAAGTTTTTATAAGTTAAACTATTATTCTAAAATTATAAGATTATTCTATAATCTTATTATAGTAGAATTTATTAGCTTAGCCTTTAAATATAATAAAGAATACCTCTAATAGTTCTTTCTTCTTAATTTCTACTTTTTATAATAAGTTATAAAAGATTTATAATTTAATATTAAGAATATTATATAATTTACTACTAAACTTCTTATCTTTATTATAAAGCTTAGATAAGTTTATAAGAAGCTTTATAATTAGTATAAGTACTATAGTTTATATCTAGATAATTAAAGTATTTTAGCTATTACTTATAAATTAATCTATAAAATAAAATTAAAGTAGTAGTTTATATTAAGGTTATACTAGTTTATTCTTAGGGTTCTTTTAAGGTTAATTTATAGTTATAGTACTTATAGCTAGTACTCTTATAAACTTAATATTAATTTAACTATTTAAATTATAATTATTTTAAAAACTACCTTTATTCTTCTTTTAGTTAATTATCTCTACCTCTATCTATTTATATTAATCTTTAATTTCTCTATTTCCTTTCTTAAGAAATTATACTATTACTATAGTATAGCTCTTTTTATATTCCTTTATAATATAAACTCTATAGTATTATATAAAGTTATAAAATTTATAAAGAAGCTTTTAATCTACTATCTACTATAATTTAAGTATTTATTCTATAAAATCATTCTATATATATTCCTAGAGTATTCCTCTAATATATTCTTATTATTTAAAGTAGGTATACTTATATATAATATAATAATTAATTTATAGTATACTATTTATAGTATCTATAGAATTAAATAATTTCCCTTATTTTATAAAATTAATCTTCTCCCTTATATTAATAACATTCTTTATAAGTTATATAGTTATATAGTTATTATAATATAACTTATATAGTTAGGTAGGTTAGTAGTAGCTATTATTCTATAGCTATAAAGCTTAGTTTTATAAAAAAAAAATTTAAGTTATTAAATATAAGCTTAGAGTCTAGCTATAGTACTAGCTCTAGAATAAGCCTTTAGAGAATAGTCCTCTAGTTTATAAGAGAATAGTTCCTTAGTATAGTTGTTATAATTATATATAAATATACTTTCTCTTTTAAGTATTATATTAAGTTTTTTATAATTTTTATCTCTTTTATTTAGTCTTACTAATCTATAGTTTAATAGTAAAGTTAACTACTAATTAGTGTTAGTATTATAGGCTTATAGGTTAATATAAGGGTTTACGTAAATATAAGGGTCTTAGTTATTAGTTTATATTTAGTTTATATTCTTTAGATAGATAATATAGAACTATAAGAATATACCTTAACTCTATATTAACCTTAATCGAGTAAGTGTAAAATGCTTATAAACTATATATATATATAATATTACTATTATCTACCTTTATAAATATTATACTTATAAGCTATAATTAGATTTATAAGTTTTTAAAATAATATTTAACTTTTAAAAAATACTATTTATATTAATTAAAGTTTAACTAAGCTAAAGAAGTAACTTTAAAGAATATTTAAGCTTAGTTTAATATATTTTAAGTATATTTTACTAAGTAAAATTATAAACTAAAGAATATATATAATATAAATAAAACTAAATTTATAATTAAAAGTACTTAAACTATATATATTATAGTTAATTCTACTTTAAAATTTAATTAAAAGGTTATAGCTAGTAAATAAAAGTAAATAATTATACTTAAATATATTAGTATAACTAAAGAAGTTCTTTTATCTCTAGTTATTTTTAAGGGCTAGAATATAAATACTAGTTAGATTCTAAAGGATTCTTTACTTAACTAGTAGTTCTTAACTAGTAAAAGTAGTTAAACCTTAAATAGCTATAGATTTAAGTAGATTTAAAAGGTTTTTAAGCTAAAATCTAAGAAAGTATTAAATAACTAGCTTTAACTTTTAATTATAGATAGTTATTTAAGTTATATTATAAGTAATTTAATTACTCTTTATATAAAAAAGAATATTAACTTACTTATACTACTTTTTTATTACTTTTATTTACTTTAGCTTTTTAATATTAAAGTATATAAGCTAATAAAGTAATATTATACTTTTAAGGTTAATTAGTATACTTAAACTAATATAAGGTAAATTTAATAAGTTAAATAACTAGAATTCTTTTAAAGAATTAAACTAAAAAACTTTATAACTTTTAATATTAAAGCTAGCTAAAGAATAACTAGTTTAGTACTTTTTTTCTTATAAAAAGTATTTAATTTACTTTTATTTAATTCTTTTTAGCTATTATCTACTTTATAAATAAAGACTTTTAATTAAAGCTTAAACTTCTTTATACTTATAAGCTTTTTTTAAATAGTATAAAGTTAAGGTAAATAAATTAAATCTTTAATTTAGCTTTAGTAGATAGTAATTCTCTTATATTACTAACTTATTAATATACTAAGTAAATAACTAAGCTAGTAGAATCTTAAAATACTAAGATAACCTTATTATAAAAAAAGCTTAAAGAGTATAAAGAACTATATAAAATATAAAAGAAGAAAACTAAAGATAAGAGAATTAAATTATAAAACTAATTTATCTTTAGTATAAAAAAAGTACTAAAAATTATATATAAAGTAAAGAAAAAGCTTAAAGAGAAAAAGCTTTAAAGGTAGTTATATAAACGTTTAATTAAAGAACTAAAAGAAGATATTAAAGAAGAAGAACTAAAAAGTAGTTTAAGTAATTTAAAGTTAGAATTAAATATATATATAGCTTATAGAATAAGATCTAAAGTAGAATAGTTAAAAAAGTATCTAAGTTCTCTAGATGTCTAAGTTTACCTAAAGTTATATTATTAATAATTAAATTAATTTTTTATTAATTTTTTTTATAATTTAAATATTTTTAAAAAAATATTTAAATTAATATATTTAATTCTTTAGTATACTTACTTAATTTTACTAACTATAAAAAAGAGCTTTCTTTAAAAAGAAAGCTTTAAAAATTAAATAATTTCTATATTTTTTATATTATTTTACAAAGCTCTAGTAGCTGGTTACTATCGTACAAGCAGTCCTTTAACGAACTCTCATCTATTTTTTCAAGCTTGTACTTCTCTTTAAGATTCCTCCTCGTCAAGATATCATACAAGTCTTTCGAAAGAGCCTGGCTCATTTTACACAGGAAGGTTCCCCGTTCTTGCTTCAGATAATCTAGGAATATTCTTAGGACGTCGCTGGGTAGTTTCTCAACACTGTAGTTAGGGAGGAGGTTAGTCAGTATTAGAATATTGTGTTGTCTTGTCTGGAATGAGTAGTTTGGTATGTTGTGATGATAAGGGTGGTTGGTCACTTACTGGTCGATGCTAATAGAGAGGTCTCCAGCTGCACAGGGGATCAAAGCGAGGATTGCTCCAGGAAACTCCTGCTCGAATTGATACCAATTTCGTGCGCACGACAGTCGATTCCTCAGCTTCGTCAGCTTCTTGTTGTACTCGCATCCCACAGCGGTTGTTGTGCCATCCGAGTCAGGGTGTAAGTCAGGGTAAAGGGTCCGCATCAGGTCGTTTAAAGCTTGCGTTTTTGATCGATACTTGAGCTGATTATCTTTGGCAGATCGCGTGTTTGTTTCGAAGTCGATGTCTCCACCTCTTTTAATGATTTCAATCATTGCGCAGTCATACTTTAGTCTCCTCTTGGTGCCTTTCGCAGCCACTTTGGCGGCTTTGTGGGTTGATTCGAGTTTCGAGCGATGATCTAGTAGTCGTACGAGATGGTAACGTCGAAGAATATGGGATAGCGTTGTAGTGGCATCGAGCTGGTCCAGCACACTGACCGTAGTGGCCAGGTCGTTAGCAGCATGGTAATCCGGGATCATGCAGTTCTTTCGAGCAAGATCGAGAGCATCTCGGAGTTGTCTTAAGGCGTCAGGGCTCCCAACGGCAAAGAATAGTCGTGTGAGCAATGAAGACAAATGCTTCCTTCCTATCCTCGCTCAGGCGCTGGTTGAACGTTTCGAAGACCTCTTCTGTGTTTGAGAAGCGATCTAAGGCGTATTCCACGCTCAAGTCTGACGATACAGAATTTGCTTCGGTATCTATTAGCCTCGCGCTCTTTGGCAGCAGCATGGGTCGCCTACCTCTCACTTCGTTCCGGTCAATGTTCGCATTGCACCTCTCTGTATGTGGTGGGGTCGGTTTACTGGTTCGTGTTCTGATTTGTCTATCGCGAGGTGTGGCGTCGGTGATCCGTCTTGAAGCTTGCTTTCTGGGGCTTCTTTGTAACCTCTTTGCAGCTGCAGGCTCTTGAGTGCTACTGGTGCTTTCAACAGCCGACGAACGACTTGAAGGAGGAGTTTGTTCAGAAAAGCCACTGTCCATAGACCGTGTGCTTCTTGAAGTGGTATCTGACGATGATACTGAAGTGACACTTCTAGCGACCTGATTGTTTGGGTCCAGGTGCATGTGATTGATTTGGGGAGTATCACCTGCTAAATGGCCATCACTGGGGCTGGGCTGCGATTCTGGACTAGACCATGTCATATTGGAGAACCAATCATCAAAACTTGGCTCACCCCCAAAGAAATTCAAGTATTCAGGGAATTGATTTTCATGGCCCTGAGTGCCTGGGAGATTGGAATTTCGTGAAGACCAATCTATCATGGGAGATCTCATTGACACAACTCCAAGTGAAGAGTTCTGTGAACAAGAGCCAGAAATATGACCTGTGTTCTGTGTCTCAGCTGCAAACAAATCTACACATGCGGGATCCTCCACAGTCATCTGATCTGTGCCACCAAAGTTCTGATATTCGGTTGGCACAACACCATCGGTAACTGATGAAGTACTTTGTGAGCAATCCAGCATGGGTTGATCTAATTCAGCATTAATGCTAACTGGGGAAACATTCTCCCCTAGGACGTTTGAGCTGCACACAGATCGGCTCGTACTAGGTCCACGAGAAGCAACTTCAGCGGAGGAGAGGGATGAAGTTGTATCCAGTATATCTCTAAGTCTTCTTTCTTCAACAACCTTCTTCGCTTCGGTAAAGTCACTCTGGCAC